>CM050170.1:141519251-141561751 GCA_027410445.1 Discoglossus pictus
GCAGGTGTACTAAACAAGGTGGGAGCAGGTGTACTAAACAAGGTGGGCCAGGTATACTATACAAGGTGGGAGCAGGTGTACTAAACATGGTGGGCCAAGTGTACTAAACAAGGTGGGCCAGGTGTAACATACAAGGTGGGAGCAGGTGTACTAAACAAGGTGGGCCAGGTATACTATACAAGGGGGGAGCAGGTGTACTAAACATGGTGGGCCAAGTGTACTAAACAAGGTGGGCCAGGTGTAACATACAAGGTGGGAGCAGGTGTACTAAACAAGGTGGGCCAGGTATACTATACAAGGTGGGAGCAGGTGTACTAAACATGGTGGGCCAAGTGTACTAAACAAGGTGGGCCAGGTGTAACATACAAGGTGGGAGCAGGTGTACTAAACAAGGTGGGCCAGGTATACTATACAAGGTGGGAGCAGGTGTACTAAACATGGTGGGCCAAGTGTACTAAACAAGGTGGGCCAGGTATACTATACAAGGTGGGAGCAGGTATACTATACAAGGGGGGCCAGGTGTACTAAACAAGGTGGGCCAGGTATACTATACAAGGTGGGAGCAGGTATACTATACAAGGGGGGAGCAGGTGTACTAACAAGGTGGGCCAGGTATACTATACAAGGTGGGAGCAGGTGTACTAAACAAGGTGGGCCAGGTGTACTAAACAAGGTGGGCCAGGTGTACTATACAAGGTGGGAGCAGGTGTACTAAACAAGGTGGGCCAAGTGTACTATACAAGGTGGGCCAAGTGTACTAAACAAGGTGGGCCAGGTATACTATACAAGTTGGGAGCAGGTGTGCTAAACAAGGTGGGCCAGGTATACTAAACAAGGTGGGAGCAGGTGTACTAAACAAGGTGGGCCAAGTGTACTATACAAGGTGGGAGCAGGTGTGCTAAACAAGGTGGGCCAGGTATACTATACAAGGTGGGAGCAGGTGTGCTAAACAAGGTGGGCCAGGTATACTAAACAAGGTGGGAGCAGGTGTACTAAACAAGGTGGGCCAGATATACTATACAAGGTGGGAGCAAGTGTACTAAACAAGGTGGGCCAAGTGTACTATACAAGGTGGGCCAAATGTACTAAACAAGGTGGGCCAGGTGTACTAAACAAATCAGAGATGACCTGGCAATACAGCATGTAGGCACCCTATATGAGAGAGAACAGGAGCAAAGCCTTCATAACTGTGACCAATGGCACCCTACATTAGAGAGAACAGGTATAAAGCATTAATAACTGTGACACATGACACCCTACATGAGCGAGAACAAGAACAAAGCCTTCATAACTGTGACATATTGCACCCTAAGGAGAGAGAACAGAAACAAAGACTTCATTACTGTAACACATGGCAATCTACATGATAGAGAACAGGTACACAGCATTCTTCTGTACCGTTTCACTCTCTCTTACAGTTTATGATGCTCTCTCATCCTTCTCTCTATTATTTTCTACTCTCCAGTTCTCTTCAACCTTTACTGTTCTTTTACATTTTCTTTTATTTCTCATTTTCTTTTTCTAACTTCTCTCTTTTCTTCTTTTCCTCTTCACCATCTCTCTGTCACTGTCTCTCTATCTCTCTCCCTTTCTTTAGTTGCTTTTATAATATACTGCTCACTAATTCTCTTTTCTCTTCTCTTTTTCTCCTCGTTATTTTCTTCTTTCTGTTTTGATTCTCTTTTCTTTTGTTTTTTCATTCATTCTCTTCTCTCTCTCATTGTTCTGGTCCTCTTCCCTTTATCTCTATCCCCTCTTCTGTCCTATGTCTCCTCTCTTTCATTCCATTTTTCTTTATTTCCTACATTCCATTCTCCTTCTCTTTTTCTCATCTCTGACTCTTTTCTCTCCCTCTCTTCTTCCTATCCTGCACTCTCTTCTCTCTCTGTGTTCTGGTTATTTTCTCCCTCCCATCCTCTTTTCCATTTCTCCTCTCTTCCATACTCTCCTCTCTCTTTCTGCTCTGGTTGTCTTCCCTCTCTCCCTCTCATCTCTTTGTTCTCATTATTCTCTCTTTGATTCAATTTTCTCTCTACCACCCTTATCATTTTTGTTCTCCTTTCTCTTCATTCCTTTCTCACATCCTTTCTCCACTTTTTTTGGTTCTCTATCTCTCTGTCTCTTCTCTTCCATTCCATAATCAATTAGCCTTTCTCACCCTCCTCCTTATTAACACCTGTTATATTTGTATTAGCATCTAATCACTTGCTAATTACTCACTAAGGGTTTGCACATGCTCATAGTGCTTACACAAGGTTTGTAATTAGGAAGCTGGTCCATGTTTCCAGCCTCACGTCCAATTACTTCAATCACACTGAGCATGTGCAAACTCCAAGAAGTAATTTGGAAGTGGTTAGAGAAACACAAACATAAGAATCTGTCCTTAATAAGGTTATGTAGCCTTTCCTTAAAAGTTTTATCTTTTAGGCCTGCACCATTTCAGTTGCCCCCTTTAAATTCTCTCTAATTTAATAATATCCTCTCGGATACACGATTTCCAATGATAACAATGGCTGCTTTTATATCAAGGGCAATAAGTTTGTATCTAAAAGGTATCATTACTGCTAATTAGCAGACTCTTATCCTGTACATAATATCATGCAAGAGTTTTCTGATCAACATGCAATTTTAATTTTGAAGTAGATGAAACACTAATGGAAACACTAATCAGAAACCTAATTATAATGATATTACAGATCATATGGTACAAAGTGTTTTTTTTTTTTTTATATTTAAAGAGCAACTCAGTGTTCATGTAATATAAATAATTGGTTGTAGTTGCCAAAAAACATCTACTTTGTCTAATTATTTGGGAAATCAGGGTTTCATAATAATTATGTTTTCAAGTTTGATACCAAAGTAAAAGTTGGTGGATTTCCATAAGAATTTTAAAGAAGAATTAGAAAAGAGTACAATATGTCTTATTAATGAAACTTTGTAGGCAAGAACTTTGTTAGGAATAAGTCAAGAAAATGGGGAAGTATTTAAAGAAATTGTGTATCCACAAAAAAAGCTGATTTATTTTTAAAGTAGTAATATTGGTTCCAGTGGAGTAAACTCTAAAAAAGAAAGTAAATTAAAAGGGCCATTTGTCTCACTGTAAGTGATGCGGTGTAAAAGAGCATAAGAATATATGTTAAAATGATCTGTTTAATTATACTAATAACAGCTAAAAAATCTCAAGTTTTATGTCTGTTTAGATACAAAGTGTATCCTGCCTACTGTATGTTGCATGAGTAATAACAGATAGCCGAGGTACATGTAGTGATAATGATTGTCTATAAGGGAAGATAGTAATTGATAGCAGTTTTTCCCTGGACTCTGGACTGCACTGACCAGTTAGCCCATAACCGACCTGGTTAGGTGATTCCAGCATTCCATGCTTGCACAGATAGATTTATTAAGCTTTAATTTAGTTAAGCTGGTCTACATTGATGAAATTCCAGAGGGAGCAGAAACCTAACTTTTCTAAGGTTTGTAAAAACAAAAACAAAAACATTAACCCAAGGTTTGTTCCCTTCATCTTGGAAACATCAGATTACCATTGACCTGGATGTGGGACACATCCCTGCAACCTGATTTTCTGCAATCATTTTTAATATAATTTATATTTTATTTCTCAGTGAAAAATACACATATTTCAGAAATGTAAAAAGTATTTCAACATGCTTTTAGATGATCTTTACTGTGATGTACTCCAAATAATGCTGAATTAAGTGGCCCTTTGATACCTGAAATTGCAATGTTTAGCATATGAAGACTCCACAGTTCTCCATCAGTCTCTTATCAGCCGTATTACACTTAATAAAATAACCGTGGTTTTATGCCCCATCACGTCGGACCCTCTCTCTGTAGTGGACCCCAATGCGAAACACCAGCAGTGGCTCCACTCCTGTTAAAAAAAATCATCTATTTCAGTTAGACTGTGTTAAGGAAACATTAAATTGCCAACTGCCCAAGTAAATACAGCTTATTGATTTAATGATCACACAACGATACTACGTCTCAACTTTAAGTGGCACTCTCACCTCAAGAGTCTATGTGAGTCTAAATGGTCTATGTGTATATATATATATATAAATATATATATATAGGTATATATATATATATAGGTATATATATATATATATATGTATATATATATATATATATATATATATATATAAATATGTATATATATATATATATATATATATATAGGTATAGGTATAGGTATATATATATATATATATATATATATATATATATATATATATATAGGTATATATATATAGGTATATATATATATGTATATATATATATATAATATATATATGTACATATATATATATATATATATATATATATATATATATATATATATATATATATACATATATATATATACCTATATATATATACCTATAATATATATATATATATATATATATATATATATATGTATATATATATATATATATATATAATATATATATATATATATATATATATATAGGTATATATATATATATATATATATATATATATATTAGCATCTGCAGCTTATTTGTGCTAATCTGCAGCTCAGTATGCTAATTTGTCAATCTGAATGCATAAAACAGTGGAGGAGAATTGTATTGATCACACAGGCAGACTGTGATTTTTATCAGCACATCACAGCTAATTAGTATTTGCCATAAAATTTCAGCACATAACACTGACTCTCAGGAATGATTCACTTTAGAACAAAACGTCTAATACAATATATAAAGTTTTTAATGCTCTATAAAATTACCTGGAAACCATTGATTTGGGGGTGACAGAGTTCCTTTAAATTTAACTCTCAGGCTAGAGGTCGAGCAAACAGTATTCTCTGGAGCTATTTATCATTTCTAAACCTTAAATCATTTATTTTTATTACGAAAAACAAACTTTTGTAATGATTGATGCTCTTTTAGATACATCATAAAAATGTGGGAAGTTTTTTTTAATCCAAACTGTAGTAAAAGTTAGTAGGTCATAATAAATTTAGGTCATGGGAACGTCCTATTCACACCCAATAAAACTCACTAGTCAGCAAAAAACTGGGGTGTGTTTGAGTGCAACACGAGTCTGCTTACTAGTAATTTTATATTCATATGTTTATCAGGGAAGTGTGAGATATAATTATATCCCACAGTTTATTTTTAGAGTACAAGGTTTGGGAATAGAAACAAAGAGGAAAGGATATCCCTTTTGCATAGAGCACACCCAGGGCCTAATTGTAATATAGAGAATAGTATATGTTAAACCTTAAAGTTTAATAATATCATTAAAAACTAAAGTTAAAATCTTGATATTTTGACGTCACATGAAATTGGGTAAGGGGTGGAAAAGATTCAATGTGCTACTGTATCCGTTGAATACATGATCTCTTAAGACCACTGAAAAAATGTGATCCAGTTATAAAAAGCTAAGTGCTCATAAACAACTGTGAGTAAATGACTGTGATAAATATTGCACAGAGATAAAAGTGAATCGTGCTAAGTGCAAGTAATGATTATGCTGAATCTCATAATCATAAATTGAATGAATATTGAATATTAAATATTAAATATAATGGATATTATAATCCCAAAAATCCAACAAATGAATATGCCCAAAATGAGATATATCGCAGTGCTCAATGCTAAATATTGAATATTAAAGTCTAATAGGATAAAAAAATATAATAGTGATAATTGCACAAGGTCTTAAAAATTATGTGGAACCACTCCTACTACCAATAAATAGGAGCTGATATTGGAAAGAGACTGGAGATCCTAATTCCTAAATGCATTTGGTATAATACTCATACTTTGGAAAAAAGGAAGGAGGACTTGCTGAGTCTAATGGAAGGGCTGTAGGCCCATACAGAAAAAAATGTTACAGCTCCCAGCTCCGTGAACGCTGCCTATGCGCCCAATACTGACGTCATAGGTCAGCGTTGCGGCGTAATGCAACGTGCAACCCGACGTATGTTTCTAAACTATTTAATCAACGCCTTCACTTTTATCTCTGTGCAATATTTATCACAGTCATTTACTCAGAGTTGTTTATGAGCACTTTAGAACTGGATCACATTTTTTCAGTGGTCTTAAGGGATAATTTATTCCACCGATACAGTAGCACATTGAGTCTTTTACACCCCTTACCCAATTTCACGTGATGTCAAAATATCAATTTAGTTTTTAATGACATTATTAAACGTTAAGTTTTAACGTATACTATTTTCTATATTACAATTAGGCCCTGGGTGTGCTCTGTGCAAAAGGGATATCCTTTCCTCTTTGTTTCTAATATCATACAATTGTTATCCCAAGTAGCACCCCATTATACCCAGTTATTTTTACACCTGAGCCACCTATTACTTTGTTGTATTATTACTGCAAGGTTTGGGAGACTTATTTGTGCTTTTTATGTAGTACATTACATGATCGATCTTTTGATTATTCAGTATTTAAAAAGATTCTGTCACCTGAACTGTAAGTTGATTTAATTATAAAGAGAATTAAAATCTGTCTATATATTGTATAAGCAGTTTTTCTGTACAGTAAAAAAAATCTGAAATGTTTACAGCTAATGTGCGGCTCAGCATGATAATGTGCGTCTCCGTGTGCTAATGTGCGGCTCCGTGTGACAATGTGCGGCTCACCATGCTAATGTGTGGCTCACCATGCTAATGTGCGGCTCACCATGCTAACGTGCGGCTCAGTGTGCTAACGTGCGGCTCAGTGTGCTAACGTGCGGCTCAGTGTGCTAACGTGCGGCTCAGTGTGCTAACGTGCGGCTCAGTGTGCTAATGTGCAGCTCAGTGTGCTAATGTGAGGCTCAGTATACTAATGTGAGGCTCAGTATGCTAATGTGCAGCTCAGTGTGCAGATCAGTATGCTAATGAGCAGCTCAGTGTGCAGCTCAGTATGCTAATGAGCAGCTCAGTGTGCAGCTCAGTGTGCTAATGTGAGGCTCAGTATACTAATGTAAATCTCAGTGTGCTAATGTGCAGCTCAGTATGATAATGTGAGGCTCAGTATGCTAATGAGCAACTCAGTGTGCAGCTCAGTATGATAATGTGAGGCTCAGTGTGCTAATGAGCAGCTCAGTGTGCAGCTCAGTGTGCTAATGTGAGGCTCAGTATACTAATGTAAATCTCAGTGTGCTAATGTGCAGCTCAGTATGATAATTTGAGGCTCAGTATGCTAATGAGCAACTCAGTGTGCAGCTCAGTATGATAATGTGAGGCTCAGTGTGCTAATGTGCAGCTCAGTATACTAATGTGAAACTCAGTATACTAATGTAAAACTCAGTATGCTAATGTGCAGCTCAGTGTGCTAATGTGCAGCTCAGTATACTAATGTGCAACTTAGTATGGTAATGTGTGGCTCAGTGTGCAGCTCAGTATGATAATGTGAGGCTCAGTGTGCTAATGTGCAGCTCAGTGTGCTAATGTGCAGCTCAGTATGGTAATGTGTGGCTCAATATACTAATGTGCTTATTTGCATACTAATACAGCAGCAACAACAGCTGCTGTTGAAAGCACTTATAGTTTTAGATGCCACGTTCCCAATGAAACTTCCTGTCCATTCAAATTTTCCTCCCACCTCAGGAACTTGATCAGAAGAAACCAAACATGGAAGATTTCACAGCATAATTACAAATTAAATTCTTTAAAAGAGTGTATTATTATTAAAGATTTCCTTTAACTCAACTACAAAACATTTGTAACAGATGTACTCAAAAGAGGCAAAAAACATAAATACGTCCCAAAGTGACCAACACCAAAACAATCCGTACCACCATGATTTGTTTATAAATAGGAACTCCCAGCCTTGGCCAAATGCGCAAATTAAATACATATTTTTCTACATTATCATTCGAAAAAAGGAAACCATAATGAAAACTTTACCTAATTTCCTTGAATTATGTCACAAAGGAATTTTAACCAAGTAAACAGGATACTAAGTTTCCTGAATGGCGCACAGCTGCGGCCTTTACTCACTGGAGTTGTGTTAATGTAATGTTGGACATGACAGAATGTGGTTGTAAAACTGTCGGGAAATGAGCATTGTTATCATAGAGAATCAGATCTACATGTGGCTCGTTTAAGAAATACACAATGTACAATTTGGGCAATGAGAGGATGTCTATTGCAGCTGAAAAGATTTTTATGGCTCTCTTATAGGTATCATGGATAGCTACCTTGTCGTGGTGAAGGGGCTTGTGTACTTCAATGAAGTTATGAGCTATACCATGTAGGATCACCGAAGATGCGAGGTCAGACAAATCGCGGCCCACCAGAGAAGGAACTGGCAACCCACTCTAATATCTTTACCATGAAAAAAAAATATTGATTGGCACAGGCAGACACAATATGTGCCTGGCATGCTACAGTCCATAGGGACAGAAAGAATTGGACATTAATGAATGACTAAAAAACAACAAGTACAAGCATTTGGTTTATTTGTATTGAGTAGGGTATTGTATCTGCTGGTATATGTGAATAAAGTATCACTTGCAACATTATAGAAAACAATACAAACAATCATGGTACACGTAGATAAAGAAACACTTATACAGTTATACGAAACAGTACAAACAGTCATGGTACATGAGGGTAAAGGATCACTTATAATGGCTTAGATATAATGGAATTAATAATAGTGCGGGTGATTAAAAGTAGCACTTGTAAAGTTATTGAACAGTACAATCAATTATGATACAAGTGGGTAAAGAAACACTTAGCAGTAGAATTAATAATAGAATAATAGAATGAATAATACCGTAGTTCATGTTAGTTAAGTAGCACTTGCAACATTATAGAATAAAATAAATTCAATCATGGTACAGGTAAATACTTATAAAAGTTACAGGTAACTAATACTGCTCATGCAAAGTTAATGAAAACAGATCAATCGATCAAGGTATACGGTATGGAAAAGAAACACTTATAAAGTTATACAACACAGTACAAACAGCCATGGTACATGGGGGTAAAGTAGCAGTGGAATTAATAACATACAGACAAGTAATACTGCACTTGCAAAGTTTTTGAGAACAGTACAATAGTCAATTATGGTACAAGTGAGTAAAGAAACATTTAGCAAATAGTCATGGTACATGGGAGTAAAGTAGCACTTACAATGATATGGAAAGCAGTAGAATTAATAATAGTACACTTGTAACATTATAGAATACAATAAAATCAATCATGGTAAAGGTGAGTAAATACTTATTAAAATATACAAAACAATACAAACAGTTATGGTATATGGGGGTAAAGTAGCACTTACAATGCTACAGAATGCAGAATTAATAATAATACAAGTGAGTAAAGTAGTACTTGCAAAGTTTTGAAAAACAGTATAATCAACCATGGTATAGGTGGTTTAAGTAGCACTTGCAAAAATATAGAAAACAGTACAATTAATTATGGTACAGGCAGTAGCACTTACAAAGTTACAGAAAACCGTTCAATTAATCATGGTAAGGCTGGGTAAAGTAGCACTTGCAACATTATAGAATACAATACAATCAATCATGGTACAGGGGGGGGGGAGGGGGGAGTAAAGAAACACAAAGTTATACAAAACAGTTCAAACATTAATGGTACATGAGGGTAAGGTAGCACTAACAATAATATAGATACCAGTATAGTTAATAATAGTACTGCTGAGTAAATAGCATGTGGATAAAGTCGCGCTTCTATAGAAAAGAGTACAATTAATCATAGTACAGGTGGCTTGAGTAGCACTTAAAAAAATATAGAAACCTAGTTTATCACCAAGGTTGGACCCTTGGATGAGTATTTAGTTATAGTGAAGGCACTGCCACAAAGCAATGGATACATAACATAATTAAAACCAAATGCCAGGAATAATTGCATTTAAAAGTTAGCGACTCTTTAGGTAATTTTGTGTTTTTTATAAATATTTTACAGGTAATTACTTCATTTTTTCTTTTTTAATTAAATTGTAGAATTCTTACATCATGTGCTTCTAAGAAGCATCAGAGTGACAGGTTATTGGCTACTGGGGCCTCCTCTTTTCTTCCCTTTCTCTGTCATATTAGTGAGTTAATTAAGCATATTATGTGTACAACACATAATATGCTTAATTAATTGCAGTGTTTTTATTATTATTACTAAAATGTTAAATATTTAAAGTTTGCTCTCGTAACTGCATGAAAAAAGTGTCCCTGTAAAGGAACACTGTTGTCAAATACGCATATTTTAGGTGTAAATCTTCAAAATAATACATATGATTATTTTTATTGTTGCTACAGAATCAGTTCCCACGACACCCTCTCATCTACAGCCTGTGAGAACCAATTATCAATTTAAATGTTTTCAAATATTGTTTCTATTTAATAGGAATTTGAGAACAATAGGAGACAAATTATTTGGATACATTCATAGAAAGCGACTATTCATGTTGGAGTGAGTTACTGAATCTGGATTAAAACATCAGAAACAAACTAACAACTGTCTCTAGCATAAATGTATCTCAATTATGGAATTATAAGGAATTCCGCAGCTCAGCATATTTGTGTGTGAAAGTAAAACAATAATATCATGTATCAAATACCTGACCAGAAGAGCTTGCAATCAAAAGGATGCACAATAAGGCGTTATTTGGTTTTCGAGTGTCCTTACAGAAAAATTATACATATACATATATATATATATATATATATATATATATATATATATATATATATATATATATATATTTGTGGTAACCTTATGATTTCAGTATAGCAGGGGGAAAAGAGGAGTAGTAACTGGGGTGCACAAATCTAAATGATCTAGGGCAGCATCAATCCTAAAAACCTCCATACAGTCACCCAAAATAAAAAAACATAGTATTTTAAAAAGAGCATGAAAAACTGATTGCACATCATACTAGCCTTTTCTAAAGTGAAACATTTCTGAGGTATTAAGGATTGTATGTGCTGCATTGTTATTGGCAAATTAGCAGATCTTGAATATTATTTATCTTCTATAACATTGCTTATCTGTCTGTTGTGGTCAAAACAATGTGCCTCAATGTCACCATGCAGTTAGACCCCCCACTCTGAACTGTAAATATTGAGCTACATATTGAGCAATACAGACAATATTGAGTATCTCAATAGTGATTTACTGTAGAGAAAAATGGCTAGTAAATTGTATAGACTTTTTTGGGATGGAACCACCTTATTAAGGTGACAGTGTCAAATATTAACTTTCTTTTTGACATACAATTGGATAGAATCACTAAGTTATATAGAGATGACTCTTGATAAATTGCTGCCTACTGCAACTCTACACAATATTCACTAAGATTATTTAATTATATTGAGGTTCATAGAATCTCCCTGTAATGAGAGCTGCTTATCTCCTCCTACCTGTGTCTTTTTCCAGGTCAGACAAACTGCAAACAATCAGTACATTAGCAGCATCTCCCATACTCCAGGGGCAGTCTTAAATCAGGGATGTTCAGGTGCAGCTAATAAGCTGAGTAGGAAAGTTAACCCCTACAGTCCTACTGGGACAACAGAACTTTTTAGAGCCTGTGACTCAAATAACCCTCTTAAATAACTCAATGGGCAAAATCTTTTTACAATGTAAATACAAGATAATACAGCCTCTAATTTATTCCTTTTTATCTGAATTTATGCTACTGTGGAATCTGTCATTGTGCTTTCAGTAGATCAAATTGACTTTGGAGGAGAATGTACAGGATTGAAGTTGACCAATCAATTTGGAGTATTAACAGCCAATGGGAAATGGAGTAGTCAAAATGTGTACAACCAATCAACTGCTATTAAAGCAATAATCACTGATCTGCTTATTAGAATGCACAACAAATATATATGAACGACATCTGTATATAGAAGGTAAATACAGTGAATAATGTATGTAATATATATAATAATGATAACCTATGCTCTGAAGGCTGCCTGAGAGCATGGCAAAAACTAAAACTAAAACATGAATTCCATATTAAGGTTTCATACATATTGAGCCTTATTTTAATATCACTACCAAGAATCCTTAGTGGAATATAACTGGAATCTAACTGCAAATAATAGGGGTAACTATAGACCGCCATGGCACCTAATATTAACCACTTTACTATGGGAGTCCTCAATGGAACCCAGTAACACCTAACAATAACTCCTGTGCCATGGGGGTTCACATGGACCCCCATGACACCTTAAATTATTACCTGTACCTTGGTGCTATTTAAGGACCTCTGAGTGGCTCACATGTGACTGTTTTCTGAGCGCACCTTCTCCTTATATACTAATTTTAAGGACTCCGGTTGACAGAAATATGTGTCAGTCATACTTCAGCCAATCCAAATCAAGTATTTGATTTACACATATGTGAATAGTTAAATGTCTAACCACTCAAAATTCACAGATTCACTTGGCTCAATGTCTAAGGGAGCAATGGAATGGAGGCCATAATGTTTACTGTCATGCAAAGTCCCTGACAATGTAATGTGCGTTTCATATGATTAGCTAACTACACATGTTACATGAGTTATTTGGGAAAAACTTCAAATGTCTAGTTAAACAAAGATATGTGGGCAAACAGGTCTCATGATTTACTCCAGATGTACTCAGATGCCCTTTTCTTTTCATTAGGTTCACAATAACTGTAATATGATAAATCTATAAAAATGACCAAATTACATGAGACAACTAATTTATGTTTTGATACATCTGATTAAATTAGGAAATTAAGTACTACTGTTTTTTTTTTCCAAGACCATATAATTACCTAACAGGACTTAACGTGATATTTTGTAACCTATTTTTCAGATTGCCTACAAATACCGAGCTGTTTTTAGCCTTTCACATGGTCACTGTGACCATAAATTGAATAAAACAGAATGATAACCAGATCACGCTAGAGGTCCAGATGTTTATTCCATTCATGTTTAATTGGACCCACCAAGTCTGAAGATTTTGCAAACTAAAATCAGATGGCCCAATTATTAAACTCGTATGGAGGAAACATTGGTCCCAAGTTGGATAAGTAATGTCAACAGTTTATTTATCAAAAAGAACAATTTTGTATTCAATTAGAAATTATTATTTTTAATACATGTAATGTAATTTTAAAGATTAGGTTTTAAGCTATGATTTTTTTAATTTTACTGATACACCCAAGAGAGAAGAGGTGTGTAGAAAATACAAATGAAGTAGAGAAAGAGAGAGTTATGGAGAGAGCTATGGTGAGGAGAGATGGATGAGTTGGTTGTGAGAAGTGGAGAAGAAGGTAAGAGATAAAAGAGTGCAAAAGATAGAGGCTGAGAGTGGGTTAGTATTATTCTCATTTATATCCTCCAACATATTCCGTAGAGCTGAGGACAAGGGATACAGTGAGTTAAAAAGACAACCATGACGAAAGTCACATGGTGGTACAGAAGGCTTGATCATGAGGCTAAAGCTCAAATATTTTGGCCATATCTTGAGAAGACAGGATTCCCTAGAGAAGACTCTGATGGTAGGAAAGATTAAAGGCACACGAAGAAGGGACATCGGAGACGGGGGTGGATAGATGAAGTCATTGGAGCAGTCCATGAGCTTGATGGACTCAGAGAGGCAATGGCTGACAGATGAGCCTGGTGTACTGTGGTCCATAGGTTCACTGAGAGCTGGACATGACTGAAAAGAAGGTGTAGAGGATCCTGCTCTAGTGAGAGTTTATAATCTTTGAGGGTTAAGGGTATTGAGACAAAGGGGGGAGGGTATTACTTGTTGGTGGTCTGGTGTGCCAGTAGAATACAAGCACCGGAGGCCATCACAATTGTCTTGTTTGAATGGCTGATATTAGGAAAGAAGTTGGTGTAACCTATTGTTGGCTACATGTTGGCTACATGTGAAAGATGAACTTGCATTGTCATGTGTCTCTTAACCTGGAGGGTGTAGGAACTGGAGGGGATGAGGGTGACAAATCCCCCTCCCCCCCTCAGATTAAATGAATAGGGAACACAAAAATCGCAAAATTAAACTTAATCATGCATTACCAGATTTGGCCACTAGAGTGCTATGGAGCATTATGTCTCTCTATGATAGCTTTGAACCAATAATTTATCAAATATATAGTACTCAGCAGTGTGACCTTGACAAAATCCATTGGTAATGCAACGTTAAAACTGAGTTCTGGCAAAGCGAGCCCACTGCAACTGCGGCCAGGCAAGGATGACCCGTACGACTTAGGCAGGGAGCGCCAAAGGCGCTCACAGCGCTGGTGGAGACGAGCCCCATAGGTGCTCATCCCTACGACCCCGCACGACTTGCGCATCACACCTACAACCCATGGAACTACACATCAACACACAACTCAAAGACACAATTCACAGTGCGAGACCTGTAGCACTTAACAAAAATCGCCTTGCGCATCATACCTATAACACGCGGAACTACACATCAACACAAAACTCAAATACACAATTCAAAGTGCGAGACCCGTAGCACTTTGAAAAAATTGCCTATAAAAAAAACAGCCCGTAACACTTAGAAAAGGAAATCGCCACTTCAAAAAATAAAATACACGATCCTCAAAAGATATGAACTTTATGGCTGCACCACGCACAGCGAAAAACACAAAACACACACAAAATACAACCTAAAATAAATAATAAAATACACACACAGCCGGACGTCTGGGAATGAGGTTAGGCGCCAATTTAAATAGAAATTAAACATTTTCCTAACTTGAAAATACCTGAAGCAAGAGAAAAAATGGCAGCCGAAAAAAAACAAAAACGAGGCTACAAGCACATAAGCCCTAAGCACATAAAACACAGCCAAACACATACGCCTTTTACACAGACCCGTACAACCTACTAAATACACTATTAGGAAGGACGCTAAATGCTCCACACCCGCCTAACACACACAATCACAGCCATTTTACAACACTAACTGCAAACTAATAACATTCACATTACAAAATGCGGAACTGAACAGCTAAACAAACAGTTTAAACTCACGCACGCAGCCTATTTACACTACACACTGCACACATTGCTGACACTTACACCTCGGCTCACCAACACTGCAAATCTACATTGTATGCTGCAGGAACATCAAAACAGATTGTTAGCTCTTCAGCAGATTGCTTCCTGCATATATTAATTACAAATAGGTAAAGTATATTAATTTATAACTTTAGAAATGAATTCATTAAAATTACAAAATACATAGACTGAAAAAAAACAAAACACCAGAATCACAATGAACGCTAAAGGTGCTCAGCGCGGGCCTCACAAGGAGCGCCAACAGTGATTAAAGGAGCACAACTACACCAGGGGAGAGGCTCAAAAGGCGGCCCAAAAGGCCATCAGCGCAAACCTTGCAATAAGCGCCAAAGAAGCTCTGATAACCAAAAATACACCAACCAAGAGGCTCGCAATGAGCGCCAGGTACTCACACAAACAAAATACTTATTTTGTGAACCAAACAACATTACCTGCCTTACAATTCTATTGCCGTAATTTTTTGATGGGCAAGTCGCTAGTCTTATATAATAAGTTGTCATATAGACATACAGCACATTTTATATATATATATATATATATATATATATATATATATATATATATATATATATACACATACTGGTGGGGAAAATCCACCCTTGGCTTTGCATTAAAGCTGTGTAATACAGCATAAGCATAAGCTTAAAGGAAGCCATGTTTGATAATGGCTATGGATTGAAGAGCGTGGCATTTGTGGGCACATTTGCATGTCCCAGCTCAGCTTCCCAGAATGCAGTGTAATAATATAATAATAATAATAATAATAAAAATCTGAGCTGGAAGCAGGTTTTTTAACTTGTTTTAGACATTCAAATGTGAACACAGATGTACTATTTATTTACTATATTTATATGTATATATATATATATATATATATATATATATATATATAAATAATAATGACATATAGACATATAAAATATGTGCTCACATTTGAATGTCTAAAATAAGTTAAATAACCTACTTCCAGCTCAGAATTCCAAGAAAAACAGTTATTACACTGCATTCTGGGAAGCTGAGAAGGAACATATATAATTGTAATTATTTTTAATTGTATTGGGGCGCCAGGGGCATTGAGAATTTAAAAAAGCAAATAAAAAAAAAGTTTTTGAGAAGCACTACAGCAATGGGTCCCCCCCAGAGCAGGGCCCCTGTTGCGCCGGCGGTAGATTCACCCCTGCTTCCTGTCCTGGAAGTAAAGTTGAATTATCACCCCCAGATTTTTTGGGGCTCATAAGCCCATGATCTTGACTCTGGAAAGAGCTGTGCACATTGACAACACTATATAAATACAAACACATACTTTCCATTAGGTAGGTCCCAGATGTCATTAACAGGCATAGAGTAGGCTAAAAGAGGACTTAAGAGGGACTTCAATACAAATGTTAATATATATTTAATATAACATTTTATTTTTATATTTTTTAAATAAATATTTAATATAGTGCTTTATTTTGGCAGGATCAATGTAGAGTAAATATTTACACAAGGAGTGGTGATAAATAGGATGTAGTAACGACAATCCCTTTTTAACTCTAAATTATGTTAAAATTGTCTAAAAATAACATTTTTATTGTGATGACCTAATTTATATAGCCACCCACAGAAATAAAATTAGTAGCAGAGACGTCTATAATTATCAGCATATACATAGATCATAGTGACTCAGCAGCACTGCCTTGGAAATGAAATGCAGATTAATTCATCGTTAATTTACATGCTCTTAATGTTAGCACATGCACAGCGTAACAGGACGGCTATAAATACAATGTAATGACTCTAATGTTGCTTGTATGTTACCCGTGACATCAATTACGCTGTTCAATTCCACGTTTAGTACAAAACAGGAAACAATGTTTTTTACCTTCAGGTGAACTTTGTACATTATTAATGGAACTATTAATGGACTAAGTGCTAAATGATTATTTTATTAAGCATTTTCTTTCAGTAAACTTACATTGAATTTTGCAATTTTTACTTTGCAATCCACAGTGTAGAGGAGTCAATTATGTTTTCCTTGATGATAGTATATTTATTTGAGCTTTGTTTAAACATATAAAATCCTATGCAAATGCCTTTTACTGTACTTAAAGGACCACTGTACTTTAGGAAAAAACTTCCGTATTTGTGAAGCATGTAACCAATTATCTACAGCTGTATCAACCGTGGACTTAAAATATTTTTTAGAGAAAATGTTACATTTTGAAGACTCTATAAAGTCATATCTTATAATAATGTTATACTTATCTGTATCTAACAGTTCCTTATAACGTGGAATCTGAGGGATGTGTTTATCTTCTCTAGGCAAATATACAGGTATCACATATATAGTTGTGAGCATACGAGTTGTTGCTAATGCTTGCGGGCTTGCGCAGCGAGCCTGCGGCCCTCGCCGAAGGCGCTCCTTGCCAGCAACTGTGACCTTCGCAAACTTTACATCGTAACACAAACAAAATCCGAGACATGTTACGACCCATTACGACCTCGCAAAAAACGTCTGCAACACGCGCACATCAAAACATCAAAAATACAACAAATACACACAACAAATACATAAAAAGCTTACTTACAGGAAGAGGGAGCATCCAGCACCTCGAAAACTAAAGTTACACCTCAATTTAACTGAAATTAAAGCAGTTTAGACACTAAAAAATTCTCTAAGCGAGAAAAAATGGCCGCCGAAAAAAACAGCAGTCTAAAGATGCAAAACATCACCAAACACCTACGTATTTGCCGAAAAAGACCTACGAGATTAGAAAACAAGGACGCAACCCGCGCAACCCCAAAAACATTACAAACGCAACAAATACAAACAACAAAAACACAAAAAGAGGTTACTCACAGCAAGGGGTGGGGGCACCGAGGACCTCTGCAAGTGAAGTTACACCTCCATTTAAGCACAAATTTCGGAGTTTAGAGACCCGAAAATCCCCTAAGCAAGAGAAAAAATGGCCGCCGAACAAAACGAAAACGAGGCTAAAGGTTCCTAAACACGCAAAACACTACCATAAACACGCAAAACACCACCAAACAGCTACTGATATTCCGAAAAAGCCCACCAAACAGCTACGGATATTCCGAAAAACTCGCCCGAGATAGAAAACGAAGATTACAAAAAACTTGCACGACATAGAAAACGAACAATGCTACATCAGCCACATTATATACACCAAACACCCTTAGCTCACTTACAATTTCATTGCCGTCATTTTTTGACAGGCAATATTCTAGTATTGGTTATATTTATAAGAATAACATAATATTATGGTAATGAGGGTAAGGCTGTATAACAGGTTCACAGAGAAATCTGGCTATGACAGGATGGCACTAGAGTGTTTCATGAAACTACACCTGCAGCTTGTCTCCGCGGTGTGCCAGGGGCGATGGAAAACATAACTTAGTCAATCTAGAGATGTGTGCAATGCCGCAGCCCCCTATTTTTCTTGCTAAGGGGTTAATGACTCCTCCATCTACTTCTCCTATAAGACAGGGGATCTCCCAGGGTTTACCCCTTCCTACCATGATCCAGTGGATTCCCCAGGATGCCCCTGCATACCCACTAGCTCCTATGAGCCAGGGGATCCACATCTAAAGTATACCATGGGGGTCCCCACAGAATATTTAGCTACAAACCATGAGGGTACATATAGACCCCCATGGCACATAATATTAGCCTCTTTACCATGGGAGTCCTCAATGGAACCCAGTGACACCTAACAATAACGCTTGTGCTATGGGGGTTTTCATGGAACCCCATGACACCTAAATTTATGGCCTGTACCTTAGGGCTATTCAAGGACCTCTGAGTAGCTCACATGTGACTAACTGTTTTTGGAGTGCACCTTCTCCATATATACTAATTTTAAGGATTCTGGTTGGCTGAAATATGTGTCAGTCATACTTCAGCCAATCAAAATCAAGTATTTGATTTATACATATGTGAACAGTTAAATGTCTAATCACTCAAAATTCACAGATTCACTCGGCTCTATTTCTAAGGGAGCAATGTAATTGAGGCTATACTATTTACATTCATGCGAAGTCCCTCACTATGTAATTTGTGTTTTATATGCTGAGCTAATTACACATGCAGAAGCACTGTAGTTTGGGAAAACGTCAAAGTCAAACAAATTAATAATTTTAGTAGCTATGTTAAGCATGAGCATAAAGGCATTTTTAAAGAAAATATTCAGTTTAGGGGGCACTATATGTATCATTGTCTTTTCTGTTTTGTATAGCCAATTGGCTTATAGCTTGTGGGTTAAATACAGTGTCTTGCAAAAGTATTCACCCCCCTTGACTTTTTACCTATTTTGTTACATTACAGCCTTAAGTTCAATGTTTTGTTAATCTGAATTTTATGTGATGGATCAGAACACACTAGTCTAAGTAGGTGAAGTGAAATGAGAAAAATATATACATAAAACTATTTTTAGAAATAGAAAACAGAAAATTGGCATGTGTGTATGTATTCACCCCTTTGTTATGAAGCCCATAAAAAGCTCTTGTGCAATCAATTACCTTCAGAAGTCACATAATTAGTGAAATGATGTCCACCTGTGTGCAATCTAAGTGTCACATGATCTGTCATTACATATACACACCTTTTTTAAAAGACCCCAGAGGCTGCAACATCTAAGCAAGATGCACCATTAACCAAACACTGCCATTAAGACTAAGGAACTCTCCAAACAACTAAGGGACAATGTTATTGAGAAGTACAAGTCAGGGTTACGTTATAAAAACATATCCAAATCTTCGATGATCCCCAGGATCACCATCAAATCTATCATAACCAAATGGAAAGAACATGACACAACAGCAAACCTGCCAAGAGACGGCCGCCCACCAAAAAACTCACGGACCGGGCAAGGAGGGCATTAATCAGAGAGGCAGCACAGAGACCTAAGGTAACCCTGGAGGAGCTGCAGAGTTCCACAGCAGAGACTGGAGTATCTGTGCATAGGACGACAATAAGCCGTACGCTCCATAGAGTTGGGCTTTATGGCAGAGTGGCCAGAAGAAAAGCCATTACTTTCAGCAAAAAACAAAATGGCACGTTTTGAGTTTGCAAAAAGGCATGTGGGAGACTCCAAAATGTATGGAGGAAGGGTCTGGTCTGATGAGACTAAAATTGAACTTTTCCGCCATCAAAGAAAACGCTATGTCAGGCACAAACCCAACACATCACATCACCCAAAGAACACCATCTCCACAGCGAAACATGGTGGTGGCAGCATCATGCTGTGGGGATGTTTTTCAGCAGCCGGGACTGGGAAACTGGTAAGAGTTGAGGGAAAGATGGATGGTGCTAAATACAGGGATATTCTTGAGCAAAACCTGTACCACTCTGTGTGTGATTTGAGGCTAGGACGGAGGTTTACCTTCCAGCAGGACAATGACCCCAAACACACTGCTAAAGCAACACTTGAGTGGTTTAAGGGGAAACATGTAAATGTGTTGGAATGGCCTAGTCACAGCCCAGACCTCAATCCAATAGAAAATCTGTGGTCAGACTTAAAGATTTCTGTTCACAAGCACAAACCATCCAACCTGAAGGAGCTGGAGCAGTTTTGCAAGGAGGAATAGGCAAAAATCCCAGTGGTAAGATGTGGCAAGCTCATAGAGACTTATCCAAAGCGACTTGAAGCTGTGATTGCTGCAAAAGGTGGCTCTACAAAGTATTGACTTTAGGGGGGTGAATAGTTATGCACATTGACTTTTTCTGTTATTTTGTCCTATTTGTTACTTGCTTCACAATAATAAAAAAAAAAAAAACATTGTCAAAGTTGTGGGCATGTTAATAAACTTAAATATTTGCTTGTAGAGAATGAATTAGTTAAACATAATAATCTACATCATATATTTTGGGATAAGAAGATAGATAATAAGATTCTTAATAAATTACCACTTATTCCAAAAACCTTAATAAAATGGTGGTTTAATTATAATAAAAAAAATAAATTGGTAACATTTCCAGCTCCAAATATCCCAATATATAAATTGTCATTAGAACTAACTCCCTTCTTAAATATATCATGGGAGAAATGGGGTATAACAACTCTCAAGGACTTATTTCAGGGACAAACACTGAAAACATTTAAAGTAATATCTGCTGAATATCAAATACCATCTACGAAATGGTTGCTTTATGATATTTTATATACCTCAAGAATAAATACAGAGTATGGAAAATTACCTAATAGAGAATTGACTCAATTTGAAAAATCTCTAAATGATATTGATAAGAAAAGTACAATATCAAGATATCATAAAATAATAAAATCTCAACTAGAAATAGAAAAAATAGAAAGAATGCAAAAATGGGAAAAATTTAGGGATAATATGGTCCACAACCCAGTGATATAAGGCATTTCTAAAAACGGACAAAAGTATAACAAATTCGTCCTTAAGAGAAACATACTTTAAATTAGTGCAGAGATGGTATATGACCCCAAATAAATAAAAAAAAATTGCCCCACAAAAAAATCATGGTTATTGTTGGAGATGTAAAAACCAAATAGGAACCTATGAACATATGTGGTGGAGTTGCTCTAATATTAAAGAATTTTGGACATTAATTCTAAGGCATATATAAAAAATAATCAATTTTCAACTAGAAACAACGCCTGTGATTGTATTTCATATTTTCCCAAGTAACATTAATTACACACAAAGTAATGTGATTATAAATATTTTAATGTTCGTAAACTTTGTAATAAATAATAAAAAATAAAAAAAAGTTGTGGGCATGTTCTGTAAATCAAATGATGCAAATCCTCAAACAATCTATGTTAATTCCAGGTTGTGAGGCCACGAAACACAAAAAATGCCAAGGGGTGGGGTGAATACTTTTGCAAGGCACTGTAGGCATCTGAAGAGAAGTCTGTGGTAGGCTTTGCCACAGTTTGAAAAAGACGGGTGGAGCTTGAGCAGAAGGATGGTGGGAAAACAAGCAATTTTCAGGCAAGAGTCATTTTATATTGAACTATTTAAAAGTTATGAAAGTTGGATTGTTATAGAATCTAATTAACATACAAAGGGATTCTATCAACCAAAATGAAGTTGTTTTGCTAGGTTAGTCTTAAAGAGAATGATAAATGCTTTGTTATTCTTCTTTTCTAAATTTAATAAATCCTGGAAAATTCCATGTGTTTTTTTTCTGTATTGATATGAAAATAAGCAGCTCACATAAATTAATGATCTGCTTTGATGTGCTTATTAGGATTAGAGTCTACTTGTCTGTCTCTGTAGAGGGCAAAATAAAGGCCTGGAATGTTATCTGGCAGTTAGACCCCTCACCCACCTTTATCAAGCACTCACATTAGCATACTGAGATGCACATTAGCGAACATGGGCAGCAAAATCAGTGCTAAATATTTCTGAATTGATTTACTGTAGAGAAAAACTGCTAGTACAATGCATAGCCAGGTTTCAATGATCTTTAAAATGAAATCAGCATCCTGTTGGGGTGCCATTTAAAACGTACAGATATAAGAAAACTGCATATAAGTGGCTAGTAAAGTTTTACCCATCTACAGAAGACTTCCAGATGTACTAAAGGCAGAGATACTGGAGTATAGATAATAGTGTAACCATTTATTATATCTGTTCGTCAGTGTTGAAAGGGATAGTTTGCCCAGGAACAAGTTTTAGGTAAGTTGGGCTTTGACGTATTGCGCTAAAAGCTTATTGCGCTAATGCCTTAGAACAAAGTGTTATTAGTATCACCTTCTCTCCTGTCCAGGATTTCATCACCAGATGCTGACAGTCTCCGCACAGCCGCCGTATAATTCCCTCCAATGTTTATAGTTACAATCATCACGGTCTTTGATGATTTTAAGTGTAAATTCCAAATTTCCATCAAGTTTTTACAAATTGCGGGGAAAAAAAAGACTAAATTACTCGACACATTAAGAGAAGACAAAATGTATTTTAATGATAAAAGAGGAACATTCCTAAAAAGTGCAAGAGAGCGGGCTTTGTTTAGACTGGAAGGGCAGACGTCCAAGGCAAGCATTTGCAGGCCCTGTTTTCAGGTTTACTTTATCATTGCAAGATGGAAAATGCAATAAGTACATTAGGAGATAAAGGCCAGATCTATCACACCTTCATTTAGGCAGAAATGTAGATGTGATGGCAACCTAGTCTGCCTATTCTATCTACCTAAAATAATGGCATAGTCCAGGGTGGGCAAGTTTGGTGCTGGAGAGCCACACATAGGCCTGGATTTGAGGATTTCCTTTCTGTGTGAGTCCATCAGGATAACTGAAGAATTGATAGTCCCGCCTGTATGTATGTAGTAGGGATATCCTCAAATCCTGGCCTGTGTTTGGCTCTATAGGATGAACTTGCTTACCCCTGGCGTATTCTGACCTCAGGATGACCCGTGCTTATACTCTACCCCCTCAACTGGTGGGTTGCTCCATTTATCTACTACTTTTTATCTGAAATGCTTACTTATCTCTCACACTAATATTAATTATCCATCTGGAGCCTTTTGTGGTAACAAGAAATTACCAGCTTTGTAAGCTGTGAGCATAAAAGCATTAATAGAGAAAATTCTAGCATTAGCAGACTTGAGTCTGTTAGCTTCCATTGTAGATGATTGAGACTGCTTGGTGGCCTGGAGCCTAAAAAATGGAGCTATTCTACTGTGAGGTACGCTTCTTTTCAGTCCCATGGCACTATGTGAAGATCTGCAATCTAATAGTAACTAACTGTGTAAGCAATAAGCAGTGTCAATGCTAATGCTGGTGCACCAGGTGCAAAGCACCGGTGCCTTTAGCAGGGTAAAGATCCTCTGCTATTTGCACTTCTTTTAATTTGTTAGACGAGGACAGGTCATTATTTTTAGATAATGATGATCTGATCCCCATATGCGTGATATTGCCTACTACAATATAGTGTTAGCTATAGAGTATAGAGATGTGCAAGGGAGGGGGGGGGGGGGGGGGAGAGGATTATTTTGGACTCAATGGTACCGCCCATGGCAATGAGCATAACCTCCATTTCTTAGCAGTCTCAATACTCTCTTGTTTCTGCATTTACCACTAGCTTGTAGAGGAGGAGATAAGGGGGATTTGTTACATAATTGGAGCTTTTATTATTTGAAACACACATCGTCCCCCCACAGGCAGCTTACATCTATAACTGCAAGCCCTGCAGCTGCTGAAATGCAAGCACCTCTTTCATACACACAAACATCACCAAAATGTCATAGACGCCTCCAGAAACCAACAGAGGCTTCATCATTTATTTATTTCTAATCAAAAACTAACATTATGACATTTTGTTCTGCCTCTTAGATACACATGTTTAAACATTTATATTAATTCGTACAATGGGTAAATAAATAACATGTACACTTATTGCGCTAAACAATAGGCTTTTAGATCTAAACAAAGAAAAAACAGAAAAAAACTTAAACAATTAAAACCACTGTAATGAATCATATAAAAGAGAAACTAACAATTTGTACAAAAACATAATTTTTGGCAGAGTACCATATGTAAACTATTTTTATCTGCCTCGGCTGTAATAATAAGTACAACGCACATTACTTAATGTTTACAACTGGAATCAATGTGAAAAAAGCACTTGACCTGTCCAGAAAGCTCCAGACTTACGTATTATTAGTCTACAAACAAATCACATTATGTACTTTAGAGTGTCATAGATCGCTGATGGAGGTGACGTCACCATCACCTTTATTGTGTTTGGAGATCAGAGCATATGTTTTCGTCATTTGTCTTGTCTGCAGATATAGAGCCCGCTGCTTGCATTCATACTGGCCGGATACACTCTAGTGCTTGGTCCTTTTCCAACCAACACAGGGCCCCCATTATGTGTAGGCCCCATACAATAGTACTCCCCATACTGCTCTGGACCTGGTCTACTGTCTTCCGTGCTGTTCCAACCAACACAAGGCCCTCATTCAGTGTGGGACCCATACAGGAGTACCCCCTATACTGCTCTGCACCTGGTCCACTGTCTTCCATGCTGTTCCAACTAACACAGGGTCCCCATTCGGTGTAGGCCCTATACAGTAGTACTCCCCATAATGCTCTGCACCTGGTCTACTGTCTTCCATGCTGTTTCAACCAACACAAGGCCCGTATTCGGTGTAGGTCCCATACAATAGTATTCCCCATATTGCTCTGCACCTGGTCCACTGTCTTCCATGCTGTTCCAACTAACACAAGGCCCTCATTCGGTGTAGGCCCCATACAGGAGTACTCCCCATACTGCTCTGCACCTGGTCCACTGTCTTCCATGCTGTTCCAACCAACATAGGGCCCCCATTCGGTGTAGGCCCCATACAGTAGTACTGCACATAATGCTCTGCACCTGGTCTACTGTTTTCCATGCTGTTCCATCCAACACAAGGCCCGTATTCAGTGTAGGCCTCATACAGTAGTACTCCCCATACTGCTCTGCACCTGGTCCACTGTCTTCCATGCTGTTCCAATTAACACAAGGCCCTCATTCGGCGTAGGACCCATACAGGAGTACTCCCCATACTGCTCTGCACCTGGTCCACCATGCTGTTCCAACCAACACAGGGTCCCCATTCGGTGTAGGCCCTATACAATAGTACTCCCCATAATGCTCTGCACCTGTTCCAACCAACACAAGGCCCGTATTCGGTGTAGGCCCCATACAATAATACTCCCCATTCTGCTCTGCACCTGGTCCACTGTTTTCATGTTGTTCCAACCAACACATGGCCCCTTACAGCAGTACTCCCCATACTGCTCTGCACCTGGTCCATTATCTTCCATGTTGTTCCAACCAACACAGCAGAGGCCCCAATTTGGTGTAGGCCCCATACAGTAGTACTCCCCATACTGCTCTGCACCCGGATTCCTGTGCACAATGAGCATGCCTATTCTTTTTTTTTTGCAGACAACTGCACAGAAGACAGCCTAATGCCTCAAGAACTTATCAGTAAATCATGTCACTAGTCTCTCAACAAGATACTAGAATCTATTTTTGTGGGTGGATCAGAAACATGGACTGACTGCTCAATATTGCAAACTTCACTTTTAGTTTACTACTAGCGAATTGCCCGTCAAAAAATGACGGCAATGAAATAGTAAGGTAGCTAAATTAGTAAATGAATATATTGTACCTATTTTGAAGCATTGTGATGAAGAGCTTGCAATCTGTGTTGATGCTGCTGCAGCATTAGTGGTGTGGAGCTGCTGTATAAGCATGCTGAATGTGTGCAGTGTAACACTGTGCGTGCGCGAGACCAAACCGTTAGCGTAGTCGTGTACTTCCGCATTGGTGTAAAATGGCGAGTAATGTGTAGTATAGGTCTGTATCGGAATATCCGTAGGTGTTTTGTGGTGTTTTGCGAGTTTCTTGTGGTGTTTTGCGAGTTTAGAGTGCTGTAGCCTCGTTTTCGTTTTGTTCGGCGGCCATTTTTTCTCTCGCTTCGTTTTTTTTTTAGTCTCTAAACTGTTTTATTTCGAGTAAAATCGAGGTGTAAGTTGCATTTTTGAGGTCCTGGGTGCTCCCTCTTGGTGTAGGTAAGTTTTTTATGTATGTGCTGTGTGTATGTATTGTGTTTTAAATGTTTGTATGTCGGCGTGTTGCGTCCGATGTTTGCGAGGTCGTAATGTGTGGTAACGTGTTTCGTACGTTGTTTGCGTGCCTCGTAAAATTTAGCGAGTGTCGTAATTTGTGTGTCGTGTTTTTGGAGTAGCGACGTGAATTTTGCGAGGGTTTGAGGCCCTTGCCCAGTGACCTCGCCAGCAACTGAGTCCCTCGCTTCGCGAGGGGCCTCAGTTGCTGGCATGGAGCGCCTTCGGCGCTCCATGCCAGCAACTGAGACCCGTGCCCAGTGACCTCGCCAGCAACTGAGGCCCTCGCTTCGCGAGGGGCCTCAGTTGCTGGCATGGAGCGCCTTCGGCGCTCCATGCCAGCAACTGAGACCCGTGCCCAGTGACCTCGCCAGCAACTGAGGCCCTCGCTTCGCGAGGGGCCTCAGTTGCTGGCATGGAGCGCCGTCGGCGCTCCATGCCAGCAACTAAGGCCCTTGCCCAGTGACCTCGCTACGCGAGGGCCGCGGCTCGCTGCGAGGGCCGCGGCTCGCTACGCGAGCCCGCAAGCGTGAGCAACGACTCGTACGCTCACAACTATATATGTGATAGAAAATGAAATTTTTTAACAACCTTCAACCTATAAAGTGTTATTACCAATAGTTTTAAATGGTACGATATCTGGACACTCTACCGTGTCACCTTAAGAAGTAAGCACCATCTTTTAAGAGGAAGTTTCACATAAACATGTGGCTTTAACATGAAACAGCACAGTCATTAAAGTTTACACACATGTGTAAAAGATACAGCATTTGCCTTTTATTGCTTCAAGACCTCTATATATTCTGTATAGTGTTCCTTTAATATAACCCACATTGCTAGGAATATAATAAAGGCCTTACTGAGCCAAGGCCATATCTGCTGTAAAAATCTATATTTATACTCTATCTATATCTACAACAAGTTACTCATATATGATTTCAGGCTAATGTGTAAGTACACAATATATGATTAACTTGAGATACTGATATTAACTATATGTAACAGTTAATAATTCTCAGGCAATAAAAACAACACTTCAAAGGAGCAATGTTTCCTTCTTTACCTCCCGCTGTAAAAGACATCTGCAATGCGATAAGTGCATAGTATCTACATTATGTCATAGTTTGGCAATTTTCCTCTAAATGTGGATATTCAAAGACAAATGACATCACATTAGACCCTTTAATACATGTAGTAAAGTTACATGTTAAAAATGTTACAGCTCCATATTGATAAAACCTCAACAAAGCTCTGCATAGTTATAACTATGGTATTCCTAGTAGTAACATTTCGATATGAGAGCTGGACCATAAAAAAGTCTGAGCGCCGTAGAATTGATGCCTTTGAATTGTGGTGTTGGCAAAAACTACTTAGATTGCCATGGACTGCAGGAAGATCCAATCATGACAAACTGTTCACTGGAAGATTTGATCATGAGGCTGCAGCTCAAATATTTTGATCATATCATGAGAAGACAAGTATGGAGTTCAAAGGGGCTGTGGCTGACAGATGTGCCTGGCGTGCTGCAGTCCATAGGGTCACGGACCTGACTGAACGACTAAACAACAACAGCCAATTCCTAAATTCCAAAACAGAGTGTGAACAATTATCTATTTAATAAATCTAATTAATGGCAATATGTGCACATTATACATGAAATCGAAATTTTATTTGCTTAAAAAGCCCTGTGATACAGTATAAAATCCTTGTTCCAAACTCTCCTAGTAACATTCAGTTGATTGAACCATCACAACAAGAGACACTTGTTTGTAGCAAACTAACACTATCTATTACATTAATATTATAAACAGTTACTTTATGTACTCACATGCAACATGGTATACCAGCATCAAATTATTACGGACTTAGAAACCCCATCAAGACATATCTTTTTAAGGTACAGTTAAAATACAGTTATTTCCTAAATACTTACACTTATATATACTTATACATTTGTACTATAAACCATTGATATACAAATTGGTATACCAATACAACAATACCAGTGGAAATAAAATGTCACATTATTATGACCTTATGCCTATTGCCGTCTGCAGCACGTAGCCAATGAAATACATCAAGTGTCATGAGCTGGCTTAGTGGGTGTATAAGGTGACATGTAGGCATTCTGCAAACATATTAACCATCACTGTCATGGGTAAAATGTGCAATTTATCCAACTTTGAGAGGGCGATGATCATTGGCTTTCGAGACAATGGTGGCAGTATTTCTGAAACAGTGCAGTTTATGAGCTATTCCCGTGCTTCTGCGGTTAAAGTGTACCGTGATTGGACAAACCGCACCATTACGAATAAACATTGTGGAAACTGCGGAGCACCCCGCGCCATTGATGTCAGAGGTGAACGTCGGGTGTGAAGGTGTGTGAGAACCAACCGACACATTACAGTTGAGCAACTCATCGTCCAAATGAACCAGGGGGCTACCAGATGTGTGTCTAAAAATGACAGTACAGCGAACCCTGTTGTGTATAGGGCTCCGAAGCAAATGGCTGGTCATGCTGATGAGGGTTCATTGTCAGAAACGGCTTCAATTTGCACAACAGTACCAAAATTGGACCTCTTCTGATTGGGAAAGGGTTGCCTTCTCTGATGAGTCACGTTTTCTGCTCCACTGACTGAATGGAAGTTGTC
The DNA here is from genome assembly GCA_027410445.1 of Discoglossus pictus. Taxonomy (NCBI): domain Eukaryota; kingdom Metazoa; phylum Chordata; class Amphibia; order Anura; family Alytidae; genus Discoglossus; species Discoglossus pictus. The sequence continues at coordinate 141,548,529 of CM050170.1, forward strand.
ATATCAGGCACGAAACATCAGAGAACAAACACTATGCAGCCATTGTGGCGGCATCGTTATGGTCCTGGGAATGTTTTCTTGGCATTGTCAGGGTCCACTCATACTTCTGGAAGGCATTCTCAACAGATTGGGTTATCTATCCATCCCTGCAGATCAAGTACACCCATACACAATGACTGTCTTCCCTGGAGCTGATGGGATCTTCTAGCAGGACAATTCAACATGTCATATGGCCAGAATTATCCAGGGGTGGCTGGATGAGCATGACAAAGACTTCCAAGTACTTACCTGGCATCCAAAGACCATGTTTTTGAACCCTGTCAACCACTTTATAATCGCCATGTTCGCTGTATGGATACTCCATTGCGCATTCTAAAGCAGTTGTAGGATACACTGCAGTCTACATGTCTCCAGATAACCCTTGCCAACCTTCCAGCATCTTATTGACTTACTATCACTCCATCTAGCTGCTGTCCTTACTGGTCATAATAATGTGACTTGACTGTGTAAAATATGATAAGATTTAGGGATGCATACATGTCACCAATTCCATTATAAGAATAGAACAACCTATTTGTAATGAACAGAATAAACAACATATTTGTAATGTATTATTCTGAATATCAAGTGATTAGTCAAATCATGTTTAAAAATATTATGTAAGTGCCTTGATGGCAAGAGTAATTATATTCCATATAAGTCACTAAATCCAAATTATATTCAGACCTTCGGCAGTTCTTGTATCCAAAAGGTCTCTCTCTGTCTTCATTTCTTAATCCAGTTACTGATGAGGGGAACCAATACATAGCTTCAATAATCTTACACTTCAAATCATAATTAAGAATATGTTTAAAATGTCTATATACAATGAGCCTCATTCAATTAAGCAATTGTAGGTTACTAGAGCCCGTAAGTAAGACCGTAAGTTAATTTGCTATTCAATTGGCCTCTTTTTGCGGACTCCGGACGGTTTACGGGTTACAGGCTTGAAAACTCTGCGGTTGTTAAACCGTAACTTACAGCCTCCCAAAGCCTTTGATCTTTCAATTCCACAAGAGTTACCATTGATAACATCTCAAATCACTATTCAATTGCTCCAATTTCCCTAAGCCCGCAAATGTTTTCATACCTGTAACCGGCAAATGAATGAGAAAATCCTACGAGTGATAGAGAGGACCCACAAGGGGTTTTAACCCTTGTCCGTAGCACTGTAAATGCAAATAAATAATCAATACTTCACTGTAAATGACTGGGAAAGTGATGAAAGACATTAGAATTAATTGCACAACAGTATCAAGCTCTCAAATTGGCAATACATTTTTTTTTTATGTGTTATTTCGGGGGTTATATCAATTTGGGAATCAATGAGTTAATACATATCAGGACCCACATGGACTAGAACAGTATTAGCATTCATTTTTATTATTTTGTATTTTGCTGTTTTGAGAGTCTGATCGCATATCGGACCCCCAAGCGCTAATTGATTGACATGTAACCTCCATGTTTTACTGCCGTAATGATGGCGGTCTCATTTACTATTGGCTGTTTCGAAATGGGTGGTTACGACCTTGCTTAATTAATCATGTTCCCGCCCTGAACTGCTACGCACAAGTGCATGGTTTAAAGTTTCATTGTTCGGCCCGTAACTTGTGTGCTTGAGCAATTGAATAGCACCAGAATTGCAGCACGCAGCACGCCCGCAGACATATAGCTGTATATTCCAAGAATCGGGCTCAATGTGTTTAGCACAACTTGTTCTGATGGCAGATACTCTCATTTTCAGAGATCTATGTATCCTTATTATGTATTCTAAATGACAGGATCACTCTATAAAGCAATCACTATTACAAGTAAGGAGGTGTTTATGTTTATATGTTTTCCTATTAGTTTTAGTAAATTGACTTTTGTTAGGGTGCATAAGTTGCCATGTGCCACATCTGGGTCTCCTAAACATTCCTATCAGGTCAAGCATTTTTCATTCATTGCAATCCTTTTTAAATTTGAATAGACTTGAAAGGTTATATTTGGTTTAGTATTGATCAGTTTTAATAATGTAATCTTTTAATAATATGTGCCAATGCTTTTTAAAAATCTTTTCCATATAATATGATCCTAAGTTGGGATGAATCTAACTTATTCTACTTTTAATACCCCTTTGGATTTCCTCAAGTTTTTTTCTTATTATATGAAGGGAATTTCTCTATTTTGCTGTTACTTTGTCTATTCCCTTAAAGCTGTATATTACCTTAGTTTTGCTTCAAAATATAATTTGTCATTCAGTTAATTTTGATAATTTAAATCTAGCCGAACAGTCATTTATCCACTTGTTATGGTGGACACTAAATGCAACTACGTAACCATTACAGTACATTGGTCCTATTCCAATGTTTAAAAGTGATAAAGTGACTCATAAATCACTACCTAGGCTCATCCAATCCAGGGAAATCCAGCTCTACCAGAAGTGCACGAAAAATAGGTTAAGAGATGCAAAACATAATCCAGTGCTTGTAAGTCCTTAGATGGTCCAAAAATCCTACATGTACTGAAACCCAGCTTTGAGCAGCATACAAGCATTAAATCTGAGTAGGATAATATATACGGCTTGGTTTCTCATATCCAACACAATTAAGGGGTTAATTATTATTATTATTATCGTTTATTTGTAACGCGCCAACATATTCCGTAGCGCTATACATAAGTTAAGTTACAGGCAATGACAAGTTAAAGATTCATACATTGCAAAGAGTGTATGGCCCTGTCTTTGAGCTTGGAATCCAGTGTCCATAGCGCTTTCCCTAAAGCACCGCGCAGGATTGAAACTCGCAGACTTACAATCTAAAGGTTAAAGTTTGTATCTGGTACAGTAGGGAGAGAGTAGTGCTGAGCAGTGCTGAGTATGTTAGGGTGGAAGGTTATAGGCTTCTTTAAAGAGGTGCGTTTTTATTGATGTTTTGAAAGATTTAAGGCAGGAGGATAGTCTGGTGAAGCGAGGCAAGGAGTTCCAGAGAATAGGGGCAGCGCGAGAAAAGTCCTGGAGGCGGGAGTGAGAGGAGGTGACAAGAGTGGTAGAAAGAAGAAGGTCGTTAGCAGAACGAAGAGGGCGTGTGGGGGAGTATTTGGAGATGAGAGCAGAGATGTATGGGGGTGCGCTGTTGTTGAGGGCTTTATAAGTTAGGGTCAATATTTTAAACTTTATTCTGGAGGCTAAGGGAAGCCAGTGGAGTGATTGACAAAGAGGAGCTGCCGACACTGAACGATGTGTACTGAAGATGAGTCTGGCGGAGGCATTTATTATGGATTGAAGTGGGGAGAGGCGAGTGATGGGCAGGCCAACAAGGAGCGAGTTGCAATAGTCAAGACGAGAAATGATAAGAGAGTGTATTAGAATTTAATAACACCCACTATATTGCATAACCCTGGGGATCCCCCAAATACCGCTACCCATATGAGCCAAGGTATCCCTGGGACCCCCCCCCAAAACCTACTCTAAATGGAGAACCTTCAAGGGAACCCTGTGGATTCCCTCCACCCAAGCGCTAACGCCTCATCCCAACCATCTAACTATAAACATGGAGGGCTCTGTAGATCCCAGTGACAAATAAAAGTTAGCTCTCTGCTCCAGAGATCTTTAAAAAAACCTCTGTTGCAGCAAAAATATAAAATAACCTCCTCTGGGGGTCCCTATTGGACCCATGCGACACTTAAAATAAACCCCATTGCCACAGAGGTTCTGAAAGGGCCCCTGTGGCATCTCATATTAACTGATTGGTTCAACTACTTCCCCAGACAATGAGTCTTCTGAATCTTCCTAGGCAATAAACTCCCTATATAAGTTTTCATTAATATTAACCCCTTACATGCCGTGCTAAAGGTTTATTTCGATAGATAGGGGATAGGGGTGGTTTTAGGGCAAGTGCAGTATTGCTACAGAGACTCCTGAGCTTCAGACTCGGAGTCTTCTGCGAACAGGCTGCGTGCACACTATGCTGTGGTGAGAGCAACGCCAAACAGCCCTTGATGCACGTTTGCTACACTGAGGGAAGGATTTAGGGGAGCTTCATGGGAATGGCGCTCTAGACTATTAAAAATATCTCCCACAGTTACCAGGCAGACATCACTCACATCTACGTGGCGGATCGGAATGGGGCTCCATGTTTTTTCTATAATACAAGAAAAGTCCATCTAAAATACATAACAGAGAGTGTAATAATGCAAAAGCTTTTTCATTCATATTGCTGGTAAACACCAAATTATAATGTTATTCTTCATATACAGTATGTCTGTTTTACCCCCCTCCAAATAATTACAATATCATCTATATATCTTCTATACAATACAATCATTCCATAAATGTAAATCTTTTTTTTATTGAAATAAAAGTATTTTTAAGATTAAGTCAATGTTAAATTAGGTCTAAAAATTATATTTTCAGAAAATAACTGACAAGCTCTACTTCTTTATCATATGAGAAATGACATACAAGTGATCAATATAAAATGACTTTGCCAACACATATTTTACACAATTTTCATTATGTGAATAGTGTCTTTAGTATGGGACTCTAATAGAGACTCTAATACAGTAACAGCTATAAAAATGTATTTATATGCGCAGGAAAGTCTCTAGTCATAGTAGGTAGGTAGCATGGGTGTAGGAACTGGGGGGGATAAGGGGACAAATCCTTCCCAGATTTTTCTATGTTTGTATGTATGTATAAATAAGCAATTTTACTGCCTGTGTATATAATGAGTTGTATCCCCCCAAAAAATTATTCTGGCTCCTACACCCCTGGTAGGTATTATTATTATTATTATTGTTTATTTATAACGCGCCAACATATTCCGTAGCACTGTACATAAGATACGTTCAAGACAAAGATACATACATATTAACAAATAGCAAGGCAAGGAGGGCCCTGTCTTTGAGCCTCAAATCCATAGTACTTTCCCTAAAGCACCTTGTGGGATTGAAACCCGCAGACTTACAATCTAAAGGTAGTGTGTGAGGAAAAGGAGGGAGAGAGAGGTGAGAGTGTGTTAGGGTGGAAGGTGATACTCTTCTTAAAAGAGATGTGTTTTTAGAGAGGTTTTGAATGTTTTGAGGCTGGTGGATAATTTGGTGGAGCGAGGCAAGGAGTTCCAGAGAATAGGGGCAGCACGAGAAAAGTCCTGAAGGCGAGAGTGAGAGGAGGTGACAAGAGTTGTGGAAAGAAGAAGGTCATTAGCAGAGCGAAGAGGGCGGGTGGGGGAGTATTTGGAGATGAGACCAGAAATATATGGGGGAGCGCTCTTGTTGAGGGCTTTGAAACTTAGGGTCAGGATTTTACATTTTATTCTGGAGGCTATGGGAAGCCATTGGAGAGATTGACAGAGAGGTGATGACGACACTGAACGTTGTGTACAGAAGATGAGTCTAGCAGAGGCATTCATAATGGATTGAAGTGGAGATAGTCGGGTGGTGGGTAAGCCAGCAAGAAGCGAGTTGCAGTAGTCCAGTCGAGAGATGATGAGAGAGTGTATAAGGATTTTAGTTGTGTCTTGTGTAAGAAAGTGGCAAATTCTGGAGATGTTTTTTAGATGGAGAAGACAAGATTTAGTTAGTGATTGTATGTGAGGGATGAAGGACAGGGCGGGGTCCAGTAGAACCCCAAGACAACGGGCTTGGGAGGAGGGGGTGATGATGTCATTATTGACAATGAGAGAGATGTGAGGAATTGACACTGTGGGAGAGGGAGGAAAGATTAGGAGTTCAGTTTTAGACATGTTGAGTTTGAGATGGTGGGTGGACATCCAAGAGGATATACTAGAGAGGCAGTTGGAAACATGTGTTAGAAGAGAGGGGGATAGATCTGGTGCTGAGAGGTAGATTTGGGTGTCATCTGCATAGAGATGATATTGCAGCCCAAAAGAGTTTATAAGGGTACCAAGTGAGAAAGTGTAGATGGAGAAGAGGAGCGGGCCTAGGACAGATCCTTGGGGTACGCCAACAGACAGGGGGTAAGGAGAAGAAGAGGTGTCAGAGAAGGAGATAGTGAATGATCGATTTTGTAAGTATGATGAGATCCACGAGAGGGCAGTGTCTCGAATACCGAGGGAGGAGAGGATATGGAGTAGAAGTGGATGGTCAACTGTGTCAAAGGCAGCAGAGAGATCTAGAAGAAGGAGAGTAGAAAAGTGAACTTTTGACTTGGCAAAAGGTAGACATGTTTGGTCATGGAGAGCCACACACAGGTCAGGATTTAAGGATACTCCTGAGACATAGAGACAAGACTATCAAGTCTTCAGTCATCCTGATTGACTCACCTGTACACAGAAAGGAAATCCTCAAATCCAGGCCTATGTGTGGCTCTCCACAACTAAACTTGCCTACCCCTGGCTACATTTTGCATATATACACACATAATTACCAGCATACATGAAGACATTGAACAATAAATTAAATATTTATGAATTATGAGTGAGGGTAGTATGCATACAGATGTATAAGTACACACCCTATCATAATCACGCAAGCAGAGCTTAAACTATTATCTATTTTTTAAATCTGATTGATGGAAATATACACACATTAGCTTCATCATGCACACAAAATTACATTAAGACTTTAAAGGGGCATGGAAGGTTTTGGGATTTTAGTAGGTATATAATATCCCTGTGTATCTATTTACTTTTATGTACTTTATTTTAATTGACATGCTTAAAAGCTCTGTTTTCCCCCCCCTAAAATCATACAATTTGTATCTGTTTGTCAGCCCTCTGCAGCACAGGTAGTTCATAAATACAAAGACTGTGAAGTGCAGTGTTCAAATTAGCCTGTTGGTGACTTCTCTCAAGCATCATGTTGCAGAATGCTGCCAATAATTAATTACTATGATACACACTGCACATCCTGTACTTAAAAATACACTGTCTTCATGAGCTGCATGAACTATGTGTACGATTTTACCAGTAAAAACAGATTGTATAAGCACTTTTTAATAAAATAAACTAAACTAATTAAAAGTTTATAGATACACGTCTTTCATTATTTTTTATTGTGGGAAATTGTTTATACTTGTACCTAACCCCTGTATTGCGCTGCGGAATATGTTGGCGCGTTATAAATAAAGGATAATAATAATAATAATACACAGGGATATTATACACCTAGGAACATTGAGAAACTTGCTAGTTTAAGGAAACTATATGTAGATGCACCACTGAGGGGATACAGGGGGTACTAGTGTGTGGGACCCTATAAAAAGAGGGATCGAGGACTTACTACTCCTATCTAAACACACCACACACATATAAACTATCTTAACATAGTGAGTTAGGTCATACATACATTTTGAGATTGGTTACAAATTGGTTCCATGCTCAAGGTGATACCACAATGCTCCATCGTGAACCTTGTTAGGTAGCATCCACTGCCTGTTCAGGACACAAGATCGGGGATAGAACAGATCCTTTTAGCAGGGAACTGATTTATAGCCCCATGCAGCCATTGTGGGTCTGGTTAATAATATATCATAATTAAACATTTTGGGAATCCCATTTTAGTTATTTTAGTCGGATTATATACTTGAGGCTTTGTCGTCTTATCCATGAAGTTCACCCCCTTCTGGATATCTGGTGAAGGGGCTTGTGTACCTCAATAAAGCAGTGAGCTGTACCATGTAGGGTCACCCAAGATGGGCAGGTCATAGCAACAAAGTCAGACAAATCATGGCCCACTGGAGAAGGAGCTGGCAACTCACTCCAGTGTCTTTGCCAAGAAAACCTAATGGATAAGCCCAACCAGAAATATATGACTAAACAACGTGAAGTTCACTATGTGTTAATCTAAATTACATCCAGGTTACATGAATTTGGACATTTTTGCCTGATATCTAACTGATAATACTTTAGTTTTGCAGTCATATAATGATTCTATGAAATACAAAAAATAAATAATGCTATTTTTTAGCAATACATGATGCAGATATTGTGTATATAGTATGCTTGTATTCTGTTCCATAATGCATGTAACATTTACAGTACGTGTTGCTGGCTCTTATATGTCTAATTTACTGATGTCTCAGTATATAATTATGTTTCATTGTATGTTGCATGGACTTGGCTTGTTTCACTATCTACAGGATCAGCCTTTTGCATTTGTTATGCATTGTTTCTTTGCTACAAGCTTTCATGTTCTCGCCTGCTGCCGCTTGCTACTTCCTGAGGTGGGTACGTCCTTTTAAACTAGTGAGTTTCTCTATAGTTCTGATGAGGTCACTGGCAGATCTTATTACCATATTCCCACTGTGCAGACACAAAATTCCTGTAAATTCAAAGTCTCCTTCCACCTCAATCAGTGATCAGCTAAAAGGAAAATTGCACCTTCCATAGCATTTTAAGCAGCATCCACACCATTTTAATTAGCACTACTACACCACTTACAGTTAATACATAAACTACCACCAGGGCAGGAGGTGCAATAAGACTGGAGATACAGATATCAAAAAATATATATAATATATGAATGTGACGTCACATCTTTAGCATATACCGGGTGCCGGCACCCGGTATATGCCAATGACGTGGCGCGCATCTGATCTTACATGCGTGCCGGGTCAAGAAGGAGCGGAGGCCGGAGCAGAAGCAGGTAAGTGAGGGGAAAGGGAGAGGGGGAGGTATTTAGGAGGGTTTAGAATGAGGAGGGTGGTTGAGGAGGGGGGTTGAGGTTGAGGAGGGAGGTTGATGAGGGAGGTTGATGAGGGAGGTTGAGGAGGGGGTTGAGGATGAGAATGGAGGGGTGGAGGAGGGAGGTTGAGGGGGGGTTGAGGAGGGAGGGTTGAGGAGGGGGTTGAGGATGGGCGGGTTGAGGAGGGAGGATGAGGATGGGGGGTTGAGGAGGGAGGTTGAGGGGGGGGTTGAGGAGGGAGGTTGAGGATGGGGGGGTTGAGGAGGGAGGATGAGGATGGGGGGGTTGAGAAGGTAGGATGAGGATGGGGGTTGAGGAGGGAGGTTGAGGATGGGGGGGCTGAGGGAGGTTGAGGAGGGGGTTGAGGAGGGGGGTTGAGGATGAGGAGGGAGGTTGAGGATGGGGGGGTTGAGGATTGGGGGGTTGAGGAGGGAGGATGAGGATGAGGGGGTTGAGGATGGGGGTTGAGGATGGGGGTTGAGGATGAGGAGGGAGGATGAGGAGGGAGGTTGAGGATGAGGAGTGGGGTTGAGGAGGGAAGTTGAAAATGAGGAGGGTGATAAGGGAGGGGGGAAGAGACACAGGGAAGGGAGAGGAGGAAAGAGACACAGGGAAGGGAGAGGGAAGAAGAGACACGGGAGAGAGAGGGGAGAAGAGACACGGGAGAGAGGGGGGACACAGAAGGCACAAGAGGGACACAGGGGGCAGCACATTTCCCACCTCTGGGCTTATACTCAAGTCACTCATTTTACCCAGTATTTTGTGGTAAAATATGTGCCTCGGCTTATACTTGGGTCGGCTTATACTCGAGTATATACGGTATATTTATACTGTATATATATATATATATATATATATATATATATATATATATATATATATATATATACTCCATCAGAAATAACTGCCATAAAGATTTTAAAAAACAACCCCAACATCACCATCAAACCGGCAGACAAAGGAGGTGCAGTTGTTATCATGAACACTCAGGACCACATATATGAAGCCCACAGACAACTGTCAGACAACACCTACTACAAGAAATGGAACCAGGACCCAACAGAAAAATATACTCGTCAACTTAAGAAACTCCTCAAAACATTACCCTAAAAATATACATCAAGAATTAGAACAACTCATCCCTGCCAATCCTACAACTCAGACTTTCTACCTACTGCAAAAAATCCACAAACCAGGCAACCCAGGGAGACCAGTTGTTACAAGTATGGACACACTGACTGAACAGATATCTGGATTTGTTGAAAACATCCTTAGACCATTAGTTAGCAACATCAGTAGCTATATACAAGACACCACTGTCTTTCTCAACAAACTCAGTCAGATTAAAGACCTACCTGCTATCACACTACTTGTTACCATTGATGTAGAGTATCTTTACAGTATTATCCCACACAAAGATGGCACTGAGGCATGCTTTAAGTTTCTTTCAACAAACATGCAAAACAATAAATATGGCCCTGATATTATTGTTAAACTAATAGAATATATCCTTACCCACAACTATTTTACTTTTAACCAAGATACTTACCTACAGATGATGGGGACTGCCATGAGTACCAAATTGGCTCCACAATACGCAAATCTATTAATGGCCAATCTAGAAGAAACATTCCTATCTGTATCCATTTACGAACCATACAAATACTACCGTTACATAGATGAAAGCAAACTCAGAGACTTTTCATAGTTCATTCAACACTTCACATTCATCTATAAAACTTAAAATTAAACTTTCTAGACACTACTATTTCCATCAACAATGGCAGTCTCCACTCATCTGTATATAGGAAACCCAGAGACAGATGTAGTTACCTACACAGCTCCAGTTTCCATCCCTCCCACACCAAACAAGCCATCATCCATAGTCAAGCTATTAGATACCATCGGATTTGCTCAAACACTGGAGACCGTGATCAAAATTTAAAGAAACTATCTGAATCTTTCAAACAAAAGGGTTACAACCCCTGTATTATTACCCAAAAAATAACCACTGCTATCAAAATACCCTGTGAACACCTGTTAGAGTACAAAACAAAATAAACTACGTAACTATGTAACTATGTAAGATACTGAATTAAAGTATAAATTCCCAAAACCTCCCATTCTTGCATTTAAACAACCACCAAACCTGAAAGAAAAACTGTCAGCAGAAAATTGCCCAATGAACAACTGAATATGAAAAATGTAACTAAACCTTATAACAAACGTGCCTGTAAGTTATGTCAACACATTTGAAATAATGAAACAGCCATACATAACAACAAAACGTATAACATCAAAGGATCGTATTCATGTACATCGTCCAATGTGGTTTATATAATACAATGTAATATGTATGACACAGGCTGTTACATTGGAGAAACCGTCTAAAAAATGCATTTAAGGATGAATTTACACAGGCATTCAATAAGAAAACATAATGAAGACGGTTATTGTAGCCCAGAGGGACACCATTTTAGCCAGAATGATCACTCCATCCAAAACTTTAAAGTCAAAATACAAGAGAGAAAAAGCATTTGAAATAAAGATGATCACATTCTTCAACACTAAAAATACAGGACTTAATATGGACTTGGATTTTCTAACACATTATCAGAATTTCATGAAATTTTTTCTTGGCCCTCTTAGTTTGTCCAACGGGAAATATATCACTGTACAGTGCTCTGTTTTTTCCTGTATATATAGATGTATATGTATATATAGTATGTGTATATATGTTTCCTTTGCTATGTTGTGTTTATTTCCCATATATGTATTTACCTGATGATTTCAGATGCTGTTTCCACTCTCTCTGCATCTGCTGTTTTTATTCAAACTGAGGGTTCCATCTCATGTTATTATTGCTTCAGACTTGATAATGAGAGGTTAAGCCTCTCGAAAGCTTGTCATTATAAATAAGACGTTTGTCCAATACAAAAGATATCAAATTATATTGCAATACTCATTATTAATCTATATATATTTAGATTAATAATTACTAAATTACTATATATATATATATATATATATATATATATAATACAGTAAATAAATAGAATATCTGTGTTTACATTTGAATGTCTAAAACAAGTTTAAAAAAAACTGTTTCCAGCTCAGAATTCTTACACTGCATTCTGGGAAGTGGAGCAGGGACATGCAAATGTGCCCACAAATGCCTCGCTCTTCAATCCATAGCCCATTTTAAATATAGTTTCCTTTAAGCTTATGCCTGCTGCATTACAAGCTTTTATGCAAAGCCAAGGTTGGATTATACACAAGCTGGGAATCCTATCTACGTACACCTATTTCAAGCTTGCTGGCTATCATCAGCATGGAGCGGGATCTCAGCTTGTGTTGTGGACCTTATGAGTAAGTAGTTCACCACAACAATCATTTAATATAAGGTGGGCAAAAGAGCGATAGAAGCCCTCCACCATACAGTAGTACAGTAAATAAATAGTACATCTGTGTGTTTTATATATTTACTAGCGACTTGCCCGGCAAAAAATGACGGCAATAGGATTGTAAGGGCGGCAAATTTTGTTGTTGTCCTAAGATGCTTCGGCGCTCATTGCAAGATTGTTGGCTGTTTGTGTACTATGAGCATTGTATTTTTTTGCTAATGCTAATGAAATAATTAATAAAATAACACATCAATATACATTACCTATTTTGAAGTAATATATGCAGGAAGCATTGTGCAGAAGAGCTGGCAATCTGTTTGGATGTTGCTGCCGCATAGAATCTGTGTTTTGAGGGCTGTGTAGCTGCTGTGTACGTGTCAGTAATATGTGCATTGTGTAGTGTAGTGTAAATAGTGTGCGTGCACGAGCCAAATCCGTTAGGGTACCTGTGTACTTCCGCATTATGTAAGTTAGTGTTGTAAAATGGCGCCTAATGTGTGTTACGCGTCTGTGGCTGATTTGGCGTCCTTGTTCTTGGACCGCGTCTGTCGTTTTTGGTAAATCTGTAGGTGTTTGGTGGTGTTTTGCGTCTTTAGAGTCCTGGAGCCTCATTTACGTTTTTTTCGGCGGACATTTTTTCTCTCGCTTAGGGGATTTTCGGGTGTCGAAACTCTTGTATTTTGAGTCAAATTGATTTGTACCTTCACTTTTCGAGGTCCTCGGTGCCCCCCCCCCCCTTGCTGTGGGTAAGCTTTTTATGTGTTTCTTGTGTGTATTTATGATGTTTTTCATGTTTTCATGTGCACGAGTTTCGGGTTTAAAGTCGTATTTTTGCGAGGTCGTAATGTTTTTTCTTCTAAGTTCCGTATTTTTTTACGTAAGTCCATAAATTTTGCGAGGTCCGCAGTTGCTGGTAAGGAGCACCTTTGGCGCTCCATGCCAGCAACTGAGGCCCTCGCTTCGCGAGCCCGCAGCGTTAGCAACAACCCGCCTGCTCACAACTATATGTGTGATATTTATTTATGGAGGGGGCCCAACACAACAATGGCAAACAAAAAATTTTTTTTTACTGGGGCACTCCATTCAGTAACTCCCACTGGATTAATGAATTAATATTTATGTTAAGAGATATTTTCATTTAATAAATAATTATAT
>CM050170.1:142166751-142467738 GCA_027410445.1 Discoglossus pictus
AGTGTGTGTGTATCTCTGTGTGTGTCAGTATGTGTGAGTATTTGTGTGTGTCAGTGTGTATGTCAGTATGTGTGTGTCTCTGTGTGTGTCAGTATGTGTGTGTCAGTATGTGTGTGTTTCTGTGTGTGCCAGTGTGTGTGTGTATCTCTGTGTGTCAGTATCTGTGTGTATTTGTGTGTGTCAGTATGTGTGTGTCTCTGTGTGTGTCAGTATGTGTGTGCCAGTGTGTGTGTCAGTATGTGTGTGTGTCTGTGTGTGTGTTTGTCAGTATGTATGGTTTGCTGTGTGTGTCAGTTATGTGTGTGTCTCTGTGTGTCAGTATGTGTGTGTCTGTGTGTGTGTGTCTCTGTGTGTGTCAGTATGTATGTCAGTATGTGTGTGTTTCTGTGTGTGTGTGTGTGTGTGCCAGTGTGTGTGTGAGTATGTGTGTGTCTGTGTGTGTCAGTATGTGTGTGTTTATGTGTGTGTCAGTGTGTGTGTGTCAGTATATGTGTGTATCTGTGTGTGTCAGTGTGTGTGTCAGTATGTGGGTGTCTGTGTGTGTCAGTATGTGTGTGTCAGTATGTGTGTGTCTCTGTGTGTCAGTGTGTATGTCAGTATGTGTGTGTCAGTATGTGTGTGTCAATGTGTGTGTGTGTGTCAGTATGTGTGTGTCAGTATGTGTGTGTCTCTGGGTGTCAGTGTGTATGTCAGTATGTGTGTGTCAGTATGTGTGTGTCAATGTGTGTGTGTGTGTCAGTATGTGTGTGTCAGTATGTGTGTGTCTCTGGGTGTGACTATATGCAGCACTGTACAGTAAAATAATAAAATCATTACAGTATATGAATGTGACTTCCTGGACACACTAGAGCCTATGGGCCTCATTCTATTAGCGGCCGCAGCCGTTGCGGGGCCGCAAGGACCGTCCGCAAGCTATTCTGCTATTCTATTCCCTTACGGCCGGGGGCTCCGGCAGGCTTGCGGCCGGTGCCTTGCTATCTCTTGCGGCCGAGGAAAGCCTTTGATCTAAAACGGCCGCAAGAGTTTTGGCCGTAAGAAATTCCTATTTGCAATTCAATTGCTCCGGGAAACCTCTCTGCAAGGCTAAAAACGAGCCGCAGCTTACTTGCAGGAAAGAGGTCTCGCTAGCACCAATTAAGCACATAAAATAGCTCAAATAAAGCCATCCTGCACTTTGAGAAGACTATAAAGGGATTTTAGGTGTTAGAAAAAATAGCACATAATTATCCTATACTCAAATCTGTAAAATATTTTATTTTTAATATCCGTAAAATATCCATGTAAAAAGTCCAGAGTGCTTGGAGCACCTCAGACACACCCACGCCGCAGCCGGAAAATAAACAGTTAATTTGAACTCGGGTTTGGGCTGATGTGCAAGCTTGAGAGGGGGTTACTTTTAATCCTCATGTCCCCCAATATGATCCCTAGCATTTACAGAGCTGTACAGTGCAGGCTTGAATTTATTTTTGCGTTTTTAGATTTCACAGCTTACGGCCGGTTTCAAGATATGCGGCCGGCCGTAAGGGGAGATCCTTGCGGGGCCGTATAATAGAATCGCGAGTTAACTGAACCCTCGCAAGGAATCGCAGCCTTACGGCCGATTTACGGCCGCTAATAGAATGAGGCCCTATATGTCTGGATGTAGAGAGCATTCTTGGGACTTATGAGATTCCAGTTGGGCTAAGAGGAAATAGAACTGTACTAGATGGGCAGGTGCAATATGTGCATATAAGGATGGCAGGGACTGTAGTTGGGGCAATGCCAGTGCAGTAGTGACATCATGCGCTGTCAGTGATGTAATGTGCTGGCAATGACATCATGTGCGGACAGTGCTCTGACATCATCAGAGTGCTCTACAGCTCTACTGTGTTTGTTATTTAAAATCTTTAAGAATGCTGTGGAAATGTCAGTGTTTGTGTGTGTAGGGGCATGTGTGTGTGTGGGGGGGGCATGTGTGTGTGTGTGACATGTGTGTTGGTGGGGTGTGTGTGTGTATGTGGGTGTCTGTGTGTGTGTGTCAGTGTGTGTTTGTCAGTATGTGTGTGTTGCTGTGTGTGTCAGTATGTGTGTGTCTTTGTGTGTCAGTGTGTGTGTGGAATATTCAGTGTTTGTCTGTGTAGGGGGGTGTAGGGAGGCATGTGTGTGTGTAGGGTGTGTGTGTGTGTGTGAAGCGTGTGTGTGTGAGGGGGGCATTTGTGTGTGGGGGGCGCGTGTGTGTATGTGGGGTGTGTGTGTGGTGGTGGTGAGGGGGGGGGGGGGGGCGCAGCAAACTCAGGGGTAGCCTGAAAAAAAAATGTAATGTTCTTTTTTTTTTAAAAGAATATAATTGAGCAATGTGTTTATGACATTTTAAGCCTCTGAGAAGCTTCATTTAAAGGTGATGACCACAATCATGCTGTAGTTATATATAGTTTTGTTTCCATAACTGAAGGGTAACAATACGGCTTGTTACATAGCTGTAAGTTAATATTTTCCACTGTTATTTGTGGGTGTTAAAATAATAATTTTACCGGGCCTAGACATACAAAACATAACAATTTCTGAAATGAATATTGTTCAACAGCAGTATTTTCTTTATAAATGTGCTAATTCGTATAATATTTATGTGCTCTACAATGTCATTATCAAATAAATTTTACAAAGCCATCCTGAATCAGTCCCTTCTCCCTGTATTCTCCCCTGCCCGCTGCCATGTTTCATATTTGTGACCTGGCACACTGCTTTGTGGCTAATAGACTAAGCTAAGCCCACACAGGTCTCAGATGAGAAAGATGGCATTGGACAGAGGAGTATACAGTCAGAAAGGGGGAGGTTCTAGATATTGACCTTCTGGCAGTTTTATGGCTTGTTAAGTGAAGTGTAAATTTTATATAATAATTATATTGAGAAGAAGAAACTAAATTAGATAGACTTAGGACATTTCAATAAAATAAAAAAAAGCCTTGAGTCCATCTGAATGAGAGAGAGAAAGATAATCACCAGACTTACAGCTATTTCACATTGCTATTTTTAAAGTGCAATAAGGTGGTAATATTGTGAGTGTATCTCATAGTAATAGAGATGGCATGATAGAATTGTATGTTGGCAACCTTAAAAAACATCCTCAAAAACAAATGAGGAAACTGTTGCTAGACTAGAGAAATGAAAATGACTGAAGGGGAACCTACCGAAAAAACACACACACTATGGGCCCTATTAAATTGTCAAAATCGCAATTACTGAAGCCTGTAATCTAGCTACCCGCAATCTATTTGGGAGCTACAGGGTGAAAATTCCTACAGGTTGTAAAAACCATCACTCCGACCCATCTAAGCCTTTGATCTTTCAAGCCCGCAAATGTTACAATTGCTAAAATGGCAAATCGAGATTTTATTGCAACAATTTCACAAGCCCACAATTGCCTTCAAACCCGTAAGTGGCAAATGCAGCAAAAGCTTCTACGGGTACTCAATAGGACTCGCAAGGGGGTTAAACACCTGTTCGTAACACTGCAAAAGCAAATAAAAACACAATACTGGACTTTAGAATATGGGGAAGCAATGAAATACACTAGAATTAATTGCACAACAGTCTCAAGATTTCAAATATGCAATAAAAAAAATAAAAAAAATACGCTTAATTTTTGTGTTATATCCATCTTGGGAATCAAGGAGTAAATACATATCAGGCCACGCACATGGAATATAAGAGTTTGACATTCATATTTATTGATCTTTACATTGCTGGATTGCGAGCCCGATCGCATATCGGACGTCTAAACGATAATTGATTGACATTTAAAACACATATTTTACTGATGTCATGATGACTGTCTAATTTACGATTGGCTCTTTCTAAATTGTTGCTTACTTAATTGACCATGCCCTGAAATGCTACGTACGCATATGTATTTATGCTGCAATGTGAGCCGCCGTTTTTGTTGATGTTTATAAAAATGTGAGGTGACCTTTAAGCATTTAAATAACAACTGTAATATGTAACAAACTAACAACATTAGCAGCTATGAAAGTCATATGCATAAGTATGTTTTAAAGAACATCTGAAAATTAGCAGACTTTGCTTAAGTATGGTGGGCTTTCATCTTCGACTGCTAGTATGCTTGGAGCCTAATTGAACTGTTCATCTACTATGTCCTTTTGTAAAGTGGTAAATTATAGTGAGAGCCTTTCAACAGAACTAAATAGAAATCTTACCTTTGTTTCTTACGTTTATTTTTTTTTTACTTCCTGTATATTTATTGTCAATTTGTTTTTAACTTTTTTTTTAACCAAGCACCTATTAGCATTTTGTGTTACATGAATGGTGGCGGACAATTAGAGCATAAATTGTACCACCTTTGTACTAACTTGCACTTTTGCTGTATGGCTAATATGCGTTTCATTGGGAGAGTATGATACTTACTGCTTTCTTCCAATCTTATATTCAGCCTCATTAAATTTGGGGACAGTAAGTCCAACGAGAAGTCCATAACGAGTGCGGGCTTGAAATTTGGCTGAGTTACGCTGCTATTAAATTAGAGCTGCGAGCTACGGGTTTGAGAGGCAAATCGTAGCTCGTTCGCAGAATGGATTTTCGGTGGTGCGAATGATCAATGAGTGTAGTCCGTAGTTACGGGTTTAGACTGAGCCAATAGAAGAAGAGATTGTCAGCGTTACGTCACTGAAAAAGGGGAGGTTATTTTTCAAAGTCCTACTGGCTAAAATTACAGTTTGCGACCAGACCCACATTCAAGATGTAATGCAATATTGCTAAAGCCGTAAATAGAATATTCTATCACATGAGAGTTACAGTATATGTCGTAACACATTGATTGCAGGGATCGATATAACACAAAATATAAACATGAAATAAAGTATTTTTTGAGGCCAAATTGCCAGCTTGAGAATGTTGTGCTATTATTCCAAGACCTAACATCACTTTCCCTTACAATAAATGTACAGTAGTGTGTTTTTATTTGCATTACAAGTGCTACATATAGGACTTTACCCCCCTTGCAGATCCTCTCTAGCACTTGTAGGGCTTTGGGCTCCATTTGAGTGTTACGGGCTAGCTCGCGGGTGGCTTTGTTGCAATTTAATAGCTGAATTGAAAAAGTAGCGGTTATGAGCTTGACAGATCAAAGGATTTGCGTGCTGTGAATTTCCACGTTCATGTCTCGTTGGCATTTTTCGGTCGTCCTGCGGCTTACCCCGCAAAACGTCTGCGGGGAGGTTTATGAGGCCAATTTAATAGCTTGAAGTCATGTGAGCTACTCTACTTGCCACAATTTTAAGAAACGTAATTTAATGAGGCTGATAGTAGGTTATGATAGCCAGCTTTGAGGTATCAACTTAAGTTTAGCCTTCTAGATAGGAGGAATCCTCTATTCTCTTATGTGCACCGTGATTGTTTACAACCACAATTTTTTCTTCTCATTCTCTCTTATTGGGTAATCACAGCACGATGGCCGACAATAGCCTCATTTTGTGCTAATAGTCGTTCTATTTTAATATTGGCGTTATTTGAGCGCAAATAACATTTCTCAATTTACATTCCTTAACTTTATAATAATACTATATACTGTATACATATACTGTATTTATATATATATATATATATATATATATATATATATATAGTTACATAGTTACATAGTAATTAGGGTTGAAAAAAGACTTTTAGTCCATCACGTTCAACCTTTTAAGATCTTCTCTGACCTGCAATATGCGGATTAGTTGTTAATTAATTAGTTGTTCATTAATTGATCCAGAGGAAGGCAAACAGAAAAAAAAACAAATGAAACTTAGCTAATCGTCTCAAAGGGAAAAATGTTTCCTTCCTGACCCCATATAGTGGTGATCGGATTCCTCCCTGGATCAATACTCCCGCACTAATTATCCAGGATAACTATGAATGCCCTTTTTAATTAGAAATAAATCCAATCCCCTTTTTAAAGTTATCTATCAAATCCGCTGTCACCACCTCCTTTGGTAGAGAATTCCACAGATTAACCACCCTAATTAACCCTGTCACTCATGGGGGTCAATACATAGTTACATAGTTACATAGGGCCTCATTCAATTGTGATTTGGCCAATTGAATAGGTCTCTAAATAAGCACATAGCATATTTTTTTTAAAGGCATTTTTAGTTAGTGAAAACCTTGCTTTTGGATAGATGCTTACTAACTAAAAACTTCTTTAAAAAACATTTGTATGTGCTTATTTAGAGGCCCTATTCAATTGGCCGAATTGCAATTGAATGAGGGCCATAGTATTTAAGGTCGAAAAAAGACTTTCAGTCCATCAAGTTCAACCTTTTACAATCTCCTCTGATCTGCAATATGCGGATTAACTATTAATTAATTAGTTGTATAAAAAAAAAAAATTCCTCCTGATTCCAGACACCGGCGACCGGACTTCTCCCTGGATCAATACTGCCTCTAATTATCCATGATAACCCTGAATTCCCTTTTTAATTTGAAATAAATCCAGTCCCCTTTTAAAGTTATCTATCGAATCCGCTGTCACCACCTCCTCTGGTAGAGAATTCCACAGATTAACCACCCTTACTGTGAAGAACCCTTTTCTTTCTTTAAGGTGGAATCCTTTTACTTCTAACCTCAAAGGATGTCCTCTTGTCATTTGAAAACCTCTTGGCACAAAAAGCTCACTTGACAAATCTTTATACTGACCCTGGATGTATTTATATAGGGTAATCATATCCCCTCTTATACGCCTTTTTTCTAGAGAAAATACGCTTAATTTGGTTCGTCTTTCTTCATAGCTTAGCCCCTCCATTCCCCTTATTAGTTTTATAGCCCTTCTCTGTACCTTTTCCAGCTCTAAAATTTCCTTTTCATGAAGTACTGCCCAAAATTGTACTCCATATTCCAAATGAGGGCATACTAGAGATTTTTATAGTGGCAGAATTATATTTGCTTCCCTTGCTTCTATACCCTTCTTAATACATGCTAATATTTTATTTGCCTTTGCAGCTGCTGTTTGGATTTGAGCACTGTTACCTAGGTGGTTGTCCACAAGCACTCCCAAATCCCTTTCAATATCTGATACCCCTATATTTGCTCCATTAAGCTTATAAATTGCATGGCTATTTTTCCTTCCCAGATGCATAACTTTACATTTATTCACATTAAATCTCATCTGCCATTTCAATGTCCATTCCTATATTTTATGTAAATCTCTTTGGAGAGAAAGTACATCATTACCTGATTTAATTACCTTGCACAACTTTGTGTCATCAGCAAAAATGCAGACACTGCTTTCTAGTCCCACCTCTAAGTCATTAATAAATATGTTAAAAAGGAGAGGATCTAATACTAAACCCTGAGGAACCCCACTTAACACATTAGTCCAATCGGTGTATGTTTCATTTACCACAACCCTCTGCTTTCTGTCCTTTAGCCAGCTCTCGATCCATGAGCGATATTTACAGCAATTCCTGTACCCTTTAGTTTGCACAATAGTCTCCCATGTGGCACTGTGTTGAAAGCCTTTGCAAAATCCAAAAAGACTGCATCCACTGAGTTGCCTTGATCCAGGTTCCTACTAACCTGCTCATAGAAACTAATTAGATTTGTTTGACATGACCTATCCCTCATAAATCCATTCTAACTCCTATTTACAATCCTTTTGAAATAGACATATTCTTGTATATTATCCCTTTTTAACCCTTCTAAAAGCTTTCCTACTACAGAAGTGAGGCTCACTGGTCTATCATTCCCCGGATTTGCTCTTGGTCCCTTCTCAAATATAGGTATCACCTCTGCTTTTCTCCAGTCATCTGGTAGAGACCCTATGTTGAGTGAATCTTGAAAAATGATATATAATGGTTTGGCTATTACAGAATTAATTAATTAAAGACTCCCATTAGAACTTGCCCATGCTTAACTGCATTTCCAATCTGTAACAAACAATATTTTTCCTCGCTTTCAGTTATATTTGGGCGTTTATAGCATACTCCAACTAATATTCTTTTAGAATTTGCTGCTCCGTCATTTAACTCTACCCACAATCATTCAATATTACCACTAGTTCCAGCATAAATATCTTCTCTGACTATAGGCTTAAATTCAGGCTTAACATACAGACAAATCCCTCCTCCTCTTTTACCATTGCCCCTATCTTTACTAAATAGGTTATAACCATCCAGATTAACAGTCCAAACAAGAGATTCATCCCGCCATGTTTCCGTAATGCCTATTAAATCCCATTTTTCATTAATTGCCAATAATTCTATCTCTCCCATTTTTCCTGGCAGGCTTCTGGCATTAGCAAGCATACACCTTATGCTATGAGTCTGTAGTTCTGAAGTGCCTGCCACTTTCCTAGAGTTACTTAGTAATACCTCCCTATTAACTTAACTAACTCTCCCACCTCTCCTCCCCCATGGGTAGTTAATTCAGCCCCTATACCCTCTACACTTCCTACTCCATTAATTCTCCTCTCCAATTTGAGCTTCCAGAGAGGCAACATGCTCACAGAGGTATGTACCCTGCATCATCTATTCCAGTAGTGCATACATATGACAGGATGTACACTGAGTGAGGTTGCCACTGGACTGACTCATAATTATTGTCTACAAAATTTTGGTTTGAAAAATAAACAAACAATAATAACAATTAACATATTTGTATAAACCTTTATAAAGAAATATATAAATATGTATGTATATATGTATATATATATATATATATATATATATATATATATATATATATATATATATATATATTCCCTCTTTTGCACTATTAGTTTGCCCCCCCTTTATTTATTTAAACTCCTACACTTTTACTTGAACTGCACTTGATACTAGAAGTGTTCACAAGCTCACAAGTTCACCCCTTCTCCTGTTTATATTAACTACTGCCTACTCACCTGGACACAATTAGCGCACTCAGCAAATAATCACACTTTACTTGCAAGAAGAAAATTCCAGTTGCAAACAGCCCAGACAACTCACAAACCTTTATGCAAGTTTAACACAGTCAAACCACACCCCTCTCACCTGGACACAATTAGTGCACTCAGCAAATAATCACACTTTACTTGCAAGAGGTAAATTCCAGTTGCAAAATATATATATTATTTATATTTAAAAACAGAAAAATAAGGGAAGAGGGGCTTGGGAGAATGTGCACCCCCACTTCCTAGTGCAGATCAGTTGTTTTATTTTAAGTATTTGTACAGAAGAAATAGGAGAACAAGGTAAAACAGACTAAATAAAATGGACTGGTAAAAGAACAGTAACAGAACAGGAACATCTGAGCAACATTGAAAACATACCCTCAAAAAACTAATGACAACTTAGGGCATAAGAATAATAAAGCTTCTCTCTGGCTGCATTGCGCTGCTCTTTAAGATTCTTTCTCTTGTTTTACATATAATGCTGGGATCTGTAGTCTTATATTAATACCAATGATATTAGCAACAAGTAGATAGATAGATAGATAGATAGATAGATAGATACAATAGATAGATAGATAATGGATGTACAATATGAGAAACAAGTTTTTTATGATATTTAACTACTTCTTTGTTTAAAAAAACTCAGGGACTAAGAATAACATTTTGAAAGAGGAACCTTTAACAGTGAAAATAATTGTCCATAAACTTAGAATATATCTCCTGGTAGAATTGCCATTTCGGAAAACTTTAAAATCAATATTTGAAAAATAATATTTTAATGTACATTTAAATTTTGGTATCAGATCTGCTATATGCATTTACTTACTGCCCTACCCAATATCTTATTGTGTTATTTTCAGTTTGCATTCTAACAGCAAAAAAACTAAGAAATGCAGTAAATATTGTCCAAACTAATAAATTTCATTTTGTTGTGAATCTCAGGAAAAAAATGCATTGCATAAAATAGGCCAGAGAGTTCAGTACGACAAAAGCAATAAATGGCCTTGTGGGAAATACTATCGAGGTAGAACAGTAACGACAGCAGTGGACATAGTTAAATGGTCACTCTGGTCCTTTATATAAAATATACTATTTAAAAAAATAACACTTGGAAATAAGTACATAAAAATAAAAAGTAAAATAATATAGTAGAGCCTATGATATATTAAACTTTTATATGCAAATATGTTACGGTGGCATCTACCATTTTGTCATCTGTTGATCAGTAATGTGAGGTAGCTTTAATTCCACAGGAATGATGCGAATGTGGCATCTAAACCTGCCAGAGTTGTCAGTAGCAGTGATATAATACTCATAAACTTACATGGACACACTCTACTGACAAAACAACAGGCAAGGCCAAGTGATAAAATAAAATGGATGCCTGCTGTAAAGAAATGCATCCCTTTCTATTTTTATTACCACTATTTATTATAAAGCAACAGATTTCCATAGATGTATTGTGCTGCATTTTCTACTGTAGTTGTACAAGGTGTAGAACAAGGACATTTATCAAATGTAACTAAAGACACTGGAGTGGGTTGTCAGTTCCTTCTCCAGTGGACCATAATTTGTCAGACCTCTCTATTATGACCTGCCCATCTTGGGTGACCCTACATCGTATAGCTCACAGCTTCATGACAAGGTAGCAACCCAGAAGGGGAGGGTTTGATTAAGCTTGATTAAATAATCTCCTTTCCATTCAAGTAAATAAAGTTGCCTAACGCATTAAGTTATAATACAGAAAGAAACAGAGTAAGATCTACCTATCTGAACTAGAAGGATATATTGAAGGGCTTTCTAAAATGCTGGTGAATGTTGGCCACACAATTCCACATAGATGTATCACAAGAAGAAGCAGAATAAGTCCTGAGAAGAGCAACGTTATTTGAGTGAAAGAGGGTGCAATTATCTACTGTAATTTTGTTAAACAACATAAAAGGGAAGGTTACTGCAGAAATAGAGAAGTAAAGCTATGAAACTGGACAGGGCAGACTAAGTAGAAATGAAGAACGTTCTGCTCAACAGGAAGAGCTGTAGGTTCATGAAATTACAAGACAATGTATGAAAAAACACATAAATATTGTAGACTAGAATAATGCCCGTCAAAAAATGACGGCATTGAAATTGTAAGTGAGCTAATGTTGTTTGGTGTATGGTTATCAAATAAATAATACATTAATAAAGGAATATACTTTACCTTTTTGGAAGTAATATATGCAGGAAGCATTGTGTTGAAGAGCTGGCAATCTGTTTTCATGTTGCTGTAGCATACAATGTGTGTTTTCCCTACTGTGGAGCTGCTGTGTAAGTGTCAGCAATGTGTGCAGTGTGTGGCGTAAATAGGCTGCGTGCGCGAGCCAAATCCATTAGGGTAGCTGTGTACTTCTGCATTGTGTAAGTTAGTGTTGTAAAATGGCGCCTAATGTGTGGTACCCGGCTGTGGCTAATTTAGGGTCCTTGTCCTTGGACCTCGTCCGTCTTTTTCGGAAAATCCGTCTGTGTTTGGTGGTGTTTTGCGTCTTTAGGGTCCTGTAGCCTTGTTTTTGTTTTTTTTGACGGATATGTTTTCTCTCGCTTAGGTGATTTTCGGGTGTCTAAACTCTGTAATTTGGACTTAAATGAAGGTGTAACTTCACTTGCAGAGGTCCTGGGTGCTCCCTCTTGCTGTGGGTAAGCTTTTTATGTTTTTGTTGTGTGTATTTATTGTGTTTTTAATGTTTTCTGGTTCGCGCGGGGCGGCCGTTAAAGTCGTATTTTTGCGATGTCGTAATGGTTTTTGTTCTAAGTCCCGAGCCTCATATTTGTTTGACGTAAGTCCGTAAATGTTGCGAGTTCCGCAGTTGCTGGCAAGGAGCGCCTTTGGCGCTCCATGCCAGCAACTGCTGCCCTCGCTTCGCGAGGCCGCAGTGTTAGCAACTACCCGCTTGCTCACAACTATATATGTGATTTAAAAGATAAAGTAAAAAAAAACAACTAACTTGCTCTTATTCCCTATTGTATTAGCATATAACATAGAGAGGTCAATGTGATAAAGGCAAAACAACTTTAAAGTATCACTGTACTTCAAGAGAAATGTCCCTTCTTTGTAACCATGTCACAAAATAACAGAATAGTCAGCTTTATAAGCCATAAACATACATTTTTAGAGAGAATTTGTTTATTTATTAAAGAATTTGACCGCAATTGGACCAACCAACTTCCCATGCACATGCCCAGAAACATACAAGATTGCATCCATATATACAAGCAGTGCTCTCCAGCGTCAGACAGAGCCATATTTATTTTAATTATACATAGACAGCCTCAAAGTTTTAAAAAATAAAAAATGTATGTCAGTGTACAGTGGTCCTTTAATGATATTGTAAATACACCCTTAAGTCGTCTGATAAGGAAGCCAGATCTAAAATGTGACTTCCTACTTGCTATTTCTTCTTTATAGTGAAATTGTTTTATAATTAGTACACTGGCTTTTCAAGTGCAAAACAACAAGCCCCATTAAAACAGCAGATTAGTTCAAACATATAAATTGCACTAGCGACTTGCCCATCAAAAAATGACGGCAATAGGATTGTAAAGGCGGTACATTTTGTTGGTGTTCCAAGATGCTTCGGCGCTCATTGCGAGCCTCGCGATGAGCGCCTTTGGCGCTCATTGCGAGGTTGTTGGTTGTTTGTGTGCTATGAGCATTGTTTTTTTTTGCGAAAGCTAATGCTAATGAAATAATTCATAAAATAATACATAAATATACTTTACCTATTTTGTAGTAATATATGCAGGAGGCATTGTGCAGAAGAGCTGGCAATCTGTTTTGATGTTGCTGCAGCATAGAATGTGTGTTTTGAGGGCTGTGGAGCTGCTGTGTAAGTGTCAGCAATGTGTGCAGTGTGTAGTGTAAATAGTGTGTGTGCGTGAGCCAAATCCGTTAGGGTAGCTGTGTACTTCCGCATTGTGTAAGTTAGTGTTGTAAAATGGCGCCTAATGTGTGGTACGCATCTGTGGCTGATTTGGCGTCCTTGTTCTTGGATGGCGTCCAACTTTTTCGGAAAAATCCGTCGGTGTTTGGTGGTGTTTTGCATCTTTAGAGTCCTGTAGCCTCGTTTTCGTTTTTTTTGGCTGCTATTTTTTCTCTTGCTTAGGGGATTTTCGGGTGTCTAAACTCTTGTATTTCGAGTGAAATTGAGGTGTAACTTCAGTATTCGAGGTCCTGGGTGCCCCCCTTGCTGTAGGTAAGCTTTTTATGTATTTGTTACATGTATTTATTGTGTTTTTAATGTTTTCATGTGCGTGGGTTTCGGGCGGTAAGGTCATATTTTTGCGAGGTCGTAATGTTTTTTTTTTGTAAGTCCCACGTCTCGTATTAGTTTCTCGTAAGTCCGTAAATTCTGCGAGGTCCCAGTTGCTGGCATGGAGTGCGTTTGGCGCTCCATGCCAGCAACTGCGGCCCTCGCTTTGCGAACCCGCAGCGTTAGCAACAACCCGCCCGCTCACAACTATATATGTGATACATAGAAACAATGTGATTGTGCAGTATTTTGAAGTAGATGATAAAGGATATGATATTGCTGGTAAAGCCACAGTAAGGTTAAAGTTAGGGAAGTGGTGGGGATTACATAGCAGAATAATTAAGGTAGTGATAAAGGATAATAAAAGGGTATGCAGTATTTCTTGGTGATGGATTAGTGCAAGGGCGGCCCGTCCATTGGGGCGTCAGGGCAAACGCCCCCCCAAATATTTTCTTCACCCTGCAATAAAAAAAACACAACAATGTATTAGTATAACCCAAAAACAAATAAATATAAGGTGTACATCATCATTTCAAGTCTAAATAGTATTAAAAATGAAGTAAAGTTAGTAAAGGGACACTGTCACTTTAAAATAACCCTTGCGCTACATTAACTAATGCTGTGTATCTATATAGCCCCCTGCCTGCACCCTGTGTGATCAAATTACAATAGTTATACACTGTGTACACTAACCTTAGAGTCTTCTCTCTCTTCAATGAGTCCTGGCCTGGCCCCCTGACCGTTAATGCATGCCGCCCACCATCACAGTGACGATATGCATGGGCGGTCATAAATGTATCAATTAATAACTGACAGTCTTCCATCATTGACCAATCAATGATGGAAGGCTGTCCAGTTACTAAGCGATCAATCTAAACCCACCCAGACCGTTAGCCCTGAGCGCCCGCCAGCAAATAGGGCCTCGAGTTATCATTTTGATTGACTGATACAGTCAATAAAACCACCAGTTCCCTTTCCCTTCCCCCTTTCTGTTTCCTGACCCTGGTCACGCTGAGACTGAGAGACCTCCCTGGCTGAATCTACTCATCTGCTCTGCCTGCCTAACACAGTAAGTCTACACCTGCCTCTGCCTGGCACCTGCCCTGCCCCTGGCCAAACCAAAACCCCTAGTAGCCCCTAATAAAAGTTAGGGGTGACCAGTTACCCCCAGTCCCCCACTATGCCTGCCTGGCCTACCAGTGCCACCTACCCAGCCACCCACCAACTACCACCGACGACCCCAGCCATCACCCCCATGTGGCCTGTGCCACCCCCGATCAGGCCTGCCCTATGCTAGCCTAGCTATGCCATCATGCCACCGCCGGATTACCCCGATCACGGGATCGGGGTAGTCGGGTGGTGATCGGGGTGGCACAGGCCCACATGGGGGTGATCGGATCACCCCCTTGATGAGGCCTGTGCCACCCCTGATGACCTCCATGTTGCCGCCCTATGCCACCCCCGAGGCCCGATCACCACCGGGCCGGCACCACCCCGATGCGGCCTATGCTACCCCGGGTATTCGGGCAGTGAGCGGGGTTGACCAGGCCACATGGGGGTGGATGTTCACCCCCATGAGGCCTGTGGCACCCCTGATCGTGGCCTATGGGCGACCGATGGGCGCCTGACCGTGACCGACCCCACCCTGGAGGAACCAACTACCTACCCCCCCCCCCCCTATTTTTATTCCATTTTTAGAAGTAACAGGCATGTATATGTGCCTGTCACTTCTAAAGATAAAATAAAAATAAGGGAAGGGAAAAAAAATACAGTAAAAACATTATTACAATTAAACAGTAAGCTAACACATTGTTAGTACAGTTAGTAACACAACACATTTTATACAAAAATAAACAGCTTTAAACAAACATTAATAAAAAATAAAATAAACAACAGCACATACTTACCTGTAAAATTGACCCCTCCAGCGTTGGCCTTCTGTCCTCTCTGGATATAGTCATGAAAAATAAATAATCCATGTTGATTGAAGCCAATGGTCAAATAAAATAATCCATGTTGATTGAAGCCAATGGTCAAATAAAATAATCCATGTTGATTGAAGCCAATGGTCAAATAAAATAATCCATGTTGATTGAAGCCAATGGTCAAAATAAAATAATCCATGTTGATTGAAGCCAATGGTCAAAATAAAATAATCCATGTTGATTGAAGCCAATGGTCAAAATAAAATAATCCATGTTGATTGAAGCCAATGGTCAAAATAAAATAATCCATGTTGATTGAAGCCAATGGTCAAAAATAATCCAATCTTGATTGAAGCCATTGTCCATCCATCCATTCTGGCCCATTGAAAGAGGCCTCCACAAAAAAAAACCGACGCTCTACAAGGAGCCCCTCCCGCGATTAATTGTTTTTTTCCCACGGTCTGCTATATATACTAATTTTTGAAGGACTCTGATTGGCTGAAATTTTTGATTGACATCGATTTCAACCAATGAGAGTCTTCAAAAAATTAGCAAATCAGCAAGCAGGTATGGAAGCCTGTAAGGGTAAAAAAGGTTAGTGTGAACTTGTTTGACCCTGTATGTATTATACATATTACAGGGCTATTTTATGTGATATACATGTTACAGGATAATATCCTGTAACATGTATAGCCAAAAAATAGCACTGTAATATGTATAACAAATAAAGTGTAATAGAAATGCATGAACAATATAATATAACAAGTAATAAAGAACATCAATTAATCAAATAATAAATATCAATTAATATATATTGTTGTATGTATATGTTTATGTAAATTTATGTGTATTTTTTATGCGTATATATATATATATATTTGGATATATATATATATATATATATATATATATATATATATATATATATAAAAATTAATATCAATATATCACAATAAATAAATATATATATATATATATATATATATATATATATATATATATCAATTTGATATATATATATATATATATATTTATTTATTTATTGTGATATATTGATATCAATTTTTTTATATATATATATATATATATATATATATTTATTTATTGTGATATATTGATATAAATTTTTATATATATCTATCAATATATATATATATATATATATATATATATATATATATATATTTATATATATATATATATATATATATTTATATATTTTTTTTTTTTTTTTTTGGGCCTATATGTTATTTAAGGTTTTTAAGGTGCGGTTGGGGCCTATATGGTCAAAATTGGTTATTTAAGGTTTTTAAGGTGCGGTTGGGGCCTATATGGTCCCAATTTGTTATTTAAGGTTTTTAAGGTGCGGTTGGGGCCTATATGGTCCCAATTTGTTATTTAAGGTTTTTAAGGTGCGGTTGGGGCCTATATGGTCCCAATTTGTTATTTAAGGTTTTTAAGGTGCGGTTGGGGCCTATATGGTCCCAATTTGTTATTTAAGGTTTTTAAGGTGCGGTTGGGGCCTATATGGTCCCAATTTGTTATTTAAGGTTTTTAAGGTGCGGTTGGGGCCTATATGGTCCCAATTTGTTATTTAAGGTTTTTAAGGTGCGGTTGGGGCCTATATGGTCCCAATTTGTTATTTAAGGTTTTTAAGGTGCGGTTGGGGCCTATATGGTCCCAATTTGTTATTTAAGGTTTTTAAGGTGCGGTTGGGGCCTATATGGTCACACTTGCTCTTTTAAGGTTTTAAACGTTACGGTTTGGGTCTTAAACGTTCTAATGTTTTTTTTTTTTGTTTTCTATAACTTCCCAGGTGCAAACTATCTGTGGAATCAGATTTGTTTGGACTCGTTGGTTGACTTACTGGACGTGAATACCCCGAGAAGGAGAGTCAACTGTTGGTGAGTATATGGTCACACTTGGACTTTTAAGGTTTTTAAGGTGCAGTTGGGGCCTATATGGTCACACTTGGTCTTTTAAGGTTTTAAAAGTTACGGTTTGGGTCTTGAGATTTCTAATGTTTTTTTTTTTGTTTTCTATCACCCCCCAGGTGCAAACTATCTGTGAAAGCAGATTTGTTTGGACTCGTTGGTTGACTTACTGGACGTGAATACCCCGAGAAGGAGAGTCAACTGTTGGTGAGTATCATTGCCTTTAATTTTCTGTCCATGTGTATAGGTGCAAATTTGATGTTGATGTAGTCTTGTCACATGAGGGTTTGCAATCTGTAATGTATACCAATGAAATCAACACACTGTTATTTTAAAGTAATTTTGTGACATAATATAAATTAATATACCGTGATCTCTTTCTTTTATTGGTATCAATATCAGAAATGAATACTATTGACTCTCTACTTGTGAAGCCTTTCGGCACCCTAACCTATGAGGAGAAGGTGGAAGTAAAACGGTTAGGAGCTGACCAACCAGAGATAAATCTGCAGCAAATTGCAAGAAATAGAGGGAAGCAATATGTCCGTAATATCAATACTGAATGGTACAAGAAGAACGACTAGCTTTCTGGAAGCGTTTCTAGGAAGTCCTTATATTGTTTCCCATGCATCCTATTTGGTGGTGACGCTGCTTGGACCAAAACTGGAGTGACTGACGTCAAACATCTAGCTGACAAATTGGCAAAACACAAAAGTTCTAAAGCTCACTTGGATAACAGGATCAAGTTTGAGATGCTTGGACAGGCGAACATTGCTGTTCAACTGGACCAAGGATACCAAGTCAGCATTCAAAAACACAACGAAGAAGTGGCTAAGAACCGGTACATCCTTTCCAAGATAATTGATTGTGTTCGCTTTTGTGGCGCTTTTGAACTGGCATTAAGAGGACATGACGAGAGTGAAACATCGCTAAATCCAGGAGTGTTTAGAGGCCTGGTGGATTTGGTTGGCAGTATCGATAGTGCAATGGAACAGCATTTGAAGACTGCAACTGTGTTTAAGGGCACTTCCAAAACCGTGCAGAATGAGCTACTGGACTGCATGCATGAAGTTATAAAGGAAGTGATTCACCAAGAGCTTAAAGAAGCCCAGTTTGTGGCAATCCAAGCGGATGAAACAACCGATATTTCCGCTAGGACACAGTGCGTTGTAGTCTATCGCTACATTGACAAGAAGCATCAAGTGGTGGAAAGATTTGATGGCTTCACGGAAATGAAATCAACGGATGCAGACTCCATTGCTGCTGTTGTGCTGGAAACACTGAATACTGTTCTCCCAGAGCCAGAAGACAAGAAGAAACTCATAGCTCAAAGCTACGATGGTGCCAGTGTGATGCGTGGAGATCAAGGAGGAGTTCAAAGAAAAATAAAAGACGTGTACCCGAACGCACACTACGTCCATTGCTATGCTCACCAACTGAACCTAATAATGGAGAAAGCAGTTTCAAGGATTGGAAGAGTTAGAGTTTTTTTTTCAAACATAGGCGGCATACCATCTTTTTTTTCACGCTCTCCAAAAAGGACTGGAGTTCTGGATGAGGTAGTTGGTAGAAGACTTCCAAGAGGTGCACCGACACGATGGAACTTCAACGTTAGGACCGTGAACGTGATCTACGAGAACAGAGATGCGCTACTTGAGTGTTTCCAGACAATTGAAGCATGTCTAAACTTTGATCCAACATCTATACGGGAAGCCGCAGGTTTCATTGGAATGCTGGAAGACAGGGAGTTCCTTTACTTCCTTAAATTATTTCATTTAATAATGCCACATGTAGACATCCTCTATAGTCAGCTTCAGAAGCGAGACACGGATACTGTCAAAAAAGTCACAGAAGACTTTGTCACCAGCATCCAGAAAATCCGGAATTCTGTGGAAGAGATAGAAGCAAGTTTGCCGAGCGATCTAACAGTCAACAGACGGAGTGCGGAGATCTCAACCTTGAGACAACTTTCAAGAGAGGTATGTGACATAGTGGTGGTTCATGCAAAAGAACGTTTTTCATTTTCAAATCACCTAGTCAGTGCCAAACTTGTTCAAAGTGACTTGTATAAAACCCATGACACTTGCTTTCCAACCCAAGCTCTGGAAGACACCGTGCAAGCATATCCAATACTGAAGAAGGAACAATTACGCACTGAGCTGTCACTTCTGTATGGGAAGACAGAGTTTCATACTTGTACAGGTGCTGTTGCTCTGCACAAACTTTTCCATCAATTTAATCTGCAGAATGATTTCACAGAGACAGTAAAATTATTAAGAATCCTGATTACAACACCAATGACTACTGCAGAATCAGAAAGATGCTTCTCAACATTGAAGAGGATAAAAACCTTTTTAAGAAGCACCATGTCCCTGGAGCGGTTGAATGCATTGGCGATGCTCTCAATGGAAAAGCAACTGATTTCCGAGATCCCAGACTTCAATGAAAAAAACATTGAGAAGTTTTCTTCTTTGAAAGATCGCCGTGCAAAATTAAAATACAAGTGATTGAAGCAAAGAAGAATGCAGACCCCCAAGGTGTGCAAAGATAAACTGCGTTAAGCAGCACCACCTCACACTACCAAACATAACTAGTGGTCAGTAAAGTATGAACGGTGTGTGGGTGTGCATATGGGAGGAGCTATGAAAGGTGTGTGCATGGTCAGTAACAATTGTTGAAGCCTTGGCGTGGTTTGAAGGAATTGGAGGCACTTCCAAGGGTAGCTGTCACTTGTGTACAGGAAGCAAGAATTCCATGTCTGTACAAGTGCTGTTGCTCTGCAGCAACTTTAGCATCAATTTAATCTACATAATTTAACAGAGTGAGTGAAGCTATAAGGAATCCTGCTTACAACAACGAAGACTACTAAAAAACCAGAAAGATGCTTCTCCACATTGAAGAGGATCAAAAAAGTAATTAAAAAGCACCATGGCCCTGTAGCGGTTAAATGCATTGGTTTGAAGGAATTGGAGGCACCTTCAAGGGTACGTAAAGTTCTCAGAAATGGCACCACCTCACTACCAAAAATAACTAGTGGTAAGTAAAGTATGAATGGTGTGTGGGTGTGCATATTGAAGGAGCTATGAAAGGTGTGTGAATGGTCAGTAACAATTGTTGAAGCCTTGGCGTGGCGTTACTGCTCATATGGTTATCCATATGCTAATTCAACGTGTTTGTTTGACATTGATTATTGTGTTGTCTAAACAGAAGTGAAATGTTGTTGTTTTCTTGAATCCCAAGATCCACTGGTTTGGGCCTATGCAGTGCTGATTGGTCTTCTAAGGTATGTTTGGGGCCTATGGTCACACTTGGTCTTCTAAGGTATGTTTGGGGCTTATATAGTCACACTTGGTCTTCTAAGGTATGTTTGGGGCCTATATAGTCACACTTGGTCTTCTAAGGTTTGTTTGGGGCCTATGGTCACACTTGGTCTTCTAAGGTATGTTTGAGGCCTATATGGTCCCACTTGGTCTTCTAAGGTATGTTCGGGGCCTATGGTCACACTTGGTCTTCTAAGGTATGTTTGGGGCTTATATAGTCACACTTGGTCTTCTAAGGTATGTTTGGGGCCTATATAGTCACACTTGGTCTTCTAAGGTATGTTTGGGGCCTATGGTCACACTTGGTCTTCTAAGGTATCTTTGGGGCCTATATAGTTCCACTTGGTCTTCTAATGTATGTTTGGGGCCTATATAGTCACACTTGGTCTTCTAAGGTATGTTTGGGGCCTATATGGTACCACTTGGTCGTTTAATGTTTTTTAAGTATGGTTTTGTTCTTGAATATACCATTCATTGATTTGCTTGTTTTCTTTCAACCCCAGGTGCAAACCCTATGTGGCTGCAGATTTGTTTCTACTCATTGGTCAACTTAATGAACGTGAATACCCTGAGAAAAATAGCCGACTAATGGTAGGTGTCACTCCTTTAATTTTTCTGTTAATACGTATAGGTGCAATTATGATATTGCTGTAGTCTTGTCACATGAGTTTTTTCAATCTATATTGTATACCAATGAATTTAACACATTGTTACTTTACTTCTTGACATTTCTGCATTGCAGATCATGTATTTCAATGGGCTTTACAAGCATAAGGTCATTGGGCGGGGCTTATAAAGGTCATTATGACGTCAGGGGGAGGAGTTATAAAAATGGGTGTGGTTTGAAAAAGGGGGAGTGGCTATGTTTCGCCCTGTCGCCCCTCCAACTTGAAAAGTCACCAGCCGCCACTGGATTAGTGTGAGAAGTATGTGTGGGGTATTGTACCTATTGGTAAATTATAAAGTTAGGATAGTGGTTGCAGTGGAATATTAACATGATGCAAAATTGAGATACTGGATATGGAATTGGTACCAGAGCAGAAATGGTAATAAGGTAGATTTACCACAGTAATAGAATGCTTCTGGGTAGGTAAGCAATGGCACGTTTGGACAAGCCATTAAAGTGTTAGCAGTAGATGTAATTGTAGCAATGGAATATAAGTAAAGTACAGAAAATATTGGAAGGCATGCAATAGTAGAATTATATGTGTATATATGGTTATCCCCTTTTGTATAGCTACCTTCTCATACTGAAGGACCTTGTATACCTCAATGAAGCTTTGATCTATACCTTGTTGGATCACCCAAGATTGGCGGGTCATAGCAGAGAGGCCAGACAAATTGCAGTCCACTGGAGAAGGAGCTGGCTACCCACTCCAGTAACTTTGCCAAGAAAACCTTATTGATACGCCCAACCAGTTGCATAGACAGATGTGCCTGGTGTGCTGCTAAAGGCCTGAACAACAACACAACAAATGTATGGTTATGACAGAGACAAACATTTTATAATGGGATGGGTAGCATTTTTGCCCGAGTAGGAATAAACTTGTGGTATGGTAGAAGAAGTAAGTAGTGTTTTCACAAGTGATATTCTATTTGCCAGAGTTGGAGTTGAGTAGAAATAGGATGTTGGTAGTATGATACTGCTAAATATAAACATATAGAAGGGTTCACCTGCCAGGTAAACAGATGTGCAATAGAAATGTTGGGGAGGTTGTAACTAAAACCAGGCCACTGGCCCCTAAACTCCTCTACATTGGGAAAGTTGATAATTGCATTTTTTTGGAATACTTGTTTCTGTTGCACACCCTTATGCACTGATTTGAATCAGTCATATACTAGGTAAAATAACCGAGACAAGACTATAATTATGTGATTATAGCGATGGACTGGTTTCAAGATATGATGTCCTCCATCATGGCTTGCTTCCTGTACAACAGCACATATGTAAACATATCAGATAGGGACCACTTCCTGCTTACATTGTGATATTGTATATTCATCACACTATACACAATACAACATAAAAATGCTAATTTCTTTTTTGAACATTGAGAAAAGCAAACTGGCTATAGCGGGTAATATCTTTCAGTAGACCATCTGAAACTACTTTTGTTGATGAATTAGAGTATTTTTAAACCCAAGTGCCAAGTAGAAGCTAGATTAAAAAAAATAACATTCATTCAAAAGCTCTGCTACTTTTTTGGACAATTGGTTTCTTTAAACTCATCACTTACTACAATAACATCACCTGGACTTATTTTCCTATATTGTGGGTTTCAAATTGGTTTATTTGGCACATTATACTTAAGGCTTTTTATTGGGTATTTTCTCATTACATTTGCTACAAGGAGCTGAATAGATTAAACAGCTAAAGGTCCCATATTAGAACTGAAAGATTCTAACAGATTTTGTATTCCCTTACTCAAACATTTTTATTTATGAGCTGCTCAAAGCTCCCACTAACCCTCCAAGGATTATTTTGCTGCTCCCATCCTGTACTCTGAGTTGGAGAACCTGACTTTTTTACTATATTTTCGAACTGCAGTAAAGTTCATTGAACTGTTTGATACTGCTATTGAAGATCTAGAAAAGCTGACAGAATATTATTACACATGAGTAAGTTTAATGCTGGCACATTTTTGTGAATAGACCCCAATTCATTTGCAAATAATTAGACTAATTACCTTTCTTTTAAACAACAAGCATACAGTGCCTTGCAAAATTATTCACCCCCCCTTGACATGTTTTGTTAATATGAATTTTATGTGATGGATCAGAACACGATAGTCTAAGTTGGTGAAGTGAAATGAGAAAAATATATACATAAAACTATTTTTTAGAAATAGAAAACAGAAAATTGGCATGTGCATATGTATTCAACTTCTTTGTTATGAAGCCCATAAAAAGCTCTGGTGCAACCAATTACCTTCAGAAATCACATAATTAGTGAATGACGTCCAGCTGTGTGCAATCCAAGTGTCACATGATCTGTCATTACATATACACACCTTTTTTGAAAGGCCCAGAGGCTGCAACACCTAAGCAAGAGGCACCACTAACCAAACACTGCCATGAAGACCAAGGAACTCTCCAAACAAGTAAGGGGCAATGTTAAGTACAAGTCAGGGTTAGGTTATAAAAAGATATCCAAATCTTTGATGACCCTCAGGAGCACCATCAAATCTATCATAACCAAATGGAAAGAACATGGCACAACAGCAAACCTGCCAAGAGACAGCCGCCCACCAAAACTCAAAGACCGGGCAAGTAGGGCATTAAACAGAGAGGCAGCCCAGAGACCTAAGGTAACCCTGGAGGAGCTGCAGAGTTCCACAGCAGAGACTGGAGGATCTATACAATAAGCCGTACGCTCCATAGATTTGGGCTTTATGGCAGAGTGGCCCGGAAGAAAGCTTTTACTTTCACCAAAAAACAAAATGGCATGTTTTGAGTTTGCGAAAAGACATGTGGGAGACTCACAAAATGTATGGAGGAAGGTGCTCTGGTCTGATGAGACTAGAAGTTGAACTTTTCGGCCATCAAAGAAAACGCTATGTCCAGCACAATCTCAACACATCACATCACCCAAAGAACACCATCCCCGCAGTAAAACATGGTGGTGGCAGCATCATGCAGTGGGGATGTTTTTCAGCAGCCAGGACTGGGAAACTGGTCAGAGTTGAGGGAAAGATGGATGGTGCTAAATACAGGGATATTCTTGAGCAAAACCTGTACCACTCTGTGCTTGATTTGAGGCTAGGACGGAGGTTCACTTTCCAGCAGGACAATGACCCCAAACACACTGCTAAAGCAACACTTGAGTGGTCTAAGGGGAAACATGTACATGTGCTGGAATGGCCTAGTGAAAGCCCAGACCTCAATCCAATAGAAAATCTGTGGTCAGACTTAAAGATTGCTGTTCACTAGCGCAAACCATCCAACTTGAAGGAGCTGGAGCAGTTTTGCATGGAGGAATGGGCAAAAATCCCAGTGGTAAGATGTGGCAAGCTCATAGAGACTTCTCCAAAGCGACTTGGAGCTGTGATTGCCGCAAAAGGTGGCTCTACAAAGTATTGACTTTAAGGGGGTGAATACTTATGCACATTGACTTTTTCTGTTATTTTGTCCTATTTGTTGTCTGCTTCACAATAAAAATAAAAAAATAAACATCTTCAAAGTTTTGGGCATGTTCTGTAAATTGAATGATGCAAATCCTCAAACAATCCATGTTAATTCCAGGTTGTGAGGCAAGGCGGGTGAATAGTTTTGCAAGGCACTGTATTTCATCATGAAGACTTGGGTCATTAGTCAAACTAATTTGATCAATGGAGAGAATATTTTTGACTTTGGTGAAGACATGGGTTGTTGATGGGTGCAGCTTTGGTTTCTAGACAATTCAAAAATCATTTATATTAAACTTTAAACTGAAATAAAAATAAAAATTTCCTCTGAACATATATTTTGTGTATTTTAATATTTCTTAACTTCCTATTATCCCTTTTAAAAGGCATCGTGATATTCTCAGTCACTGTGAAACTCACTTTGTTTCTTCATTTCCTCATTCCCGATTCATGTACATTTTGTTGTTTAAAATAGGTGTAATAAAATTAGACAACCAATAAGATGATACATTTTAATATTTTAAAAAATATACATGCATTTCTTTATTCATATTTGAGATGTATATATTAAAATGTATTGCACAATAGTATGACTGTATAGAAAAAATATTAATTTATAGGTCAGATTTAGCTTTTACAGTAAAACATTAAATTATTATTTAATAAACGACGACAAATAATATTAATAATAACAATAGGCAACATTTCACGTTGGTTTCAAAGTATTTTCCAGAAATATTTGACCCATTTCTTAGCAGAAAGCTTTTAAATAAGTATTTACAGCATTCACAGTTCAAATTCTTGCATACATGAAAACATGGAATTAAATATTGATCATAAGTTCAATTGAAGCCCTTTTGCAAGTAAAGATATATTTCTGTGCTACATCTTTGAAAAACAAACAAACATTTGTTCAGATTTCTCTTCACACTGGGAAGGTCTCATTTTGTAATAAAGAACTTCTCCAAAAACTGTTTTCAGTTTTACAGTTCTACTGGGTAATAAGCCTTTTGCTACGTGATCTACTTATTCTGGAGTCTCCTCTTGCTCTTCGTTCTCTTTGCCCCAAATCCACCAGTAAATCCTCTTCTGCTCTCCTCTTCTGCTCTTCCATTTGGGACTAGCTTAGAATCCATGGACAGCTCTAGCTCTTCCGAATAATGTAGATGTTCTACATTGATATATTAGTTTTGATGATGCATGGTGCCTCTTTTTATATTCATCCTCTCACACAATTTCCTTGGTATCTTTCTGCAAGGCTCAAAAAAATTTCTGATTTTAGGAATCTTGGGTAGGAGTCTCTTTCCATAAGAACGTATATCATTTTCTGTGCATCATTAAAAACTGTTGGACTTGGTTCAAGAAGCTCCCTGGTTACGGAGTTTCTTGTGGCAAAGTCAATGTTGACCTAAGTAAGAGAAAGTAAAGTATGGGTAAAAAAATTGGGATATTTCTCTACACTTTTACTTTAAGCTATGTTGGTTATAAATATGATATCAGAATTACTTACATTTAATATAAAAATATAACAGTGTTTAAGTATAGCAAATAGATTACCTTAAATTTTAATATTAATCATTGATATCTGCAAAAATTATTTTAGTTTTCTGATAAAAATCACGTAACCATCTTAAATGATACAACACTTCATAAGCTTATAGAAAAAAAACAGACTTTATTTAAAGTCTTTACAATTAATAGAACACTCATCTTGGCGACCATTGAAAATAAGCAATGTTGTCATTAAACTTTGTTTTTAGTTTCGTGTCTCCTAATAGAATAAAAAAGATTATTATTTATATGTTTATGTGGAGGTCAGTCCATTTGTACCTATGTACTGCGGGTTAGTGAATTAATATGTGAATTAGTAAGTGTGCCCAAAGTCTTGAACGGTGTCAATACCAATAAGAACCACAATACCTTGATATATAAGCAGCCTCGCTACTAAGTTATCCAAAACTGCAACTAAAGTGAATAATTAATGCTCTTAATGATGTTCAGACATTTCATGTGGTCTATTATCTCTTATCAGGTCCCTATAATATTATGACTTAGAAAATCTGGGTTTGAGGAACTTATAATTTTGACGAAGAGACTTGAAACTGTTCATCCATAAAAATAAGGAACTTCCTTATCTAAAGGTATCTTTTAACATTTTTATCACTTACATAAACAATAAAATGTTCCAAAGCTAACTTACTTGTTTATTAGCGTCTGGCTGAATAAATTCTTGATAAATAATGTCAGCCTTGCTACGTAATTCATCTAGAGCCTTGGTTCTCTTGTAGTCTTCACAAGCCAGCCAGAACTCTATGTTCTCCTCACTAAACTCCGACTTCAAAAAGTCTCGGAAGACAGCTTGTCCAGCTATAAGGGGAAGAGAAACATTTGTGTCATAAAAATTGAAGATAAGTTAAAAAAAGAAGAACTATACTGAATTTGGTTTTCCGGAGTTGTTAAGAAACTGTTACTGTTTTGACATAACTAATGTTAACAAAAAATATACGTAACACAAATTGGTACATCCATTGGCACATCTGATATTTTAAAATAAATATTGCAACCCCCCTTTTTCCATTTGCCTATTTCTCATTAGTAATCCAGAGTACAATTACAAATGCATTTAATATAATAGTCTATTCATCAAATGGTGTTCTTCAAATGTGTTACTGTTAGGGCCAACATTTGAAAAATCATAGAAAAATGACAAATACTAGAAAATACCTATTTCTAACTTGATCAGTCTGTTTTGAAGCTTTTCCATAAAAGTGCAAACATTTCTCATATGAAATATTTATATTCAAGTATCAGCTAGTCTAACTTTGGCACTGATTCATCCTTTCTACAGTTTTTTTCTTGCTTTAAAAATGCCTTAAAATAGTTTGAAAGTTTGTCATATCATCTAATGAAAAAATATAAAACACAAATGACTGAATAAAAAAAACTCCTATAGATTAAATTACAAAAATAGTTTTTTGTCTAAAAATATCCTTTTGTCACTTGCCACATGTCACAGATTGGGTGTTGAAATCTACGGGGAGTGATCGATGACCATACTTTCCAATTTGTGCAACTGCAATGACCTCATGGAACTAAAGAAGATTTATAGCAAGCAATAACATAATATAGCTATAAAAAGACTTATCTCTTAGTGATACCACACACACACTGCCCAGTGCAATTAATCATATATGTTGTTTCTTCCTCAGTTGCCTAAGCTTTTAACTACAATTAAATTGTATCTTACCTCAATTCATTTGTATGGATACAAAGGATGAATTTCATAATTTTTATGATAGGGAATTTCCAGTGTGATTTATTATTTGTTTTTCAGCAATGGAATCACAAAAAGAGTTGTGATATTTATTTAATGTTTATAGGGGAACTATAATAGATGCTCTTTTCAATCTGATTATAAACAATAGGAAAAACAAGATATTTACCCCAAAGCGTTTTTCATTTTTTTACTCACTTTTTATGGGGCATTTGTTCACCCATAAGAGACATCCATTTTCAGTGTATCTGTTTTTTCCCCCCTCTCATTGGATTGTGTTATTATCTGCTGCATTGTTTACTTGGGGATTGTACTACTTTAATCTAGCACTGTGCAAATATTGCATCAGGACTGGATAGCTCTGTAGCTCCCAAATTTCCTTATGCACTTTTTGCACTGTGAAACAGCAAATTATAATACTAGCGAAGAGGAGAATGAAACAGACAGAGACACTGAAAATGGATTATCCCTAGAGGCAAGCAAATTGACAATAAAAACTTGTACAAATGTTTAAATCTTTTTTGGTGTGCAAATATGGCTTTATTTTTTTACATTCACTCTGTAATTTACATTAATAAGAGCGTTTGTCGTAGAATAGCTCTTTAAACAATCACTTATAATTAGTGGTATTATTGAAGCAAATTTATGTTTATGATAAAATAAAGAAATTGTTTTTTAAATTACTTTTCTACAAAGATCTTGTCTACAGCTAGCATCTTTGCTTACACTGTCTAGTGGTCCTCTCAACAATTATACACCAGGGGCCTCATTCAAATGTGATTTGGACAATTGAATAGGGCTCTATATAAGCAAATAGCATTTTTTTTACAGAAGTTTCTAGCTAGTGAATACCTTGCTTTTGGATAGAAGTTCACTAACTAAAAACTTCTGTAAAAAATATATGCTATGTGCTTATATAGAGCCCTATTCAATTGGCCGAATCGCATTTGAATGAGGCCCCAGGTATCTAATGATGTTTGATGCTCATGAGAAGCATGCTGTCTCCATCAGTCCTGCTCTTTATCTTTCTCTGGTGTAATACAATCAGACAAAAGGCAATTGGAAAACTAATGTATGGGTTGGGAAGTAGCTGGGCGACAATATCCAATGTGACAATATCAAATATGTATATTATCAGATCTCACCAATGCCACATCCCTATAGGTGTTTAAGAGACTGACCTTTGTCCATTTATGTATACTAGGTTTAGATAAGTCATTCAATAATAATTGAGAATTTCAACTAAAGATCGTCAAGACATCAGAACATTATCTTGCTCACCTTGATTGGAAAGGAGCTTTTCCAAAGACATTGACCATTGGATAATCTCATCAGGAGTGAGTCTAAAGAAAAAGAAACAAATAGGATATTGTAATCTGATGAATAATACATAACTGGATTATTTAGCAGTTGAAAGAGATATCATTAGTTTTCTCATTTTCTCATTGACTTCATTGCTCGGTGAGAAAACTTTTTGTTTAAATTAATTTAGCTTATATTCAATAATTGCAAAACTACAAATATGTTTAAAATTACATTTACAACAATGGCATTGTTTTGCCCATTGAGGAAATATGGACTTCATGCAATGCTCTAGATTCACTAATATTTGGAAGGGCTGGAAACACCACCATCTCAGAATTTGAGAGTCCCTGTGTAGACTTAGTGGCCCTCATTCAATTGCGATTTGTCCAATTAAATAGGACTCTAAATAAGCACATAGCATATTTTTTTTAAAGAAATTTTTAGTTAGTGAAAACCTTGCTTTTGGATAGATGTTCACTAACTAAAAACTTCTTTAAA
Organism: Discoglossus pictus; assembly: GCA_027410445.1. Lineage (NCBI taxonomy): Eukaryota > Metazoa > Chordata > Amphibia > Anura > Alytidae > Discoglossus > Discoglossus pictus. The sequence goes on from CM050170.1 coordinate 142,196,323, forward strand.
AATATATATGTTATGGGCTTATTTAGACCCCTATTCAATTGGCCAAATTGCAATTGAATGAGGGCCAGTGAATCTACAACAATAAAATACTTATTAGTGCTTGCTACACAAATCCCAATTGTGATATAGTATGATTTACTTGCGTATAAATATAATGTTACCCCTAAGGTTTCATAAAATAGTGCTTTTAATGAAGACATGTTGTTTTGTTGTTCAGTCGTGACTGACTCTCCATGATTATTTGGACTGTAGCAAGCCAGACACATCTTGTGTCTGGTTATGCTAATCCATAAGATTTTCATGGAAAAGATACTGGATTGGCTTGCCAGTTTCTTCTCCAGTGACCTCTCGGCTATGGACTGACAATCTTGGGTGACCCTACATAGTATATCTCACAGCTTCATTGAGGTACACAAGCCCCTTTACCACAACAAGGTAGAGATCCAGAAGGGGAATGAAGACATTACTGATTTGTTAATGTATAACTTACCTATCCTTTCCAGGATTTGTTGGCTTTATGTTCGATTCCAGATGTGGAAGTAGAGATTTCAAGTAGTTTTTAAGATCCATGCCACTGTTTGAAAGAAAGTCAAGAATTTGAATATCTATTTGTTTAAAAAATGGTATTAATACTCAAAAAACAATGTACATTCACATGCCAAATGTGTCTTATTTATGAAGGCTATATCCAGCTAGAAAGTAGTTGCATCTCCATGAATTCCCACATTGGTGTAACAAAATAGATTGTGGGCTTTTCAAAATCTAAGTCCCAACATCATTGTTTAGAAATATTATATATTAAGTGCTCACTAAAAGGTTTGCATTTTCAGAAAATAAAAATAACAACCTTATGAAAATGGGAGATTTATAGAGTACTAATGTTCTATGGGTATGACCATTCTCTTGGCACTCAAGAGCCTGAGCAGAAGCAAGACTCTTGTACAATATAGAGTACTCAGTTTGGAGACTCATCAAATCTACTCAAAAACAACAAAACGCTATTGTTACTTCTATTCCTAATAATGTAAATGATTCCACACTTTCTGAATAGGTGTTGCATTTTGTTAATTGCACATGGAGATTGTCATCGCACCTCTAGTTATGTTATGCAGCGTTAATCACAATTCACGAAGCAGCTTTAAAGAGATGGCATCATTGTCTAAGTTTAGGAATTGATCTTTGTGTATTTTAAAAATTCTGTTAACCCAACAATAGACAGTAACGCAGGAATACAATCTACATGAAGCTTGTTTATCTGCAATATTCATTGTTATAAACAACATTCAATAACCAAACAATAATCATCATCCTTTATCAAAATTGTCAAATTATGTTTTGAGTGGATTTCTAAGAAAACAGACAAATACATCAACAGATGTGTCACATGGCAGGTTGGCCAGCTGCTGCCTCTAGTCCTAAATTCATACTAAAAAGAGGGCTTTCAATTCAAATACATTATCAGATAGGACATACTATTTAACAGGTTAATATCATAATAAGCTAACTGTTTAGTGTCCTTGAGGATGTTCTGATTACACCACCCTTTCTTATATTATTTTAAAATAGCATCTAAATGACTAATTAACTAAACACGACAAAGGAAAGTAAACTTCCAGAACATGACCAATTTACGTTTTATATCATCAACAATTTTAGAAACCAAAAATTTAGAACAGAGGAACATTTGCTTTTAATAAAAATATATAGTCAGTCAACTAGACTTTTTGACAGATCAATAAACATGAAATTGTTCATAAATAAATAAAATAAGACCAATGCACATTCTAGATTTTTGCACAAAATATATCTGAGTTGGTTCCCAATTATAGAGTAAAAGCTGTTTTCTTAATGAAAGATAAATGAGCATTTAATAAAAAAAGTGTATTCCGATAAATGCAGTAAATTGCTTACAAATGCTTTTTCTTTTGAGCCATCCCTTCTTCAGCTTTGTTGTCCACTTCTTTGGGGTTGCTGTGGGTGTAGAATATCCCGGGCATTTTGCTTAGAGAAATAATCTTGACCTGCACTGATACTAAGACTCTTGCAACTGAAATCATCAGAGCTGTGAGCTTCTGCTTTTTATTGTTGAGAGCTGACGCCACTCTCATGTGAAAAAGAGACTGATTACTGAGTGATGTTACCACAAACAGTGGAACTTCCCCTTTCTACAATACGTTTAAAAAAAAATAGTCACACCATGCGGTTTTGTATTTCCTATAGTTACAAAGTTAACATACAAGAGATTCTGAAAAGCTGCAGCTTGAAACTAAACCCCCTAATATTTTGTTACCAGTTCCCATTATGAATTACAGTATTAGACATATTTGCCTTGTGGGAAATTCTAGTTATTTTGTAAGTTAAAATACTTTCTAATATTTTTACTGCTTTATGATATGCGATATTGAAGATCCATGTTTCCTACAGCATCTCTATTTAATGTGGTCAACCTAAAAAGAACAAACAATATTATTGGTCTATAGATTGTGGTCAGGACAGTGGAGCTCTGTTTGTTAGTATATATGTCTCCTATTTAATTGTCCAAATCGCAATTACTTGAGTCCGTAAATGTTACTGATATTTATTTGTCTACATTTTGAGGTTGTCAAAAACATAACTCTGTCCTCTCTCCTCCTTTGATGTTCCAAGTACGTAAATTTTACCAGTGTTAAAGCAAAATCCATATTTAATTACAACAATTCAACAAGTCCGCATTTGACTTCTAACCTGTAAATGGTGAATGTATCAAAAAATTATACGAGTACTAGATAGGACTCGCAAGTCGGTTAAACACGTATTCGTAACACTGCAAAAGCAAATAAACACACAATACTGTACATATAGATACTGGGAAAGCAATGAAAGGCATTTCAATTAATTGCACAACAGTCTCAAACTACTAAATTTGTAATCTTTTTTTTTTTTTAGGTTTAATTTCTATTATATCGATCCCGGGAATAAAGGAGTTAGTACATATCATGGAACCCGCATGGACTAGAACCGTTGGTTTATTGATTTTTATTGATTTTTGCACTAATTGATTGTAGTTTAAATTACTTGTTATACTGACGTCATGATGACGGTCTCATTTACTATTGGCTCTGTCTAAAACGTAACTTACTAACTTGCTTGCTTAATGGATCATGATCATGCCCTGAAATGCTACTTACAGTTTCATGGTTTGCGTGTTGGGGCTATGGGCGTGTAATTGTGGGCTTGAGTCAATTAAATACATCTATATATGTAAAAGTTGTGGAACCCGCAACCAAAAGTTCAGTTTGAAGATAATTACAGGCTTGCAATTAAATAGAGTCCTTTGTCTGCAATGTACTAGTGCATGCTATCTGAACAAGCTTAATTTGGTCATGCCATGGTCTTACTAGTTAAAAGTGCATCAGGTAGGTAGGCTGTCATGCATTGATTAGGCTGGTAACCTGCTCCTGTAGGGTCTCCATTATTTAATATGGGTTGATTAAGTTGTTGAGTGGTACAAAGTGCTGTAGATACATTTACTGGGCACTTATTAAGGGCACCAGGAGCCTCATTCAATTGAGAAATTGTAGCTTATGGGAGCCCATAATGGAGCCCATAAACTAATTTGCTATTCAATTGGCGTCTTTTTGCGATCCCCAAACGATCTACGGGTTATGGGCTGAAAATCCCATTGGTTGTTACAACCGTAACTTATGACCCATCTAAGCCTTTGATCTTTCACGACCGCAAGTTACAATCACTAAAATCGCAAATCACTATTCAGTTGCTACATTTCCTCAAGCCTGCGAATGTTTACACACCCGTAAACTACAAATGTAGAAGAAAATTCTGCGGGTACCAGATAGGACCAGCAAAGGGGTTAAAGACATGCCCATAGCACTGTAAATACACATAAAAAATCAATACTGAACTGTCTCAAGCTCGCAAATCTGCCGTAGGAAATAATATTTTTCGAGGTTATATCGATCTTGGGAATCAATGAGTTAATACATATCAGGCCACCCACATAGACTAGAACACTATTGGCATTCATTTTTATTATTTTGTATTTTATGGGTATGCGAGTCCGATCGCATATTGGATCTCTAAACGCTAATTGATTGACATGTAATCTCCATCTTATACTGCCCTAATGATGCTGGTCTAATTTTCTATTGGCTGTTTCTGACTCGGGAGTTACAGCCTTGCTTAATTTATCTGGCTCACGCTCTGAAATACTTCATACAAGTGCATGGTTTACGTTTTTGGATTTCAGGTCACAACTTGCGGGTTTGTTCAGTTGAATCGATCCATATGGCCTGTATACCGTAAGTGGCGGGCTTACAATTGAATGAGGCCCCAGGATTGCTAATTATTCAAAACGTGTTATTGAAATACATTAATGTAGAGGTCTAAAAGTCATTCATGGTAGAGAAATAGTTTTGCTAATGTATCTTCTAACCTCGTAAGTCTAACTATCATGCAGGGACCAGACTGATATACTACAGGATATTTCTCCCTGTGAAGGGTACAAGTGAGCTAAAAGAGGTTGCTCTCAGAGTGGCTTATCATTGCCATAGAACTAACCTATTAAGGTTGGTTCGTTCTCTGATGAGCACCTCTGACTTCGTTTTTTTGTTTATGCAAATTACCCTTGGGGTTTAGTCTCCCTAAGAGTAATAGGGGACTCCAGACGTGGACCCCTTGCTCATTGTGCCTTAAGGAGTTCAGCTGCACCACACTGACGAGGCCCATAAAGGACAAAACGCATCTAGGGTTTGCTGTTTCTCTTGTTCAGGGTATAATTGCCTTGTATTTCGGGTATGGGTCACTCTTTTGAATGGGACCAGACTGATATACTACAGGATATTTCTCCATGTGATGGGCACAAGTGAGCTAAAAGAGGTTGCTCTTAGAGTGGCTTATCATGGCCATAGAACTAACCTATTAAGGTTGGTTCGTTCTCTGATGAGCACCTCTGACTTCGTTTTTTTGTTTATGCAAATTACCCTTGGGGTTTAGTCTCCCTAAGAGTAATAGGGGACTCCAGACGTGGACCCCTTGCTCATTGTGCCTTAAGGAGTTCAGCTGCACCTCACTGACTGGCCCATAAAGGACAAAACGCGTCTAGGGTTTGCTGTTTCTCTTGTTCAGGGTAGAATTGCCTTGTATTTCGGGTATGGGTCACTCTTTTGAGTGGGACCAGACTGATATACTACAGGATATTTCTCCATGTGAAGGGCACAAGTGAGCTAAAAGAGTTTGCTCTCAGAGTGGCTTATCATGGCTATAGAACTAACCTATTAAGGTTGGTTCGTTCTCTGATGAGCACCTCTGACTTAGTTTTTTTTTTTTTTAACTATCATGCATGAAGACATTCTTATAGTAGACCCTCCTCCAGTCTACTCTGATGACTATGTAGGCCATATGGCACTTGGTAACGTGATCAGTCTGCCCTTTGATGGATGTGAATTTCCCCCTCTCTTCACATATCTTTTAGGGCTTGTCTAATTAAATAATGGAGAACCAAGCTTAGGGGATGAAATGACAATATAAGGTCACTAGAATGCCTGAGGCAGTGGTTCACTCATCTATGCACTTAGGAATAATATTGAAATTCAGGCCTGTATCATAATTAATTTGCATTGAGCTATAGGCTACAACCTGCCAGCCTACATAATATGCAGTTTCACTATTGAATGTCAATAAAGTCTTTTTTGAAGCATACATTTCATTTCTTGTCAAAACATAATGATTTGGAGGGCCAGACCCAAGATGGATTATTAACTAAGGGTGAGCCTTCTGCATTAAACAAGCTTCCTCTGGGATTAAATTGTGATTTTCTTAATACCCATGTGACTATTCAAATTTTTTTTTTAGTTCTTCCAAGTTCATTTCATCATTTGGTCCAAGCTACGCTTCAGTTATATTCTCAAAATGTCATTCTCAGCTGGGAACAAGCATATTGTTAAAAACAGACATACTGTCTAGCATATGAATGTTGGTTTTAGCTGGTTTCATATGCAATAGGCATTACATGTGCGTCAGCATGCAGCCTGATTTAACCACAAGGATCACTGATCCTCTAACTGAGAACAGTAACACCGCAACATCTAATAAAACATTTCCTGCGGTGTAGGTCTAGATAGAGATAACAGAACAGGTTGTTTACTTTGACAGCTGTCAACTCTAATTTCACCTGAAATTGATTAATTCCTATTATACTCTTCTTAGGTTCATTTCACAGAACATATAAACTGATGTCAAGCTATATTACACATATAAAATATATATACCGGCCCCACGCTGATGATAGGCCGTAACCTTGAGACGGCTGTAGGTGGGTGGGATTCCTGGCTTATGTATAATTCAACACGAGCTTTGCTCAAAGCTTTTTGAGACAGTGGGCATATGCTGAAGGGAAGCCATGTTTCATTTGGTTATGGATTGCAAGAGCGTAGCCTTTGTGGGCACATTTGCATGTCCCTGTCAAGGTTCCCAGAGTGCAATGTAATAACTGTATTTCTTGGAATTCTGGGCATGAAACACATTTTTTTAATCTTGTTTTAGACATTCAAATGTGATCACAAATGTACTATTTATTTAATATATATATATATATATATATATATATATATATATATATATATATATATATATACATGAATAATCAGAGTATTGCAGTATACAAACACATGTTTGTCCAATAAAAAAGGTATCGCTATATACTGCAGTACTCTGATTATTCATCTGGATTACTGGACATTCACAGCTACCTTACTCTTCCCTCACTCTATATATATATATATATATATATATATATATATATATATATACATATGAGAAAAAATAATGTATCACAAAGTACACATACATATAAGAAAAAAATAATTAAATTCAAGGTTCAGAGCACAGTAATCATAGCTTCCCTTGTATATCTCATCAGCATCAGCCTGTGATGCAGACACTTTGTGTGATTTATCCTGTGTCAGCTGTGCAGAAGGTGTGACACTCTGAAGTTGTAAAGCAGGGGAATAAATTACTGAACTGTGACATTTTACACTGCACAGCTAATAGTTGTCTTTTACTGTTTATACATGTAGGTTTTTGTCTTATACAGTGAACTCAATTAGGAATTAAAAGTGATTTACGTGTATATATATATATATATATATATATATATATATATATATATATATATATATATATATAAAACATACTTTGTTTTACATACACACACCACCCAACACAATTTTGTAGTATGCTATAATACTTTATTTTTAATTAATTTGTCCTTTGATAAGACCAGGTTCTTTGAATGATCCCAAATCGCACAAGTAAGAGAAATTCAGAGGAATTAAAAGGTATACAATAATGACACAATGTGATAACACTGCACCATTAAACCACAAAAAAACATCCTTGTTATTATCAGGGACTGGTATCACTTTCAACTCTTCTAGAATGTGCTTTACTCAGAATCCTGGAATTCTTGTATTTATGGGCTCCCTGTCTGGCTATTTGAAAAGGTGGTAGGCATCTAGGATTTAAACATTTTTATATTTTGAATATTCACTATATACACCTGTATAGAAGCTGATAGACTTATACAAAAAAAAAAAGATTCATATTTTATTATAAAAAACATGTTAATAAACAGTTTGTCAAACTATGCAAGAGTAACTTTATTGGACTTCAGGTTGTTATTTTTATGCACAATCTATTTTTCACAGTTGTTTTAACTAAGTGATTTCATACATTGTACCTTCCTTAATGTAATTGTTATATAAAATCTATACTTTACATACTTCTAAGAACCCCCAGCGTATCAGATTCTCACCTTCTGAAGCCTCTGCTTTTCTTCTTGTTCTTTCTCATATAGGATGCCATGTTTCATAGCTGTCAGTTAAGACCACATACACGGCACAGTGGCTTCACATTAACATGCATGCAGTTCCAGAATCTGAAGTTTCCACGAAGTAAAAAAAAAAAAGCGAGAATAGCTCAGACACCCAATATGTCACTGTCTGCTTGTAATAGAGCAGTATAAGATGCTGGTAGTATGAAGCTCCTCCATGTGGGTGTGGCCTTAGGTTACAGCTGTGAAACATGGTACTGTACTTGATTCAACAGGAAGAAAAGGGGAGGTTCCAGAAGGAGAGAATCTGTTACTCTGCAATCTTCTTTAAAAGTAAGTCCAAGTGTACATTTGATTTGACAATGGCATTGCGAAGGATACCATTTATTAATGCACTTAATTAAAATATTTATATAAAACAATAAAGTGCCTAGAGAGTCCCTTCAAGCTTAATTTAATTTGCATGAAAACTGATTTTATAATTGTGGTTTATCTCTGAATGCACTTATTGTTACAATATATATATTTAGGACATATTGTCCAATACAAAATATTCACTGTTTGTATCTGAGATGGAAACTGGTGAATATAGGGTTGCACAGTAAGTATATGGGAACGCTCTGTCCTTGATTTTGACATCTCGCACTGTCTTTCAGTTTCACCCATTCACCCGTCTCCAAAACCTCAAAAGGATCTTCATGTTCTATTTTGTCTAGCCATGGTGGGTGCTAAAAGGAAGTAAAAAAAACATATTTCCTTTTGTGGGGGAGCATTTATATTTAACTGTCTCACTCACATATTATTCTTATTAGCAAGTTGCATGATTGCGTACTGAACTTTACAACAGTCAACACTCTAGGGCTTTATTTATAGAACATGAGAAGTTTGTTTAAAAAGACCCACTAGGTCCATTATAAGATGTAGTTCAGTGTCGTTCTGTAAGAGATTGCAAAGTAAACAGCACCCTTTCCTGCAGTAAAACTTTACAAAGGAAACCTTGGCATACAATGCTCATAAAAATGTTAAAGGGATGCAGCAAAGCCCCAAATATATTATTTCAAATTATTGTGCATAAAACCTAATATTTATCCATTGAATTTTAATAGATAATACATTTTCTTACAGTTATTTTTTTTAGTTTGATCTAAAGTCATATGAAAAAGAAAATACTAGGGCTGCTATTAAAATGTCCAAATTGTATTTACTGTATCCCGTAATGTAGCCCCCAAAAGTTACTGCTATTAAATTGGCCTCTTTTAGCTACTTGCAATCGATCTGCAGTTACATAGTTACATAGGGCCTCATTCTATTATCGGCCGTAAATCGGCCGTAAGGCTGCGATTCCTTGCGGGGGTTCTGTTTGCTCGCGATTCTATTATACGGCCCCGCAAGGATCTCCTCTTACGGCCGGCCGCATATCTTGGAACCGGCCGTAAGCTGTGAAATATAAAAACTCAAAAATAAATTCAAGCCCGCACTGTACAGCTCTGTAAATGCTAGGGATCATATTGGGGGACATGAGGATTAAAAGGAACCCACTCTCAAGCTTGCACATCTGCCCAAACCCGAGTTCAAATTAACTGTTTATTTTCCGGCTGCGGTGTGGGCGTGTCTGAGGTGCTCCAAGCACTCTGGACTTTTTACATGGATATTTTACGGATATTAAAAATAAAATATTTTACGGATTTGAGTATAGGGTAATTATGTGCTATTTTTTCTAACACCGAATATCACTTTATAGTCTTCTCAAAGTGCAGGATGGCTTTATTTGAGCTATTTTATGTGCTTAATTGGTGCTAGCGAGACCTCTTTGCTGCAAGTAAGCTGCGGCTCGTTTTGAGCCTTGCAGACAGGGTTCCCGGTGCAATAGAATCGCAACCAGGCTTTTCTTACGGCCGATTTCCTTGCGGCCGTTTTAGATCAAAGGCTTTCCTCCGGCGCGATTGGCCGCAAGAGATAGCAAGGCGCCGGCCGCAAGCCTGCCGGAGTCCCCGGCCGTAGGGGAATAGAATAGCCGTAAAGCTTGCGGCCGGTCCTTGCGGCCCCGCAGCGGCTGCGGCCGTAATAGAATGAGGCCCATAGTATTTAAGGTTGAAAAAAGACTTTCAGTCCATCAAGTTCAACCTTTTAAGATCTCCTTTGATCTGCAATATGCGGATTAACTATTAATTCATTAGTTGTTAATCAATTATTTAATGTTTTTTTTTTTTTTTTTTTTTTTTTATTATTAATTAGTCCAGAGGAAGGCAAATAGAAAGAAAAAAAAAAAAAGCGAGACTTTGCCAATTGTCTAAAGGGGAAATGTTAAATTTGGATCATTACTGTCTCTCTAAATATCCATGATAACCCTGAATACCCTTTTTAATTAGAAATAAATCTAGTCCCCTTTTAAAGTTATCTATCGAATCCGCTGTCACCACCCCCTCTGGTAGAGAATTCCACGGATTAACCACCCTTACTGTGAAGAACCCTTTTCTTTCTTTGAGGTGGAATCTTTTTACTTCTAACCTCAAGGGATGTCCTCTTGTCAGTTGAAAACCTCTTGGCACAAAAAGCTCCCCCGACAAATCTTTATACTGACCCTGGATGTATTTATATAAGGTAATCATATCTCCTCTTAGACGCCTTTTTTCTAGAGAAAATACGTTTAATTTGGTTAGTCTTTCTTCATAACTCACAATCTCTTCTCTGTTCCAGCCTCTAGCATCCATCTTTAAAAAACTCACCTGGCTTCCACAGACACTGCCACAAGCCTCTAGCATCCATCTTTAAAAAACTCACCTGGCTTCCACAGACACTGCCACAAGCCTCGTGCATCCATCTTTAAAAAACTCACCTGGCTTCCACAGACACTGCCACAAGCCTCTAGCATCCATCTTTAAAAAACTCACCTGGCTTCCACAGACACTGCCACAAGCCTCTAGCATCCATCTTTAAAAAACTCACCTGGCTTCCACAGACACTGCCACAAGCCTCTAGCATCCATCTTTAAAAAACTCACCTGGCTTCCACAGACACTGCCACAAGCCTCTAGCATCCATCTTTAAAAAACTCACCTGGCTTCCACAGACACTGCCACAAGCCTCTAGCATCCATCTTTAAAAAACTCACCTGGCTTCCACAGACACTTCCACAAGCCTCTAGCATCCATCTTTAAAAAACTCACCTGGCTTCCACAGACACTGCCACAAGCCTCTAGCATCCATCTTTAAAAAACTCACCTGGCTTCCACAGACACTGCCACAAGGTATCTACAGCCATCTAACTGATTCACATTTGACTCTACTGTATCCTCCTGTAACATTAATTATAAATATCCATATCTGATATAATTTTTGTTCACATAGAAACTTTATTACTACTCTGTTAAATTGTAAGCTTTCACACTGTATTTCTCCACCACAATCTCCCGCCCCCCTCACACCTTCTCATCTGTCTGCACCAAATGCTCCTTTTAAATGCATAAATACTGGCTAGCCACAAACTATATCTCACAATCTCTTCTCTGTTCCAGCCTCTAGCATCCATCTTTAAAAAACTCACCTGGCTTCCACAGACACTGCTCTCTCTCCCTCGCTGCCCCACTCCCACCCACCCTTGCGTTGTCTCAATTTATAGATACTCATCTGACTTACACCTGCTCACTCAGCATCACCTGCTTCAAATGATTCAAATAATTTAATACACACAAAAAAAAAAGAAAATATTTTATATATATATATATATATATATATATATATAATTACACACAACCCAGCTACTCTCCCATCTTGGTCACTAACAATTTTTCTTTTACTCTCACACCTTTATCTTATCTACTCCCTACACCTACACACTGTGTCGAAATGCTCTCTCACTTTTTTCTCCTCCTCATCTTCTACTGCCTCTCTCTCAGACTATCATTTGCAGCCTATCCGTATCACACCTCCAATACTATAACCATCTCACCTTCCTTGCTTTCCTCTCCTCTTCTCTGCTCCCATGAGCTATTCTCTCTCCTCCAATCACAATCTCATCCCCTCCCCAACACTCATAAGCAGAAACATCACTGTAAGTCCCACTCCCATATTCTCTCACTCTCACTCCTCCTTCTGCTAGCTGCTGGAGACATATCCCCTAACCCAGGTCCCTCCCTCATTTCTACCTGCTTTCAGCCACGCTCTACTCCAAGGGCAAAAAACACCAGAAAAACACAAAATTTGATACCCATCACTTGTCACAAACCTTCCACTCTTCCTTTCTCCTGTGCTCTCTGGAACGCACGATCTATCTGCAATAAACTCACTTTCACTCACGACCTTTTCACTACCAACTCCCTCAATCTACTGGCTCTTACTGAAACCTGGCTCTCCTCTTCTGATACTGCCTCCCCTGCAGCACTCTCGCATGGGGGTTTTCACCTCAGTCACACACCTAGACCTGGGAACAAACAAGGTGGTGGTGTGGGTGTATTACTTTCTTCTCGCTGTACGTTCCACCTCATACCCCCTGTCCCATCCCTCCAATTTTCGTCTTTTGAAGCTCATACTATCCGCCTCTTCTCTCCTATCTCTCTACGTGTTGCTGTAATCTATCGCCCCCCAGGTACTTCCTCTCAATTTCTCGATCACTTTTCCGCCTGGCTCCCACACTTTCTTTCCTCCAACATTCCCACACTGATACTTGGTGACTTCAACATTGCCATTGACACCCCCACCTCCTCAGCAGCCGCCAAACTACTTGCACTCACCTCTTCCCTCGGCCTCTCACAACTTACAGATTCTTCAACTCACCATGCTGGTCACTCTCTTGACCTTATTTTTACCAATATTACCCACACCTCCAACCTAGTCATCCACCCTGTCCCTCTATCTGACCATCACCTCCTTACCTTCAACCTCAACACATCTTCCTCCTATCACTCTTCTTCAACCCCAGCCACAATAACCCACAGAAACCTGCTAGAACTCGACCCTACCCAACTCTCCACCGTGCTCCAACCTCTTCTCAGCACTATCACCAACCTCAACTGCCCTGACACTGCCACCACACACTACAACTCTACTCTCACTTCCACTCTTGACACTCTGGCCCCCATAACTACACGCAGACGCCCTCAATCTCATCCACAACCATGGCACACTACACACACACGTTACATTCAGAAGTGCTCCCGCACTGCTGAACGACTATGGAGGAAATCACGCTCTGCAGCAGATTTCCTTCACTACAAGTTTATGCTACGTTCCTACTCCTCTGCCCTCAACCTGGCCAAACAGCAGTACTTTACATCACTAATATCAACTCTGTCCTCTAACCCAAAACGTCTTTTTGCCACTTTCAATACTCTCCTTCGCCCACCACCTCCCCCCATCCCTTCCTGTCTCACGGCTGAAGACTTTGCCAACCATTTTACACATAAAATTCAATCTATCCACAATGAACTCTCCTCCCACCATGGCTCACACACTTCACTCTCTCAACTAATTCTACTAACCAACAACACCCAATCTACCCCCCCTTCCATTCCCACAGCCACTCTGGACTACTTTACCCCTGCATCAGAAGATGAAGTCTCCATCCTAATATCATCCTCTCACCTCACTACCTGTCCTTCAGATCCTATTCCATCTCAGCTCATCCCTCCCCTCTCTACTACACTTATCCCAGCTCTCACACATATCTTCAACCTTTCCCTAAACACCGGCACATTTCCATCATCTCTAAAACATGCCATAATTACACCCACTCTCAAGAAACCCTCATCCGATTCTGACATTGCATCTAACTATCGCCATATCTCTCTACTTCCCCTGGCTTCCAAACTGCTGGAGCGGCTCGTCTATAACCGCCTCACCAGTTTCATCTCCTCTAACTCTCTTCTGGACACTTTCCAATCCGGCTTTCGGCCCCAACACTCCACTGAGACAGCCCTCATAAAAGTCACCAATGACCTGCTCACCGCCAAGTCGAAAGGCCACTTTTCTATTTTGCTTCTCCTGGATCTCTCTGCCGCCTTTGACACCGTTGACCATTCAATTCTACTCCACATTCTCTCCTCCCTCGGCATTCGAGACACTGCTCTCTTGTGGTTCTCATCATACCTCCAAGAACGATCATTTAGCGTCTCCTTCTCCGGCACATCTTCTTCTCCTCACCCCCTGTCTATTGGCGTACCCCAAGGATCAGTCCTAGGCCCCCTCCTCTTCTCCATCTACACATCCTCACTCGGCACCCTAATAAACTCTTTTGGGTTCCAGTACCATCTCTATGCAGACGACACCCAAATCTATCTCTCAGCACCAGATCTATCCCCCTCTCTTCTAGCACAGGTCTCCGACTGCCTCTCTAGTATATCCTCTTGGATGTCCACCCACCATCTGAAACTCAACATGTCTAAGACTGAACTCTTAATCTTCCCACCCTCTACTACAGCTTCAATTCCTCACATCTCTCTCTCTGTCAACAACGCCATCATCACTCCCACCTCCCAAGCCCGTTGTCTCGGGGTTCTACTGGACCCTGCCCTCTCTTTCATCCCACACATACAGTCTCTAACCAAATCCTGTCTTTTCCATCTAAAAAACATATCCAGAATACGCCATTACCTTACACAAGACACTACTAAGATTCTAATACACTCTCTTATCATTTCTCGTCTTGACTATTGCAACTCGCTCCTTGTTGGCCTGCCCATCACTCGCCTCTCCCCACTTCAATCCATAATAAATGCCTCCGCCAGACTCATCTTCAGTACACATCGTTCAGTGTCGGCAGCTCCTCTTTGTCAATCACTCCACTGGCTTCCCTTAGCCTCCAGAATAAAGTTTAAAATCTTGACCCTAACTTATAAAGCCCTCAACAACAGCGCACCCCCATACATCTCTGCTCTCATCTCCAAATACTCCCCCACACGCCCTCTTCGTTCTGCTAACGACCTTCTTCTTTCTACCACTCTTGTCACCTCCTCTCACTCCCGCCTCCAGGACTTTTCTCGCGCTGCCCCTATTCTCTGGAACTCCTTGCCTCGCTTCACCAGACTATCCTCCTGCCTTAAATCTTTCAAAACATCAATAAAAACGCACCTCTTTAAAGAAGCCTATAACCTTCCTCCCTAACATGCTCAGCACTACTCTCTCCCTACTGTACCAGATACAAACTTTAACCTTTAGATTGTAAGTCTGCGAGTTTCAATCCTGCGCAGTGCTTTAGGGAAAGCGCTATGGACACTGGATTCCAAGCTCAAAGACAGGGCCATACACTCTTTGCAATGTATGAATCTTTAACTTGTCATTGCCTGTAACTTAACTTATGTATAGCGCTACGGAATATGTTGGCGCGTTACAAATAAACGATAATAATAATAATAATAATAATAACTTAGCCCCTCCATTCCCCTTATTAGTTTGGTTGCCCTTCTCTGTACCTTTTCCAGCTCTAAAATGTCCTTTTTATGAAGTGGTGCCCAAAATTGTACTCCATATTCCAAATGAGGGCGTACTAGAGATTTGTATAATGGCAGAATTATATTTGCTTCCCTGGCTTCTATACCTTTCTTAATACATGCTAATATTTTATTTGCCTTTGAAGCTGCTGCTTGGCTTTGAGCACTGTTCCCTAGGTGGTTGTCCACAAGCACTCCCAAATCCCTTTCAATATCTGATACACCTAGATTTGCTCCATTAAGATTATAAATTGCATGGCTATTTTTCCTTCCCAGATGCATAACCTTACATTTATTCGTATTAAGTCTCATCTGCCACTTAGATGCCCATTCCTCAATTTTATGTAAATCCCCTTGGAGGGAAAGCACATCATTTTCTGATTTAATTACCTTGCACAACTTTGTGTCATCAGCGAAAATGGAGACACCACACTCCAATCCTACCTCTAAGTCATTAATAAATATGTTAAAAAGGAGAGGACCTAATACTGAACCCTGAGGAACCCCACTTACCACATTAGTCCAATCGGAGTATGTTCCATTTACAACAACCCTTTGCTTCCTGTCTTTTCGCCAGCTCTCAATCCATGAGCAGATATTTACTGCAATTCCTGTATCCCTTAGTTTACCCAATAGTCTCCCATGTGGCACTGTATCAAAAGCCTTTGCAAAATCCAAAAAGACTACATCCACTGAGTTGCCTTGATCCAGGTTCCTACTAACCTCCTCATAGAAACTAATTAGATTTGTTTGACATGACCTATCCCTCATAAACCCATGTTGACTCCTACTTATAATCCTGTTCAAATAGACATATTCTTGTATATTATCCCTTATTAACCCTTCTAAAAGCTTCCCCACTACAGAAGTGAGGCTCACTGGTCTATAATTCCCCGGATTTGCTCTTGCTCCCTTTTTAAATATAGGTATCACATCAGCTTTTCTCCAGTCATCTGGTAGAGACCCTGTGTTGAGTGAATCTTGAAAAATTAAATATAATGGTTTGGCTATTACAGAACCCAGTTCCCTTAGTACCCTTGGATGTATTCCATCAGGACCCGGGGCTTTATTAACATTTATTTTTTCCAACCTCTTTTGGATTACTTCCTGTGTTAACCAATTATTTGGCAAAGGTAGTGTAGCCCCATTATGTCGCAGTGTCCCAACCATCGGTACCTCCCTTGTGTATACCGAGGAAAAGAACCTATTTAGCTCATCTGCCTTTTCCTGGTCACTAATTTTCAGACAGCCTGTTTCACATTGTAATGTTCCTATAGCTTCCTTCCTCGCCTTCTTCCCATTAATATACTTAAAAAATATTTTAGGGTTAGTCTTACTCTCTTTTGCAATTAATTTTTCATTTTCTATTTTAGCCAGTCTAATCGCGCTTTTGCAAGCCTTGTTGATTTCCTTGTATTCCCGTAAAGCAGTCTCTGTCCCCTCTTGTTTGTATAATTTAAATGCCTGTTTTTTACTCTGTATCTTGATCTTTAAATCATTGTTAAGCCACATGGGTTGTGATTTACTCCTTTTACTTTTATTCCCACATGGTATATGCCGAGTTAACAGGCGGAAAATCCCTACAGTTGTCAAAATCGTAACTCCGACCCAACTAAGCCTCTGATCTGTGAAGCCCGCAATTGCTGAAATCGCAAACTGCTATTAAATTGCTACAATTCCTCAAGACCGCAATTGTTTTCACACCTTCTAAACACTAATTGATTGTGGTTTAACGTCCAAGTTTTACTGACATCATGATGATGGTCTCATTTACTATTGGCTGTTTCTAAACCAGTAGTTACGGACTTGCTTAACTGATCATGATCATGCCCTGAAATGCTACTTACAGTTACATGGTTTACGGTTTTGGCCATGTAGTTGCAGGCTTGTTCAATTTAATTGCTGTGTAACTGCTTGAAATTTGTGATTCCTCTATAGCACTCGTAGGATTTCTGACTACAGTTGCCATTCACAGGTGTGAAAACACTTGCGGGCTTGAGGAATTTAATAGGGGCATGAGTATGAGGCTGATAAGGCTATAATCAATATATTCTTTTGTATAAAGCTTTAGACTGAACATAATATATTTAGAGCCCAATTGTCAATTATTGACAGTAATCTTTGATTAGAAAGAATTATTACTCTTTCCTTAATGGATGGATCAGACATTTTGATAGACAAGTAAAAATGAAAACTTGAATGTAAGTTTATGGTAAGAAAATATATTTTTGAATGACATTCAATCAATTGGTAAAGTACATATACAGCATCTCACAAAAGTGAGTACACCCCTCACATTTTTGTACATATTTTATTATATCTTTTCATGTGACAACACTGAAGAAATGACTCTCTGCTACAATGTAAAGTAATAAGTGTACAGCCTGTATAACAGTGTAAATTTCCTGTCCCCTCAAAATAACTCAACACACAACCATTAATGTCTAAACCGTTGGCAACAAAAGCGAATACACCCCTAAGTGGAAATGTCCAAATTGGGCCCAAAGTGTTAAAATTTTGTGTGGCCACCATTATTTTCCAGCACTGCCTTAACCCTCATGGTCATGGAGTTCACCAAAGCTTCACAGGTCGCCACTGGTGTCCTCTTTCACTCCTCCATAATGACATCACAGAGCTGGTGGATGTTAGATACCTTGCACTCCCCCATCTCCCATTTGAGGATGCCCCACAGATGCTCAATAGGGTTTAGGTCTGGTGACATGTTTGGCCATCACCCTTACCTTCAGCTTCTTTAGCAAGGCAGTGGTCATCTTGGAGGTGTGTTTTGGGTCATTATCATGTTGGAATACTGCCCTGTGGCCCAGTCTCCAAAGGGAGGGGATCATGCTCTGCTTCAGTATGCCACAGTACATGTTGGCATTCATGGTTCCCTGAATGAACTGTAGATCCTGAGTGCTGGCAGCACCTAACATAAACCCCCCCCCCAATTCTGGGGGGACCTGATCCCCCATTTAAAAATGTAAAATTCTCGCCTTGCGGGTCCTTAAAGGAACAGCGCTAAATAAAACATTAACCCCTTCCAGTGTGGGTACTATAAGTACCCCCGGCACCTAAAATTAACCCCATCCCTCATGGCGGTCTATATAGTCCCTCATGAGACTATATTTAACCCCATCAGTCCAATAGGGTTCCATATAGACCCCTAAAGGACAATATTAACCCCTATATGAACACTATAAGTGACATGAGGGTCCTCTTAGCACTACACTACACTATTAACCGTTTCCTACCCTATACCATTCTAATAACCCCCTCTAACTAATTAACCCTATTTAACCTTCAACATACTTTATTAACTCTATCACTAACCACTAACCCCTATCTAGACCCAGTTATCCCTATCTAGTCATATCTACCCCTAACTACACCCAATTAACCATAACAATACCCAATTAACCCTAACTATACCCCATTAACCCTAACTGTACCCCATTAACCCTAACTGGACCTTTTTAACCCTAACTGGACCTAGTTAAACCCAACTGTACCCAGTAAACCCATATCCTAATAACCCCACTCTACCCTATCTTGTTAACCCCCCCTACCCTATGAACCCCTACACCACCCTACCCTTTTAACCCCTACACTACCTACACCTAACTCCTACCCTACCCTATTAACCCTTACATTACCTACCTAAAACATACCCTGCCCTATTACCCCTACACTACCTACAAAACCCCCTAATAAAATCCCTAACACCCACTAATTACAAAAGATAAAAACACCCACTAATTACAACAACAAAAAAAACACTAACTACAGAAAATAAAAAAATGAACACTACAGAAAATAAAAAAATAAAAACTACTGAAAATAAAAAAAGAAACACTACTGAAAAAATAAATAAAAAAATTACAACTTGGCCAAAATTGGCCAAAATGCCCCTCCAGCAATGCCCTGGTCTTCAGTCTTCCATCAATGTCCAGATGTCCTGTAACATCTAAAAAAATTAAACAATACAGTAAATACACAAATAATTACAACTTGTAATAAAAGAAAGGGTTAATAGTCTACATACTTGGCCAAGATGCTCCTCCAACAAAGTCCCGATGTGCCGACACACCTACAAAAAAAATAGCATTACATTCAATAAACATATACACCACCTGTAATAAAAGAAAGGGTTAATAGGCTACATACCAGGCCAAAATGTTCCTCCAGTCGTGTCCAGCGATGCCCCGGTCCGGCCCAGGCACAGACCCTCCAAAAAAAATAACAACGTTCTAAAAAATATATAAACTACTAATAAACTACTAACAGAGCTCCTCCCCTGATGAGCTCCTGCTCATGTTCCGATACAAAAAATGAAATGGCGCCTTCTGATTGGCTGAAATAGCTGTCAATTAGATTTCAGTCAATCAGAAGGCGCAAATGGTGTGAGTCAATCAAAATGGGATACACCCCTGTATCCAATTCTGATTAGCTGATGTAACTGTCAATCATTTTTAATCCAATCAGAAGGCGCTATTGCTTTCAGCCCATAATAATGGGATACACACCACAGGCTGATTGGTTCCAAGCATCTGCGCTTTCTGCAGATGCTTGGAGCCAATCAGAATAGGATACACCCCTATGCGGTGTATCCCATTATGATTGGCTAACACCATTTGCACCTTCTGATTGGCTGAAATCAGATTGACAGCGATTTCTGCCAATAAGAAGGCGCTGTTTCGGTTTTAGTATTGGTGCATGCGGGGAAACCTCTATTTGCGCTGCGGAGCTCCTCAAGGGAGGAGCTTCGTTAGTAGTTTTATTTTCATTTTTTTTGGAGGGCCCATGCCTGGGCCGGACCGGGCATCACTCGACATGACTGGAGGGGCGTTTTGGCTAGGTAAGTAGTGAATTAACCCTTTCTTTTATTGCAGGTTGTATGTATATGTTTATTGAATGTAATGTTATGTTTTATTTCAGGTGTGTCCGGACGTGGGGACTTTGTTGGAGGGGCATTTTGGCCAGGTAAGTAGACTATTAACCCTTTCTTTAATTACAGTTTGTAATTATTTGTGTATTTACTGTATTGTTTTTTTTTTTTTTGGTGTGACAGGAAGGCTGGAAACTGATGGAGGGGCCTTTCATGGGACAGAAGACTGAAGACCAGGGCATGACTGAAGGGGTATTTTGGCCAGGTCAGTGGTCTAATTAACACTTTTATTCCTACAGGTTGTAAACTTTTTTATTTTCAGTAGTTTTTATTTTTTTATTTTCTGTAGTGTTTTTATTTTTATTTTCTGTAGTTAGTAGGGTTGTTTTGTTGTTAGTTAATAGGTGGAGGAGTTAGGAAGGTAGTGTAGGGGTTAATAGGGTCGGGTAGTGTAGGGGTTAATAGGGTAGGGGGGTTAATAGGATAGGGTAGAGTGGGGTTAATAGGATAAGGGTTTATTGGGTACTGTTGGGGTTAACTAGGTCCAGTTAGGGTTAAATGGGTCCAGTTTGGGTTAATGGGGTACAGTTAGGGGTTGTATGGGTATAATTAGGGTTAATGGGGTATAGTTAGGGTTAATGGGGTACTGTTAGGGTAAATTGGGTACAGTTAGGGGTATATAGGACTGGATAGGGATAACTGGGTTCCGATAGGATTACGTGGTTAGTGATAGGCTAAATTAGGTATGTTGAGGGTCAAATAGGGTTAATAAGTTAGAGGAGGGTTATTAAAATTGTATAGAGTAGGAAAGGGTTAATAGTGTAGTGTAGTGCTTAGACTTTGTGTCATGAGGGTCCTGGTGGACACTCATGGCACTTATAGTGTTAATATAGGGGTTAATAGTCTATATAGACCCCTATTGGATTGATGAGGTTAATTATATTCTCATGATGGTCTATATAGATCCCCATGAGTGATGGGGTTAATTTTAGGTGCCGGGGAGGTACTTATAGTACCCCGAGGCAGGGGTTAATTTTTTATTTAGCCCAGGTCCTTTAAGGCCCTTTTAGTCCTTTCAGTGCAAATGCAGTGAGGGTCCCGATCGAGACCCCTGCTGCAAGGGTTAATGTAGGGACCTCAGCAGCATAAGGGGGTTAATGTTAGGTGCAGCGGGGATACTTACAGCCCCAGCTTCATTGGGTTAACTACTGGTGTACAACGGGTCCTTAAAGGGGGAAGGAATTTTACATTAAATGCTGCAGGTGTCCCTGCAGCAAGGGGTTGATGGGAGGACGCTGCAGGGGTCCCGATCGAGACCCCTGCATCATGGGGTTCATGTGGGGACCCTGCTTGGAGGTTGGATGACATTGATGTCATCATGACCATCTCTGGTAGTTTTGATCGCGGGAGCTACCTGCTTGATGTTTAAGCCCGGAACTGCTACTTCTGACGGCATGGCTTCCAATTTTCGGGATCGGGGACTAACTTGCGGCCCTCATAATTGAATAGCATCGGAAAAGTATAGCTATTTGTTCACGCAACTCAATTACAGAGCGATAAAATTAGCCAAGCCTGCAACAGACATGGCCGACATCCAAACTATTCTTGCTTACGTTGCATTTGGGGCCGTGAAAATGATCAATTAGTCAAACCCATGGTTACGGGTTTAGATGGAGCTAATAGTAAAAGAAATCGTCATCGTTACGTCAATGAAAAATTAAGGTTACATTTCAATCCCTTACGGTTTTGAAGTACGAGTTGCTAACGGAACCGCATTCCAGAAATAGTGCAATATTAAAAAAACAATAAATATGATAATCTAATCCATGCGAGTATTTACATGTGTTAACATATTGATTACTGGGATTGGTATAACAGGAAAATTGAACATAAAATAAACTATTTTATATTGCAGATTTGCAAGCTTGAGACTGTTGTGCTATTAATTTTAATACCTAACATCACTTTCCCTTTAATTTAAAATACAATATTTTTTTTATATTTGCATTTACAGTGCTACGGACAGGACTTTAACCCCCTTGCGGGTCCTTACTAGTACCCGTAGGCTTTTTGGCTCCATTTTCCGGTTACAGGTTTGAAGGCCAGTTCGTCGTTGTGGATTTGTAGCAAATTAATAGCAATTTGCGATCATAACATTTACGTGCTTGACAGATCAAAGGCTTAGCGGAGACAGAGTTCTGATTTTGTCAGCCCGTAGGGTTTTTCCACCTGTAACCCACAAATCATTTGCAGGTAGCTGTAAAAGGCCAATTTAATAGCCGTAAGTCTAGCAGGCTCCTTTATGGGCTATGAATTCTTTAGTAGGAGGAATTTAATAGGGCTGAAGGTGTTTGGTTATATGACAGGTCTATTATATTACTACTTTGTGTGTACAAATTGGCTGATAAAATTGTCTTGCTGGCATATTTAGAAACATAAGTTTGATGCAGATAAGAACCATCAGATCCTTCGAGTCAGCTTATTCATTCTATTTAAAGGATTAATGTGGCAAAATTATTTATATAATTTTTTTTGAATAAATGACACACCTGCCTGAGAATGTAACCAACATAATTATTTGGGAAATGAAGATTGAACCAATTAATACAAATTGCATATATACATTGAAAATGTAAAGGTTTCTTAATTTTTTTATTTTGCTTTTTATTTTGAGTTTTTTTTTTGCCTATTATCAAACAATTTTTTTAAAATACAACATGGTAAAAAATGACTACAGTCGACTTTTAGGTACAATAAGACTCTTTGATTTAAATGCTCTAACTGCAAAAGCAGAGTAGAAGTCGTTCTGTATGTTCAAGGTTAGATTAATAGATAATGAAGAAAAGCAATTGAAACACATATTTCACAAGGACATATATAGAAGCATATTTAGCAATCAAAATAAAGGTTTCTCAACATAAATATTACATTATTTAAACTACTGCATGGCTTTTTTCTCTGGAATTTATTCAGAAATATAAATGGCAATTTCGTAATAGTATATGCTGTAAAGGTATATGACTACTTGGGAAATTAACCACTACTGGGATCTGGGATCTGGGTCTTAGGTGAGAAACATGTTGAAGACAAGACAAAGGTAAGGCCAGGCAGAAGATATAGTATAATTGCTAAGGTCCTGGGCAGGAAGCAATCTGAATAGTGACAGGATAGGCAACCTTTAAGAAGTATTTCAAGTCTTCATTTAGTTACTCTAATTTAAAGTATTGATTGCTGATATCACACTAATATTGTTATTGTCTGTTCTTCGAGGGCCTTGTCTTCGAATTTAAAATCTTACGCACATAGTTTACCTTACAAGACTGAAAAATTGCAAACTTACAATCTAAAAGGAAGAATGAAACATTAGGAAGAGTAGTTAAAAAGAAGAAACAAGGGCTTGGCAAGTAATTGAAAAAAAAGTAGAGGGGTAATAAGTGATTAAGTCTGTGGGTGTATCAGTTTTGAAAAATGGAGGTAATAGTGCTAAACCTGTACTGTAGTAACACTAATCAAAGGTAGGTGGGTGAGAAGTACAGGATAAGTGGGAGTGTATGTTATATGAGTTCAGAGGCAGAAGAATAGTGGTGTGGAAGGCTCCAGGTCTAGAGGTAAAAGAAACTAAGGTAAATGGAACTGCTGAAATGGATGGTATGAGGCCCAGTCACATTGGATGAGCCGCCCAGTGACATTGGATGAGCTCCTACAGAAGTGACTGCTCAGTTCTGATGGTAAATTCTTAGAGAATCTTTTGGTGTTTGATTAAACTTCTATTGTAATACAGTAATGTAAATGAATGCCTAATCATCTCTGAGATTCAAATGTACATTCTCACATTGAGTGTGTTTGATTTTTCGTAGTGAGGTTTCTCATATACACATTTTTGGATACTTTAAACTGCACAAATTGTTTACATAGCCTCTTATACCATCTCAAGGAATCACCAATATTGCATCCACATGTCATTACATTTTCATGATATGGCCAAAATATTTTAGCTTCAGCCTCATGATCATACCTTCTAGTGAACAGTTTGTCTTGATTTCCTCAAGTACTGATTTATTGAATCTTCCTGCAGTGCAATGGACTCTAAGCAGTATTCTCCAACACCACAATTCAAAGGCATGAATTCGGATTTCTTTACGGTCCAGCTCTTACATCCATATGTTACTACTGGGAATACCATAGTTCGAACTATGCAGACTTTTGTTGATAGTTTATTATCTTTACTTTTTACTAGCTTGTCCAAGCTTGTCATAGCTTTCCTCCCCAGAAGCAAACGTTTTTTAATTTCATGACTACAGTTACCATCTGCTGAGATCTTGGATCCCGGGAAAATAAATTCTGTCACTGCCTCCACTTCTTACCTGTCTATTTGCCAGGAAGTCAGATTGCTGTTTGCCATGATCTTTGTCTTTTTAACATTGAACAGCAGACCAACTTTTGCACTCTCTTCTTTTACTTTCATCAATAGGTCCTTTAGTTCCTCCTCATGTTCAGGCATCAAGAAAGTATCATCGGTGTATCAGATGTTGTTGATATTTCTTCCAGCAATATTGATTCCATTTTTGGATCTCACCAGAGTGCAATCTAAAATCCCTTGGGTGCCACATCAGGCACTTGCCATAGGTTGCTTATATGTTGAATAGAGGTAGAGCAGAGGTCAACAATCACTCCTGACTAAACTTCAGGTGAGTATGGACTTTTTATCACACACAATTGATTTTGCACATTTTTAATTCTATATCTTTAAAACCGATTACTAGATTTTTGGAATGCAGTGTCCCATTTGTGCTGTTTGAGTGGGCTCACTTTTTATTTAAATGAATATGGCATGAGTCTTCCATTGTTCAGTAAGATTTGCTGTTGATGAACATTGAGTGAAAAATCAATATCACATTAATATACTTGAAATTAAAATAATTCCTTACAGTATTTAATTATCTTTGATTATTATTTAGAATATGAAATGGTTTTTATCTTTTGGGCAGCATAAATAAATATAAATAACTTTGGAATGATTTATGGTAGAGACAAATGGCTAAGATAACTAGTGTAAGATGAAAAAAACATACTACACAGAAAGAAACAATATCTACTGAGTGGTTATGTCACATTAAAGCAGCGTTGATAATGAAAAAAAGCTCAATAATGTTGCATTGCTATTTTACATACAGTATGTATGCTATACAAATATTTTGTTTTATTTACCTATTTTAACTAGATGACTTACTGTTGTTCTTTACTTGCAGCAGCATGAGATAATGGCAGTGTGAAGTCCATCCCCTCATTGGAATGAGTGACCCACATAAAAGAGTACAAGAAGAAAGAGCGAGGCTCCAGATGGTTACTGTAGGGAGCTTCCTAGAAAAAGTATACAAGCTCTCTGCAACCTGAAAGGGGTATGCTAATGCAGTGAATGGAGCTGGCCGGTAGGGGCTAAGCGTACTTCTGAGCATGATCTGAATCCTTTTTTACAATTCTGTGAGAACAGCCTGCTTGGGCCTTGTGAGGGGTGCTACTGGAGTCCCTGCCTTGTTTCTTGACCAAGACTTTGCAACGACACTACAGCTAATATACGGCGAGTCAAAATCACAGGCAAGATGGGAAAAAACAAGAAAGCCCTGCCTTTCAAAAAAATTGAGGAGCACTTCAAGATAGCAGGGGCCCCGCAGACATCAACGCATGCTTCCTGCCCGGAACATTCGGACCAATCCGACTCTGAATCGGTATCAGAGGCCTTACAACCGGAGGTCAACATAGCTGACAACTCTATGGCGAAGTTTGAGGCCCTTCTAGAGTCCCATATTAATAGAGCAGTCACGGCTCTACAAAAAGAACTGCATGACATTGGGCAGCGGACCAATCTTCTGGAGGAGTCAATGGATCAAGTAGTGGAGGCCCTGGAAAAAGATAGGAGTGCCATTGGGGAGAATACCTCTCGCATCACTTCCCTTGAAGACAAACTGGAAGACTTGGAAAACCGCTCCCGAAGATTTAATATCCGGATAAGGGGGGTGCCAACAGCAATAATTGATCTGCCCCGATACCTCAAAGCCACTATAGATCAGATTCTGGTAGGCTTTCCGGACCATATCTAGGAAGTGGAGCAAGCCCACAGGGCCCTGGGTGGAAATAAAAACCCTGATTTGCCAAAGGACATAATAGTGAGACTGCTTCGTCAGCAATCCAGAGACTTGATTCTTGCCACTAACCGTAAAATGGCAACCATTCAGGGCCCTGATGGATCCTCTTTGCAGTTCTTTGCAGACCTTTCTCCTCCAACCTTACAAAAACGGAGACTGATGAAGCCTGCTCTGGAGATTCTTATTCGGCATGGCAACAGCTACAGATGGGGCTTTCCTTTTGCCCTTTTGTTCTCTTATAATGGCGCATCCCACACCGTGCGTTTCTTGGACGAATGTCTGGATCTTCTACAGAGACTGAACCTGGCCACTGGAGAAACGGTCTTGGCACAGGTGACCCCTGTTCCTCCCTCTCTTCCCCAGAGACAATGGACTCCTTCCTCCAAACAGAAGAGAACAGTAGCTCCAACTCCCCAAACAGTTTCTCGGGGACCAAGGCAGGAACTGGAGGCCGTGGCTATATGACTTGAAGAGCCGGGCTGGGTGCAGGGAGGAACGGCCGGCCTATTGAGGCACATAATCCCTTTGCTGACAGAGACTATACCCCAGGACTCTCGTAATGGCTATCATGTTTTATAACTTTATTGATTGTCTCTTTTGTGCTTTTTCTATGTTTTTTTTTTGTTTTTCTTCTCTCCCCTCTGAGAAGGTCTAGTTACTCTAGGTTATGGTTATAGTTTCAGGGCTTTGAAGAGAACAAAAGATATCAGAAGGGGGGCGGGAGAAATAGCAAGAATAGGGGGAAAAAAAACGAAAAAAATAAAAAACAAGAAAGGAAAAAAGGGAAGGGGCTCCCCTGTTTGTAGTGCCTGCTCTTTTTAGGTTAAGGGCTTTTTTGCCCCAAGTTGTAATTAAAGAGTTTCCGGGCTCATCTAGGTTCATAACATATTGTTTTCTAGCCCTATTTTTTAACACCCCTACCGGCTAGAATTTAGACTGATATAGACTAGATTTGAGGAAAAAGGATAGAACTAGACCGGGCTTGACTAGTTCGTTAAGCTAGGAAGATCACAATGGTAAAATGTTTTTTCTCTCTTTGTTGTACTGTTTTTATTTTCTTTTTCTTTTCTCTGATAGACTTGAGCAGGCTAATTGCTTCTTATCCTTATCCTCTGGTCCCCACAAAGCCTGGGTCCCATAGGCTACTTCCCTCTCTACATCCGCTCTCTTGCTTCTCCGTTCACCCTGTGAAAGCAGGCCTGGAGAGGTATTTTCTTTTCCTCTCTTTGGCAAGGCCAGCTCCATGTCCGCTGGGCGGATGGCTAGATTTTAGGGGTTTTCTACAGAGCAGACTTGTAAGGGCGGAATTTCTGGTGTGTAATGGCTTTAGAATTTGGTGGTTACCACTGCTAAACCCAACTAATACATGCCTTTTTGTTCCCACTCTCGCCACCATGAGACCAAATCTGTCCAAGGAGATCCGACACAACCCTCCTCCTCCTCGCCCTGGCCTGGGAAAGCCGCTCCTCGCTTCCTCCTGGGTAGCCGCTGCTAAAGGTACGTTGCTATTAGCTATTCACATGCTTACGCCAACAGCACACCCATGACATCTCCCACTAGGATACTCACCCACAATGTAAAAGGGTTTAACTCTCCCTTCAAACGAAGGAAGGCTTTTTTGTATTATAAGACCCACAAACCACACATTATCTTCCTCCAGGAAACCCATTTTGCTAGGAATAAAACTCCTGCCTACCTGAACAAAGATTATCCCCAATTCTTCTGCACCACCCAGGCTTCCAAAAAAGAGGGAGTGTCCTATTGCACAAGGATTTCCAGTTCCAACTATACTCTAAAATTGTAGACCGGGAAGGGTATTATATTGTCTTGAAAGGGAAGGTTTTGGGTACCCCTACTTCGCTTGTCTCTTTTTATGCCCCTACCGTAGCCCCACATAAAGCGTTGATCAGACTTCTAAGGACAGTGGAGGGGGGGGAGTGGGGGAAATTGGTAATAGGGGGAGACCTAAACTTGGTTTTAGACCAGAGCATGGATAAATCCACCGTCTCAAAGCAACTCCGCTTTTCTAATAAGATTAAACAAATTAAAAAACTGCTCCATTCTTTGGACCTAGTGGATGCTTGGAGGGGCCACCACCCGAAAGGAAGAGAGTACACCTTCTTCTCCTCCACCCATAAATCTTATTCCTGTATTGATGCCCTTCTCATTAGTGCCTCGCTTTTTGACGGCTCGGATAAGGCAGATATAGTCCCCTGCACGTGGTCGGATCATGCCGCAGTTTCTTTAGAGGTTGATCTGGGATCTCAATCCAGACTACCTTTCTCTTGGAAATTAAATGAATACTTGCTCTCAATACCCACATACCAGGAACAAATTGCTTCTGATTTGGCAGCCTACTTTGAGTCCAATGCGGGTGGGGAAACTTCTCCAGGATGGGTCTGGATGGCCTATAAGGCCTATATTAGGGGTACATGCATTAAATTGGCTTCACAACATAAGAAATCAATTCGATGTGCTGAGGAAAATCTTGTTAAAAAATTAGCTCAATTAGAGAAACAGAATCAAATTTCCCCTTCTTCCTCGTTAAGGGACCAAATTGACAAAGTTAGATTGGAGCTAGAGGGTATTCTATCTATAAGAATGGATAAAGCTCTGAGAAGAACACAGCACCTCTTCTACGCTAAAGCGAATAAACCAGACAAATTATTGGCAAAAAGTCTGAGGGCAAGATACTCACAGTCCAAAATCTCCCAAATTAGAACCAAAGAGGGTGTACTCACGTTTAGCCAAAACGAGATACAAAAAACTTTTAGGGAATTTTACCAGCACATTTATTCCTCCCACAACTCCCCTCCAGGGACCTCTATTAGTTCCTACTTGAATTCCTTAGATCTGCCTAAAATATCTGAGTCGGACCTACTAAACCTAAACAAAGAGGTATCGTTAGAGGAGGTTAGGAAGACAATTAGAGACTTAAAAATGGGGAAATCTCCTGGCCCTGACAGCTTTACTAACATATACTATAAAAAGTTCTCGGATATTTTGGCCCCCCACTTATGCAGCCTTTTAAATATGATCTTGAAAGGGGAACCAACTCCCCCATAACTCAATTTCGCGGATCTGACCCTTTTCCCCAAGGAAGGTAGGGACCCAAAGGAGGCAAAAAATTACAGACCGATCTCGCTTCTAAATGGGGACATTAAACTCCTAGCAAAAATATTCTCACAACGGATTTCTGTCTTTCTGCCCTCCCTAATTCACAAGGACCAATCTGGCTTTATTCCTTATAGGCAGACAAGCGATAATATAAGAAGGACATTAAACATCATTCATTTGGCTAGACATAGAAATACCCCGGTCTGCCTGCTAGCACTAGACATAGAGAAGGCATTTGATACCCTGGAATGGCCTTTCTTATACGCCGCTCTGGATAAATTTGGGTTCAAAGGCCAACTTTTAAATTTGCTTCGCACCTATTATACTCTTTCCAAAGCTAACTTAAAACTTCCGGGTTCCCAGAAGGCGGTAATAGAGATAGGGCGTGGAACAAGACAAGGATGCCCTCTATCCCCTCTTCTTTTTGCCCTGGCAATAGAGCCGCTGGCTCAAGCGATTAGGGCTAATCCCTCCATAGAGGGGATGCGAGTGGGGAACCAGCATCTGAAGTGCTCCTTATTTGCTGACGACCTATTGTGCACTCTAACTAACCCTGGCCCCTCCATTGAAGCTCTTTTGGACACAATTGGTTTATTTAGCACTCTTTCCGGACTTAGATTAAACCAGGACAAGACGGAGGCACTAAGCATAGGCATACCCTCCGAGACTTTGTCCCAGTTGAAAACACGCCACACGTTTATTTGGCCGGCCTCTCATATTCACTATTTGGGGATAAATATCACTAGTTCCTTAGCGGGAATTTATAAGGCCAATTTCCCCCCACTTTTCATGGATCTTCAGAGGGACTTGAACATTTGGATGAGGAAGCATATTTCTTGGACGGGTCGGATAACCTCGGTTAAGATGAATATCCTCCCGAGGCTCCTGTATCTAGCTAGAACCCTTCCTGTCCAAATAAATAACTCAGAATTAGCTCGCTTTCTGTCCCTGGTGTTCAAGTTCATCTGGAGGAATAGGCCCCCGAAGATAGCGAGGAAGGTCATGTATAGACATAAATCTAAGGGAGGCCTCTCGTGCCCGAATTTCTTTAGCTATTTTAGAGCGGCACAACTGGCCTTCATACCCCTGGCACACTCCACTCCCCTCCAGCCCAATTGGGTGTTCATAGAGGAGGCACAAATGTCCCCCCTCACGTGGGGTATTATCCTTTGGGCACCAAATTCGAATTCTCTTAATTCTTACATAAGTAACCCAATCACTAAATTTACTTTAAAAATCTGGAATTGGGCCAAGAAAACTCATAATCTAGCATTCCCGGTAACACCTCTCACCTCAATCTTCACTTCTCCCACTCTCTCGGCCACCCTCTCTTCTAACTCTAAACATTTTTGGACTTTGCAAAAATTGGATAAATTAGGCTCATGGTTGGAAGGGGGGAAAATTATTTCTCTAGAAATAGTAAGCAGAAGGGGGGAGTTTCCTGACACGGAAATATTTAACTATATTAAAATCAGGCATTGGGTGGTGGAGGTATTCAGGGAATATGGCCCGCCTAAAGATTCCTGGCTCACCATAGTATGCAAAAATTCAGCCCTTACTAGGGGTACATTGGGGGCGATATAAAACATAATTAATTCTCCCCCCCATGGATCACCAAAGCCTTTCTTTATGCTGAAGTGGGAGTTGGACTTGGAACAGAATTGGGATGAGACCTCCTGGTCTAAAGCTTTCTCTAGCCTCTCAAGAGGCTCCCTTAATTATAGCCTGCTGGAAACCTCGCTGAAAATCCTTCATAGGGCATATATGACCCCCGCTAGACTAAACAGAATTTTGCCTACGAACTCGGATAAATGCTTTAGGGGATGTCGGGAACGAGGGGACTTCATTCACACATGGTGGAAATGTCCTTTAGTCTCTGACATCTGGGCTAAAGCGACTAATCTAATCTCAGGACTATTTGGAACCCCACTTAAACCGTCCATAGCGACATGCCTCTTAGGCATGAAATATACTGAATTAGGAGGGGAGGGCAATAAATTGACACAATTGATTTACCTGGCAGTAAAAAACATCATAGCGAGAAGGTGGAAGGACAACTCCATTAACTTCCAGGAAATTAAAAACAAAATAAACTTCCTATTTATAAATGAGAGAATGACCCATACACTATTGGACACACATCAAATATTTTTGGAAATTTGGGGACCCTGGATCTCTTCCCCTGACTGCATTTCACAGGTAGTGGGGGGTTGAGTGGAATCTTGGCTGAGTAGGCTCTCTGCATTTGTAAGAGGAGTGGAGGGGAGGCGGACTGGAACAGGCGGAGCGGGAGAGGATATTGGAGGCTTCATCAGACGGAAGGTAACGATAGTAAAATTGAGATTGGGTTGTACAGGAATTGGAAAAGTCACGTTAAAGTCAAAATCTGACCCTTTGGAGTAGAAGAGCTGATGGGTAGCAATTGTCTATTAAGTGCTCTCTACCTTATACCTCTTCATATCTTTGTTTATTTGTTTCTTCCTCTCTTCTTTTCTTTTTTTTTTCTTCTTCTTTCTCTGTTTCTTCCTTTTTTCCTTTCATATATATTCTTATAATATTTTGTTTGAAACACTAATTTTTAATTATACCATTATGTGCACTGAAAATGTTAAAAATTATATTAAGGAATAACTCAACAAAGAGGAGCAGATGTTTAGGAAAGTCTTTTTCCTTTCTTCAAATGCGAAGTTATGTTTTATATACTGTTATTATTTTTGTACAAGTATTTTTTTGATTACCCTTAATAAAAACTTTATGATAAAAAAAAAAAAAGTATACAATTTATTTTAAATTGAGGACAAAATTAAGTCACCTAACCTAAAAAATGTGTTTAAAACAAAATAAGTTTGCCTAAAAAGTCCCTTTGACATTTATCTAAGTACTTTTTCAGTGGTCTATTTATTGAAATTCATGTACTTTTATAAATGAAATCAAACTTAATTGAAAATTGCCAAGTATGTACTATACTATTTTTTTTGTCTCTGAGTGGAAGAGATGTCTGGCAAGAAGAATGCCAAAATATGTGGTATTTTTTTTAATGACATTTTCAGATATATTTATGGCTGCTCTAACAATAGAAAATGAGTGATATAAATATATAAATATTCTGTTTTTAGGTTCCTTTGTCTGTTCATTCGCTACATTTCTTTCCTTATCAGAATGCTATTGCTAAGCATAGCGTCATACTACAGACAGTGGGTGGGGGGTATAAAAAGAAAATTAGTGCAGGCTTGTAGAAAGGAACTTGACTTATTGTCTAGAGTAGGAGGACAGACCATTCACAACTCATCAATGGAGATATACATTTATATTTTTAACATAAATTGCATTAAAATTGCTGTGTCATTTTTGTGTTCCAAATGTGGCAAATATAGGTAAAGCGGGAACACATATATTCACTTATCATTAGATTACATGGACTCTTTTTTTTTGTTTTATGTAAATGTTTTAACTTGGTGTCTTAATCAGTTTTATCCACCTCAATGTAATTTTCATATAAGATGTCACTTCACTTACATCTAAGAAGCACCAGCATAACAGGTTGTCACCTTCTGACACCTCCCCCTTTCTTCCTGTTCTCTATCATGTATGGTGCCATGTTTCATAGCTGTACCCTAAGGTCACACTCACAGGGAGGGGCCTCAAGCTACCAATGGATCATGATGCTCAGACACACTGCACATCACTGTCTGTTTACAGCAGTTTAAGACCCTGGTCCAGTGAAGTCTCTCCCCACCTGGTATTAGGTCAAAGCTGTAAACATAAGATGAAAAAAAAAAATCTTTTGAAAACTGTCTATACATTGTACTGGCCCTTTCCCTCGACAGTAATTTGTAAACTTGGTATTCTTTATGTAGCTTCTCTGCGGCTAATGGGTGACTCAATTTTTTATCATGCAGCTCAGGGGTATTGTTTTTGATACAACAAAATAGCACATTAAAGTAATTAATTAGTATTTGTGAGCCTCTTATTTGCATAATAATACAGCACAGAGAATGTCTCAGGAATTATTCACAATGTAGAGCCAGTTTTGCATGCCCTTTAGGGACATCTTAAAGATGAAATCTTAATTGTGGGGTGCCAGAGTCCCTTTAACAGGGCCAATCATGAGTTCAGACTTGGAAAGAGAAGAGCAGACAGGTTTTAGCTGAAGCCGAGAATAGACAAAGCTGGTTGGAAAAAGGAACACCCAGGGGAGTTTCCATATTGGTGTCTGAAGTTAAAGAAAGTCACAGAGATACAGCAGTGTAGAGAAGTAGCACGACTTTTGGGCGCAAGAGATGTGCGCGCCATCATGTGCGTGCCGACAAATGCGCGCACCAAGAGCAGCACGACTGACAAATGCGCGCACCAACACCAGCTTGCCCGAAAACAGGGCGCCAGACAATAGTGCGCCCGATAATTAAGAAGGGTGTCATACTTAGTACTATTTTACATGGCAGGTGGTAGCATTACTGCGGTACAGGTGGTAGCATTACTGTGGTGTAACTAGGCAGGAACTAGCATCCTATACAGCAGAGCCAGGTGCATGGGTGGCACAATCAGGTATAGTGCCCTATATGTACCCATCAGAGAGCCTGGCATTGCACATTATAATAAAACTAGCGACTTGCCTGTCAAAAATGACAGGGCAATAACATTTGAAGCCATGGCAATGCTGTTTGACACACAACGTAAAGCTTTTTCTACTCTGAGGACCTTCATTGCGAGCCTCGTCTTCTCGCCTTCCTCTCGTGTACTTTTGCTTCTCTGAGCACCTTTGTCACTTATCACAAAGACAGATATATATTTATCTATATTTTGTTAACTGATAATGAATTAGTTACTTAATAAATGAATATACTTTACCTATTTGTAATGATTATATCCAGCAATCAATAGCCTGAAGAGCTAACAATCAATTTTCCGGCAGCATACAATGTTTGAGTGTTGGTGGCCTGATGAGAAAGTGTAATGAATGTCCCAACTGTGCACTACAAATAGGCTGCGTGCGTGAGGGCAAACCGTTGGTTTAGTTGTGTAAAGCACCATTGTAGATTCGTAATGTTATTAATGTGTTACGCGGCTCGCAAGCATTTTCCGTCATTTATAATAGTGTATTTTGTACCTCATACATTCCTGTGTGAAAATGCTACGTGTTTGGCAGTGTTTTGTACGGTCCGGGGTCGTGTAGCGTCGTTTTCATTTTATTTTCTCGCTTAGGCGATTTTCAAGTGGAGAAACTTGTCCAAATCGACTTAAATATGCGTTCCACCTTACACCCAGACGTTCTGGCTGTTCCCCTGTGCTGTGTGTGATGTTTTTGTTGTAGTTTCTTTGTGTGTTTTTTGGTTTTCGCGCGTTGGTGCTCATCGCAAAGCGTGACGACGTCTCGTAGTTTGACAACTATTATATGTGATACTTGACATACAGAAGATGCTGTGTGTAACAGGGGGCATTGGCCCCATTACACTGGCTAGTTACACACAGCATCTTCTGTATGTCAAGTATTTTATTATAATGTGCAATGCCAGGCTCTCTGATGCATACATATAGGGCACTACACCTGATTGTGCCACCCATGCACCTGGCTCTGCTGTATAGGATGTGCTCAGAAGTCGGGATGGACTCATGGAGGACTCTAACACCAAATCCAGGAACAAGCACACTTTCAGTAACACATTATCTGTCAGACTACTGAAATTCTTCAGGGAGAAGAAGGTTGCAAAGACACTGTTCATCATGGTTGAAGTATTTTTTTTCCTGTGTTGGCTGCCGTTCTTTCTTATCTTGCCATTAAGTAGGTGACTTGGTTCCTTTTGCTGTCTCCTCAAGTTCATGCAAAAATTCTTCTCCAGTTTGTTTTGTAGATGCACAAAGATCTTGTAGAGGCACAACAATAGTGTGTATCACATATATAGTTGTGAGCATGCGAGTTGTTGCTAACGCAGTGGGCGAGGGCAGTGGGCGAGGGCAGTGGGCGAGGGCCTCAGTTGCTGGCATGGAGCGCCGAAGGCGCTCCATGCCAGCAACTGCGACCCTTGCAAACTTAACGTTGCAACGCAAACAACACGACACACCAATTACGACCCTCGCAAACTTTTACTAGCAACGCAAACAACATACGACACACGTTAACACACATTACGACCTCGCAACACTCGGACGCAACTCGCGAACATTACAAAATTCAAAACATAATACATACACACAGCACATACATAAAACACTTACCTACAGCAACAGGGAGCATCCAGGACCTCAAAAAAACAACTTACACCTTCATTTCACTCAAAATAAAAGAGTTTACACACTAAAAAATGTCATAAGCGACAGAAAAAATGGCCGCCGAGCAAAACCAAAACGAGGCTACACACGCAAACACCATACGAGACACGTTAGCAGACATTACGACCTCGCAAAAATCAGACGCAACACGCCGAAATACAAACATTTAAAACACAATAAATACACACAACACACACATAAAAAGCTTACATACAGCAAGAGGAACCATCCAGCACCTCAAAAAAGCAAGTTACACCTTCATTTAAATAAAAATAACACACTTTAGACACTAATAAAATTGCCGACGAACAAAACGAAAACGAGGCTACAGCACTCTCAACACGCAAAACAACACACTCGCAAAACACCACAAGAAACTCGCAAAACACCACGAAGCACCTACGGATAATCCGCAAAGACGCATACCACAGATAACCTGCCATTTTACGCCAATGCGGAAGTACACCACTACGCTAACGGTTTCGTCTCGCGCACGCACAGTATTACACTGCACACATTCAGCAAGCTTACACAGCAGCTCCACACCACAAATGCTGCAGCAACATCAAAACAGATTGCAGCTCTTCAACACAATGCTTCACAATAGGTAAAGTATATTCATTTATTAATGTATTATATATTTTATTATTACACACCAAACAGCATTAGCTCACTTACGATTTCATTGCCGTCATTTTTTGATGGGCAATTCGCTAGTTATTAATAATGAACATGCACCAGATGTGACCTTCCTCATCCTCATTTCTCTTTGGCCATACTCTAAGTTATTCATATGAAAGTAAATATTAACATTTAATAACCTAGCAATTTCTGCACAGTGCTCAAGGGAAGAGTAACACAGTATCATGGTGTGAATATATAATAAGTTAGTCAGTGGGCAACATTCACTAAGCTTTGCAGGAATAGTAAGAATGTTGTTGAGTCAGTAATTGTAATTCTGCTCTCAGCAATTTTACTCTGCAAAGTTTAGTGAATTTTGCCTGTGTTTCCATAGCCTCAAGACATATACACAAATATCATCTGTTTGTTATATCAAATTAATTCATTTTTTTATCTAAATATATTAAACCAACTCCACTTTTCCCAAAAAATATAGGACTGAATACACACAACCTCAGTTAAAGAAGCAGTACTTTAGTTAAAGAAGCAGCACCCTTCAAAATTATCGGGCGCGCTATTGTAGGGCGCCCTGTTTTCAGGCACGCTGGTGTTGGTGCGAGCATTTGTCAGGCGCACTGCTGTTGGTACGTGCATTTGTCGGCGCGCACATGGCGGTGCGCATGTCTTGTGCTCAGAAGTAGGTGAAATTTGAAAGTAAGTGTATTCAAAGCCTCCTCCCATCACCTATCTGCTGAAGCCAAAACGGCAGATTCAACAGCAGCAGACTTACATGTAAAGGATAATAAATTAGATGTTGTATTTTATTTTACATTCAAAAACATGTTGCATATTTTTAAGTGTAGTTTATAAAAATAGAACATTTTAAAAATAAGACCACAGTAATCCTTTAAGGTTTTAGTTATTCTTAAACCAGTTTTGCATCTATTTGCAAATATTTATAATAATTTCCTGATCCTTCCTTTATAGAATAATCTTCTATGTGCCACAGTATCAAAGGCTTTTGCACAATCCAAATAAATGACATCTCTACTGCTTCAGTCCAAGGGCCTACTAACTTCCTCATGGAAAACACAGTAATTATATTAGTCTGACATGGCACATGCCTCATAAACCCACCTCTCACGTATTATCTTATATTGCAATAGACTTAAATTAGTTTATTATACGGACGCCTCCAGAGCTTATATCTGCTAAGTAATCACACGCCTGTTCTCATTTGTCTCCCCGACACAGGAAACTAGTTTTTGCCCTGTTTTGGTCATAAGAGTAGTGGTTGCGAAAAATATTTTTATCTTTATTATGTGTGTAATATGTATAATTATCAAAATTAATTAAGGCATAAACAAATATTAACTCAATCATGACTTGATAAAACATACTCTAAGATTCAAGGTTTAGCAAGTGATAAATTAAAGGGATATGGAAGGTTTCCTATTTTTTGTCTAATCTAAGTATTTGTTTGCAGATCCAAACATCAATTTATTAATAAGTGCTTAAAACCTGTTTTTACTCATACAAAATAGTCCCAACAATGCTTTGCCCCAAGCAGCTCATGCACACTGTGTTTCTATTGCTGCTAGATGTACTAGCCAATGAAAGGCTGTTTCTCAACAGCATGATTTGAAATGTTGATGTGAGACAACTGTGATTGGCTAGTTCATCTAGTACTACAGAGACACTGTGTGCATGAGCTGGATTGGGGCAGACCTTTGTTGAGATTATTTGGAAGGTTTCAGTGAGTAAAAGATCATAGTTTTTAAGCACTTGTTAATAAAATGTTTTTTAGATATGCGAAGAAAGACTTAGGCAGTTTATTTAAATATTAAAAATGTGCAACATTCCATATCCCTTTAACCTGCCTTAACATTTAAATTCTAAATATTAAATATACCATTTGTCAACTAGACCAATTCACACTAAGGGATTTGAATCACAGCAAATCATCAACATATGTAAACCATTCCCCCACCAATAAGGACCCACCAAATAATAAGGGATGCCTAGGACCATGCATTATTTATGATTTACCCTCACTGATGGAACAGGGTGAGCTAGAATTGAGCGGCTGTGCCACTGGTTAGATCCTGTGATCCAAAACTAGGATTCCTCCTACTGGAGCAGCCATCAGACCCCAATGTCCTCAGGGATAAGGAACTATAACACTTAGAACATGATCCTTATAGAGAAAGCAGTACAGCTCAGAAACAAGTATACTGACCAACCACTTTTTTATTGAATGACACAGCCATTTTCTTTTCATTGAAACATAATAAAAATATCCCCTCCTGAGATAAAACAAGACAATCAAGAGACCCATAGGTAGCTGGTGCCTGCTTGGAATCCTACCTATAGTCTATGTAGCATGTCATGTTTTAATAGAGTTTAATCTATCAATTTGATCTTTCGCAAAGTAACATTTTATATCAAATTTACACTCACTTGGAAGAGATGGCAAAACTTAAGAGTGGTAAAAAGGTCAGGGCAGTAGGGTTACTTAAAAGGACCACTGCAGTTCAAGAAAGAAGACACTCGTTTGTAATGTATGGCACAAACTAACATTAGTAGCTTTTAGAAACTCTGTTTATGAATGAAACAACATATTTTGTCTTTGTTACATAACTTCCAGAGAGCTGGATCATGATGACATGTTTATTATGTTTCAGTGGAGAGATGGGTGGTGGAAGAGGGGAGATGGCACAAGGCTTTGTTAGTTCTGCTTGCAACTGACACCACCCTCTGCACCCTCAAAGACCCAGTGTCGGCTGTTTGCTTCCATAGATGGAAGCATTACTCCCAAAAAATGTACACACCAATCACACAAAACTGCCACAAAATTATTGTGGATGCCTCCAAGGTTGAGTAGAGGCCTGTACATGTTTTTTTTTTCAATTAAAAATAGTTTATTAACGTATATACTCGAGTATAAGCCGAGTTTTTCAGCCCTTTTTTTAAGGCTAAAAAGGGCCCCCTCGGCTTATACTCGAGTCACTCTCCCCCATGTGTCTCTCTACCCCCACTTGTGTCTCTCTACCCCCCTGTTTCTCTCTACCCCCCCTTGTGTCTCTCTACCCCCCGTGTCTCTCTACCCCCCCGTGTCTCTCTAACCCCCCCTTGTGTCTCTCTACCCCCGTGTCTCTCTACCCCTGTGTCTCTCTAACCCCCTGTGTCTCTTTCCCTCCTCATCCTCAACCACCCCCCCCCCCCCATTCTAACCCCCCTCTCCCCTCACTTACCTGCTCCGGCCTCCGCTCCTTCCCCCGGTATATGCTAATGACGTGGAGCGCATGTGACGTCACATGCGCGCCAAATCAAGATCCGGAAGGAGCGGAGGTCGGAGCAGGTAAGTGAGGGAAGAGGCGGGGGGGGGGGGGGGGTATTTAGAGGGGTAGTATG
Organism: Discoglossus pictus; assembly: GCA_027410445.1. Classification (NCBI taxonomy): domain Eukaryota; kingdom Metazoa; phylum Chordata; class Amphibia; order Anura; family Alytidae; genus Discoglossus; species Discoglossus pictus. The sequence goes on from CM050170.1 coordinate 142,236,021, forward strand.
AGGGGGGTTTAGAATGAGGAGGGGGGGTTTAGAATGAGGGGGGGTTGAGCATGAGGAGGGAGGTTGAGGAGGGAGGTTTAGGAGGGGGTTGAGGATGGGGCATTGAGGTTGAGGAGGGAGGTTGAGGAGGGGGTTGAGGATGGGGGGGTTGAGGTTGAGGAGGGAGGTTGAGAAGGGGGTTGAGGTTGAGGAGGGAGGTTGAGGAGGGGGTTGAGGATGAGGAGGGGGGGCTGAGGATGAGGAGGGGGCCTGAGGATGAGGAGGGGGGCTGAGGATGAGGAGGGGGGTTGAGGAGGGAGGTTGAGGAGGGAGGTTGAGGAGGTTGAGGTTGAGGAGGAAGGTTGAGGATGAGGAGGGAGGATGAGGAGGGGGGTTGAGGTTGAGGAGGGGGTTGAGGATGGGGGATTTGAGGTTGAGGAGGGAGGTTGAGGATGGGGAGGTTGAGGATGGGGGGTTGAGGTTGAGGAGGGAGGTTGAGGATGAGGAGGGAGGTTGAGGATGAGGAGGGAGGTTGAGGATGAGGATGGGGTTGAGGTTGAGGAGGGAAGTTGAGGATGAGGAGGGGGGTTGAGGATGGGGGGTTGAGGAGGAGGGGGTTGAGGATGAGGGGGTTGAGGAGGGAGGTTGAGGATGAGGAGGGATGATGAGGAGGGAGGTTGAGGATGAGGAGTGGGGTTGAGGAGGGAGGTTGAGAATGAGGAGGGGGGGAGAGACACAGGGAAGGGAGAGGGGGAAAAGAAACAGGGAAGGGAGAGGGGGAAGAGACACAGGGAAGGGAGAGGGGAGAATAGACACAGGGAAGGGAGAGGGGAGAAGAGACACGGGAGAGAGAGAGGGGGACACAGAATGCACAAAAGGGACACCCAGTATTTTGTGGTAAAATAGGTGCCTCGGCTTATACTCGGGTCGGCTTATACTCAAGTATATACGGTACTTATTCCCTGCACCTTATAAAACTCAAAATATACAAACACAAGTTATTTTTTTTCTTCTTACAATGGTCCTTTAAAGAATAGGATATATAATGAAGACAAAAAGGAAAAAAAATTCAGCAGTATATCAAACATCCATGAGGGTAGTCTAGCCCGAAAATATTGGGCAAATCTCCTATGTATGATACAAACAGCAACCCAGGGTACAATATGTATAAAATATTAACTATTATTTATATTGCTTATGCTTTGTTCACCTTCTTTACTAATATCTCCATCCCATAATTAATATCCTCCATTTACCTTCTTCCATTTCCAATGTTCTTTCCAAACACATTAAGTCACTCAAATTAACTCCAAAGTCTCTAATATTATTATCTTCTCTTTCTCCATCAAGCATAGACAAATACACTTGTCTTTGTATATCTTCCAAACGTGCTTTTATCCTTTTTCCAGGATATTATACTTGGATGTAGTCCATGTTTTCATAATTCCAGTCCAGTCTCATTTCATATGATGTCACTCTATAAGGTAACGTTGCAAATCCAACTTCCTTAGCAACAAGAATACAAGATCAAAGTACAAATACAAGAACTGGTGTAACCTCCTATTTATCATTAAACCGTTAGCATAAATCATAGCTCTGACATTAAGGTTCCATCTTCATCATTCAGTAACGTCTCTTACTGTACTGTAAATCCTCTGCAAATAAACCTTTGTGTGTAAATGATGATCAAGTGGCAAGTTCTACTTATGAGTTTCTTTATTCATTTTTTTTTACTTACAGTATTTCATCAATGAAGATCTAGAGACTTGTATATTGCTGGATGATATACAGGTCGTTTTAAACATACTCTCCTCTTTCCTGCAGTATATCAATGGGATAGGCTACTACATTAACATGAATAAAAAGGGGAACAGAGGAGAGAAAAGCAATGTATAAATACTATCAAATTCTGTCATTTACCACTCATTTTTAAATCTCTAACTTAAATAGAAACAAATATAAAATAAATAAAAATATCCCACTTGGTCAATCGATTGACATAACGTAATATTGGTTGAAAAAACATCCATCAAGTTCAACATTTTCAGATCTCTTCTGCTCCATTTATGAATTGATCTAGACTAAAATAACTGAAGCATTGCCACTCATCTTTTGAGTAGAAAAGTTCATTGAGAGTGATATTGTTACCTTGATCAATGTACTAATCCAAACCCTTTTTTAACAGGTATCTATTGATCTTCTGTCACAAACTCCTTTGGTAATGTGTTCGACAATCTGACTGCCCATATTGTGAAGAACCACTTTCATTATGGAAAGTGAAATCTCCAAATGCTCACTTTAGCTGTCAAATTAGCAAACAGTTCACACCTCCCTGATGATGCATTTCAAGAGGTGACCTCTTGCCAACCGTAAGATTTTTAACATGAAATATTTACTTATAAGAACCCTATATTGGCCCTGGATATATTTATATAAGATAATTGCCCCACCTCATATGTGCATTTTTTGTATGTAATTTGTTTAGCCTTTTCTTATACAGTGAGGGAAAAAAGTATTTGACCCCTGCTGATTTTGAAATTTTTGTCCACTGACAAAGAAATTATCAGTCTATAATTTTAATGGTAGGTGTATTTTAACAAGAAAAACGCATGTCAAAATAGTTATAAATTGATTTGCAGGTCAATGAGGGAAATACGTATTTGATCCCTTCAACTTTGTACTTGGTGGCAAAACCCTTGTTGGCAATCACAGAGGTCAGACTTTTCTTGTAGTTGGCCACCAGGATGACAACCAATCCCAGGAGGGATTTTTGCAGATCCTCTAAAAGTCATTAAGGTTTTGAGGCTGATGTTTGGCAACTAGCACCTTCAGCCCCCTCCACAACTTTTCTATGGGATTAAGGTCTGGAGACTGGCTAGGCCACTCCAGGACCTTAATGTGCTTCTTCTTGAGCCACTTCTTTTGTTGCCTTGGCTGTGTGTTTTGGGTCATTATCATGCTGGAATACCCATCTACGAATCATTTTCAATGCCCTGACTGAGGGAAGGAGATTCTCACCCAAGATTTGACGGTACATGGCCCCGTCCATCGTCCCTTTGATGCGGTGTCCTATGCCCTTAGCAGAAAAACATCCCCAAAGCATAATGTTTTCACCTCCATGTTTGACGGTGCAGATGGAGTTCTTGGGGTTATAGGCAGCATTCCTCCTCCTCCAAACACTGCGAGTTGAGTTGATGCCAAAGAGCTCGATTTTGGTCTCATCTGACCTCAACACTTTTACCCAGTTCTCCTCTTCTACATCATTCAGATGTTCATTGGCAAACTTCAGACGGGCCTGTACACGTGCTTTCTTGAGCAGGGGGACCTTGTGGGTGCTGCAGGATTTCAGTTCTTCATGGCGTAGTGTGTTACCAATTGTTTTCTTGGTGACTATGGTCCCAGCTGAGCCTCATACATCCCTAGTCATTGTTATAGATTATTGCTAAACATACATCCAGCTAAAACATATACTATTCATATAAGTGCAAACTAAATAAACACTTACAGCCACATTAAATTCCAAGCCCTTAACGGCAACGGGACACCAGCAAAGCCTGCAGGCTTGAAATTCTCTGCAGTTACAGAGCTATTACATTCAACCATGCAGCGAGTTACGGGACAGAGACACAAACCTGTAAACCATTCTTGCATACGTTGCATGCGGTCGTGAACATGATCAGTTGGTCAAACCCGTAGTTACGAGTTTAGCCTGAGCCAATCGGAAAATGGAGATCGTCCTCAATACGTCCCTGAGAAATGGAGGTTAGATTTCAATCCCTTACGGGTTCGAAGTACGAGTTACGATCGGACCCGCATTCCAGAAATAATGCAATATTAATTAATCTGTAAATATCATATTCAGGTCCATGCAAGTTCCATTATATGTACACTGATTGCCGGGATCGATATAACACGGAAATGAAACATTAAAAAAAGATTTGCAAGCTTAAGAATGTTGTGCTATTAATTTTAATACCTAACATCACTTTCCCTTTATTTTTAATTGTTGTGTTGTTTGTTGATATTTGCATTTACAGTGCTACGGATATGACTTTAACCCCCTTGCGGGTTCTCTCTACTACCCATAGGCTTTTTTTGGTTCTATTTGCGGGTTGTGGGTTTGAACGCCAGTGAATTTGTAGCAATTTAATAGCGATTTTCGAACGTAACAGTAGTGAGTTTTACAGATCAAAGGATTTGCGTCAACAGAGTTCCAATTTCCCCATCCCATAGGGTTTTTCCTCATGTAACCCGCAGATAATTTGTGGGTACTTTTATAAGGCCAATTTAATTGCTGTACGTCTTGCGGGCTACGTTACAGGCTACTATTTTACACATTGGTAAAATTTAATAGGGCTGTTAGGCCACTATTCAACTGAGGAATTGTAAGTTACTAGAGCCCATAATGTAGCCCGTAAACTAATTTGCTATTCAATTGACGTCTTTTAGCTACCTGCAAACAACCTGCTTAAAATCCCTGGGGGTTTTCAATATCGTAACTCCAACCCAGCTAAGCCTTTGATCTTTCAAGCCTGTAAATGTTACAAATCGCAAATATTCAATTGCTACAATTCTCACACCCGTAAATGGCAAATATAAAATAACTGTTTGTAGCACTGTAAATGCAAATTAAAAATTGATACTGCACTTGAAAATACGGGGAAAGCGATGAAAGATATTAGAATTAATTGCACAATAGTCTCAAGCTCGCAAATCTGCAATAAAAAAATATTTTTTTACATTTCATTTCCATGTTATACTGATCCCAGGAATCAAGGAGTTTATATATATCAGACCACCTATATGGACTAGAAAATTTTATTCAATCATTTTTATTATTTTGTACACTCCGGATTGCAAGTCTGATGGCATATCGGACCTCTAAACGCTAATTGATTGACTTTTGACCTCCAGGTTTTACTGCCGTCATGATGACGGTCTCATTTACTATTGGGTGTTTCTAAATCTGTAGTTATGGCCTTGCTTAATTGATTATGATCTTGCTCTAAGATGCTACTTACGGGTGCATGGTTTACGGTTTAGGGTTTGGCCAGGCAGCTGCAGGCTTGATCAATTGAATCGCTCTGTAACTGTTTGCAAATTGAATAGGGGCCTTAGTATGCCGCATGTTCTGGACGTCAAAGGAAGTTGGTCCCCAGATACAGATCTATATTATTATATTTTTTATATTTTGTTGTCCATCTGTGAACTTTTCTAATTAATTTATTGTTTATTCTTTGGTGTATAATTATTTCTTACATACATTTCATGCAACACTCTCAGAATGAGTCAGATCTTTTTTAGAGTATCTGATATAAATGTTTTGTTCATAAAGATGTTCATGATTAACACACATATATTGTTATCACTAAAGTATATCAAGGCGGTCAAATTTTACTTCCTCTGTTAGAGCCATGAAAGCAGAAGAAATGGTAAAGTCTGATGTCAATGTTCTTGTTCTGTTGGGGACATACTAGGTTAAGAACCACTGAAGGGCACATGTTTTGCAAGCAATTTAATCTGATGTCTCCTTGGTTAGCAAATGGTTTACCACTGTTTTTGTTATGATATATATACATATTCAATTCATCATTTATCAAGTGTTGCAAAAAATTAATATCCATTAGATCCTACATTCATTAAGCTTAGATGTAAATGAACACATTAGGTCATGGTTTAGTGCAGCTGTTCCCAGTATTAAAGGACTACTGTAGATCAAGAAAAAATGTCACTTGTTTGTGACAAAATAAAACATTAGTAGCTATGAACATAAACCCAAACATTTTTTAGGAGAAAAACAGAAATTAGCAGCCTCATCAAATTGGAGCCCAGTAACTCCAACGTGAAGCAGGCAACGGCTGAGGGCTTGAAATGTGGCCTAGTTGTTATTAAATTGGAAGGGGCTGCAAGCAACGAGCGAGAGACGCAAAACCGCAACTCAGTCGGTCGCACGATGCATGTGTGGCCGTGAACTGATGTAACTGCCATTCTGATCGGCTGAAGGCAATAGCGCCTCATGATTTGATTGGAATTGACTGACAGTTACATCAGCCAATCAGAATGGAATATAGGAGTGTATCCCATTTTGATTGGCTCACACCTTTGCTCCTGCTGAAATATGATTGACAGTGTTTTCAGCCAATCAGAAGGCGCCACTTCTAAATGTTAGCGGATCATGCGCTAAAAACCCTCATTTGCGGCAGGTAGCTCCTCAAAATGGAAGCTCCTTGAGATTTTTATAATTTTTAGACCAGCGTTTATATTTGGAGGGGCCCTGCCTGCGATGACTTTGAGGAGGACGGGGTCATCGCTGGATTGGCATTTTGAACATGTAAGTATACTATTTAGAATGTATTATATTACATGTTGTATTTATTTATGAATTAATTGTAATGTTTCTTTTTTTGTAGGTGTGCTGGACCTGGGGACATTTATGGAGGACCCTTGTCTGGGAAGAAGCACAGAAAATCATCTTCGCTGGAGGGGCATTTGGGGAAGGTAAGTGGTCTAATTACCCTATTATAGTTTTAATGAGGGGGGTTGTTTTAAGTGTAATTATAGTATTTTTAGTTTATGTAATTATAGGTTTTTTTGTTGTATGTAGTGTATTTTGTTTTTTCTGTAATTCAAGTTTTTTTTTTTTCCTGTAATGTAGGCTTTTTTATTTTATTTGTTATTTTTTTTTCTGTAATTTTAGTTTTTTTTAATTTTATGTAAGTTATGTTTCTTATTTTCTACAAAGTTTTTTTATTTTATGTCATTTATGTTTTTTTATTTTTTGCAATTCTAGTTTTTGTGTGTGTGTAATTAGTGGGGTAATATGGATTTTATTAGGGTGTTATGTAGGTAGTGTAGGGGTTAATAGGGTAGAAAAGAGTTAATAGGCTAGAGGGGGATTAACAGGGTAGAGGGGGTTTATTAGGGTAGAGGGGGTTAACAGGGTAGAGAGCGGGTTAACAGGGTAGAGGGGGGTTAACAGTGTAGAGGGGGGTTAATAGCATAGTGGGGTTGATAGAATGGGATAGAGTAGGAAAAGGTTATTAGTGTAATGTTTAGACTTTGTGTCATGAGGGTCCTGGAGGACCCTCGTGGCACTTATAGTGCGGATTTGGAGGGTAAAGTCTTGTCCTATAAGGGTCTATATAGACCCTTATGGGACTGATAGGGTTAATTAGAGGCTCATGAGGGTCTAGATAGACCCCCATGAGTGATGGGGCTAATTTTAGGAGCCAGGGGTACTTTTAGTACACGGAAGGGGTTAATTTATTAGTTAATGCGGGTCCTTTAACCTTCCTGGCCATATGATTATGTCAGTATTTAGAATGTTAAAGTGGTACATTCTAAAATACTGACATAATCATACTGCCTTTTGACACCATTACCCCTTCCCCCTCTCCTCCTCCCTTTCCCCTTATCCTCCTCTATTTCCCCCTACTCCCCCCTTATCCGCCCCCCTCCATTTCCCCCCTTTCCTCCGTTATCCGACCCCCTTTCCCCCTTATCCTCTGCATCCCTTCCTTATCCTCCTCATCCGCCCCCCTTACCCTCATCATCCTCCTCATCCTCCCCCCTCATCCTCCTCCCTCCTCATCGTCCTACCCCATCATCCTCCTCCCCCATCCTCTTCCTTTCCCCCCTCCCCCTCCTCCCCCTCATCCTCCTCCTTAATCCCCCTCATACTCCTCTTCCCCTTCGTCCTCCTCTTTCCCTCATCCTCCTCTTCCCCCCTCATCCTCCTCTTCCCCCTCATCCCCTTCTTACCCCTCATCCCCCTCTTCACCCTCATTCCCCCTCATCCCCCTCATTCCCCCTCATCCCCCTCTTCCCACCCATCCTCCTCTTCCCCCCCCTTCCCCCCTTCCCCCCCACCCTCCTCTTCCCCTCTCACCCTCCTCTTCCCCTCTCACCCTCCCCTTCCCCTCTCACCCTCCTCTTCCCCCCCTCATCCTCCTCTTCCCCCCTCATCCTCCTCTTCCCCCTCTACCCTCCGCCCTCCTTTTCCCTCCTTCCCCACTCTCACCTCTCCTTATTAGCCTCCGATCAGCTCCTTCTGATGATCGGAGCTCCGCAGCATGTCTTATGCCTTTCTCTGGAACCGGCATATGCTAATGACATGACATGCTTGTGACTTATGGTTAACACTTTAAATGCTGCAGATGGAGTTCATATTGTGAGCCTGCGGGGGTCCCGATCGGGATCCCTGCAGCATGGGGATTAGTCTGGGGAGCAGGAGTGAGCTTTAAGGGCCTGGAGGGAGTTTTGGCGGCCGGAGCGGTGGTCTCAGCTGCTACTCACGCAGCTAACTTAAAGGCTTTTAAAGCCTTTGCAAGTCCTCCCCAGCACTCGTTGGGCGTTGGGCTCCATTTGCATGTTACGGTCTAGCAATTTAATAGCAAAATGGGTACGTAGCTGGTACGTGCTTGATGGATCAAAGGGTTGCGTGCCGCAATGTTCTAGGTTCCACAAAACGTAGGCATTGTTCTAACACACAGGTCGGCAACGTAGAGGTTTACGAGGCTAATTTAATAGCCCCAATTTAATGAGGCTGTATATGTTTCTTAATGCTACTTCCTGAAAGCTGGGTCATGATGGGTGTGTTTTTTACCTAGCAGTGGAGGTGGGGTTGGGGAGGGGGGAAATGTTTTAAACATGGCTTCTTTTGAGCATATGACCGCTGTATTACTCAGCTTTGAGCAAAGCTAAGGTTGGATTATAAACAAGCTAAGAATCCTACCCACGTACAGCTATTTCAAGGTTACTGTCTTTCATCAGTGTGGGGCCAGTTCCTAGCTTATGTAGTACATTTTTTTTTAAGAGGTAGTTTGCCACAACAATCATTTAATTTCTGGTGGGCAAAAGAGCAATATATGCTTTTTGCACTGGAATATAAAGTATTATTTTAACTACCGTATAAAGTTTTATTTTTACTAACTACACCTAATTACTTATATACAAAGGAGATACAGGCCGGGAAAGGACTGGGTTGGGACTTCTTTTTCCAATCTAAACTTTACTCTAACATTTATAGATTATTCATCCATTTTTTTTAAACCAATGCCAACTGATAAATAACATTAAAGGACCACATTAGTAATTTTTTTTCTAGGTGATCTCTTGAAAAACTAAGTTTGATAATGAATACAATGTTTTTAAACAGCAAATAAATGCATAAACATTACACTTACTTTTCTGCTGGCTTTTTATTTTGCTTTCTTGTCTGCTGCTGCCTGTTTTTGTTTTTTTTGGTATGTCCATATAAACTAATGTGCTTTCTTAAAATCATGCTGAAAGCACTGGCAGTTGTTCATGCAAGATTCCACGGTGCAAATATAAGTCTCCTCCACCACAGAAAGTTGAGCTGCTGAAGGAAAAATAACAGATTCCATAGCATACAAAAACAAAAAATTAGAGACTATGGGCCTCATTTAATTGCGATTTGGCCAATTGAATAGGGCTCTAAATAAGCACTTAACATATTTTTTTCAAATAAGTTTTTAGTTAGTGAAAACCTTGCTTTTGGAGAGATGCTTACTAACTAAAAACTTCTTTAAAAAATATATGTTATGTACTTAATTAGAGCCCTATTCAATTGGCCAAATCGCAATTGAATGAGGGCCTATGCCAGGGTTATTTATTGGCTTATGGGGGTTTGTATTGACCCCCGATGAGTGACAGGGTTAATTATAGGTTTATGGAGGTCTGTATTGACCCTCATGAGTGATAGAGTTAATTTAGTGCTTATGGGGGTCTGTATTGACCTCCATGAGTGACAGAGTTGATTAATGTATTATGGGGGTCTGTATTGACCCTTAAGAGTGCCAGGGTTATTTATTGGCTTATGGGGGTTTGTATTGACCCCCGATGAGTGACAGGGTTAATTATGGGTTTATGGGGGTCTGTATTGACCCTCATGAGTTGACAGGGTTAATTAAGTGCTTATGGGAGTCTGTATTGACTCCCATGAGTGACCGGGTCAATTATAGGTTTATGGGGGTCTGTATTGACCCCCATGAGTGACAGTTAATTAATGTATTATGGGGGTCTCTATTGACCCCATGAGTGCCAGGGTTATTTATTGGCTTATGGGGGTCTGTATTGCCCCACATGAGTGACGGAGTTAATTAAGTCCTTATGGGGGTCTGTATTGCCCCCCATGGGTGACAGGGTTAATTATGGGTTTATCGGGGTCTGTATTGACCCCCATGAGTGACCGGATTATTTAAGTGCTTATGGGGGTCTGTATTGACCCCCATGAGTGACGGGGTTAATTAAGTCCTTATGGGGGTCTGTATTGACCCTCATGAGTGACCAGGTTAATTATAGGTTTATGGGGGTCTCTATTGACCCCATGAGTGCCAGGGTTATTTATTGGCTTATGGGGGTCTTTATTGCCCCCAATGAGTGACAGAGTTAATTAAGTCCTTATGGGGGTCTGTATTGACCCCCATGAGTGACAGGGTTAATTATGGGTTTATCGGGGTCTGTATTGACCCCCATGAGTGACCGTATTAATTAAGTGCTTATGGGGGTCTGTATTGACCCCCATGAGTGACCAGGTTAATTATAGGTTCATGGGGGTCCCTATTGACCCCATGAGTGCCAGGGTTATTTATTGGCTTATGGGGGTCTTTATTGCCCCCAATGAGTGACAGAGTTAATTAAGTCCTTATGGGGGTCTGTATTGACCCCCATGAGTGACAGGGTTAATTATGGGTTTATGGGGGTCTGTATTGACCCCCGTGTGTCACCAGGTTAATTAAGTGCTTATGGGGGTCTGTATTGACCCACATGAGTGACAGGGTTAATTAAGTCCTTTTGGGGGTCTGTATTGGCCCTCATGAGTGATGGGGTTAATTAAATGCTTATGGGGGTCTGTATTGACCCCCATGCATGACAGGGTTAATTAAGTGCTTATGGGAGTCTGTATTGACCCCCATGAGTGACAGGGTTAATGAGGGGTTTATGGGTGTCTGTATTGACCCCTATGAGTGAGGGGGTTAATTAAGTGTTTATGGGGCTCTGTATTGACCCCCATGAATGACAGGGTTAATGAAGTGCTTATAGGGGTCTGTATTGACCCTCATGAGTGACAGGGTTAATTAATGGTTTATAGGGGTCTGGATTGACCCCCATGAGTGACAGTATTTTTTAGGGGTTAATGGGGCTCTGTATAGAGCAACATGAGTGATAGGGTTAAAAAAATTTTTTTATTAAGGTTCCTTTAAGGACCTTTACGGTCCTTTAAGGACCAGTTAGGCGGGAATTTTTAATTTTCATTGCAGCGGGCCCCCACTGCGAGGGTTAATGTGGGGTTAATGCGTGTTTCAGAGCTTATCTCGGATCCCGTGGGGTTAATGTTGGTTTCCGAGCTTATCTCAGATCCCTTCTTGGGTGTTGTACGTGGCTGGGCGGTCCGGGGGTCGTGGAGCCCCGTTTTCGTTTTTTTCGGCTGCCATTTTTTCGCTTGCTTAGGAGATTTTCAAATGGCTAAACTTTGTAAATTTGACAGAATTCGATGTTTAAGCTGTGGTGCAGAGGTCCTGGGTGTCCCCCCTTGGTGTGGGTTAAGGTTTTTATGTTATTTTTGTGTGTATTTATTTATTTTTTAATGTTTGCCAGTGTTTGTGGTTTGTCAGTTTGTCGTGTTTTTGCGGCTCGTATATTTTTGTGTAAGTCCGTAGTTAGCAATTGCGTGTTTATGTGTTTTTTTCAGTGTCGGTTGTGTGGTCATTTGTAAACCATTTGTGAGGCCTCCACCTCCGCAAATGCGGCCCTGTCCGAAAGTCGTAGGGAGTCCACCTTCGCGAGGCCCGCAGTTGCGACGGGCTATGCTGACAACTATATATATATGTGATTCTTCACAATATTTTTTTTAATGGTATGAGCATAGTGATTCTTTAACATTTGCTTTATACACTTTTTTAAATGGTTTATGTGGTCATATAAACAAGTGCCAGTGGGTACCAGCTGAATTATTTTAAATGGGAAACATGATTTATAGTCATACATAACAATGAATTACTCACTTCCTTATTATCCTGTGTGAATTATTTAATTATGATTCATTTGCACACCCAAGAGAGCAAAAGAAACCTTGATTTACATACAGAAATACACAGGACTATTGAGGTACTGTTAAGGTGAAAGGAATTAGTTGACACATTTATTTCCAGTAGAGAGAGTGATAAATAGTTTAAAATACAGTGTTGAGGTTTACACAAAAAATGACTATATTTTCTTAGCTCCCTCATAATCATTATGCTATTTTTTCCTGTTTTGATTTAAAGAATGATAAAAAAAAGCAACTGAAACAGATTGATATTTAGTTTAAATTATTGCAAAACAATGAATTACATAGTTTTATATTTAAAGGTTAGTAAAACTTACCGGGAGAAATAAAATTGTGTTTATAGCTGATAATAAGCATGTTTGTGCTTGCTTGCTATTAAATAAAATTTAGTTGTGCAATGCAGGGACCTCAGTGAAGTCTATTTTTTTCTATATTTATCTTTTTTTTATTTCTGTAGTGTAGGACCCCCCGGCCCATGGGCACTCTCATCCTCACTACCTCCTCTCTCTTGAGGGCTTCCTATGACACTCCTGCTGGCGCATCCTCTCGCCTGGGCAAAGAATCCCAAATCATGCTCAAAAGGTTTTTTTGCACCAGGGCCAAGGGCCGCCCATTCACTAGCTCCACCACTACATTATGACTCTGACTGGCTTAATTGACACAAAAAATACACATATAAAGAAAAAACAGTGGAATCCTGGCTTCCTACATTCTCTCTAAAATCTGTATACAATCATATACTCCAGAAGAAACAAACTCTTGGCTTATTTCTATACATATACAAATAGTAGTGTGAGAACAGCAGAATATATCATCAATAACTTGATGCACATACAGCCTCATTCAATTCGGGCCGTAACTTGATTGCAAACAGACAAATGGCTGCAATCGCGTTGCGTCCTCCCGTTGCTTTACTTTTACTCTACTATTCAATCTGCTGAACCGCAAGTTAGGCACCATAAGCGAGAATCGGAAACCATGCTATCGGCAGTAGCATTTGCGGGCTTGAACATGATTGCAGGCGCAAGCCCGTATAGCCTGACAAATCAGAGCATTTTAAATGCAAATATAAATTCAATACAGCACTATAAATGATTGGAAACACAATGGGTGACATTAGAAATAAAAACACAACATTCTCAAGCTCGCACATCACCAAAACATAATACTTTATTTCATATTTAATTTCCGCCTAAAGTCCTACAGGCTTGAATGACCTCCAAGCCCGTAACTTGTTATTCAAGCCAGTAGAACTGCAATGAAATATGGAGGTTGGATTCCAAAGTCCTACGGGCTTGGAGGTTGAAGCCCGTAGGACTTTGGACGGAAATTAAACATGAAATAAAGTATTTTATTTTGGCGATGTGCGAGTTTGTTGTGCTATTAATTCTGTTTAAATATTCTTTATTTATAAACATTGTAACAGTGATTATTATGGTCATTTGAAATGTAACAATTTGTTAATAAAGTTTAGTCATTTTGTATAATGTGTTTCTAATTTATTATTGAACTATTACAATATTTCTTGAACTTATCCGCTTTCGTAAAACAAAAAGAGCATAAGGGTTATATATCACTAGCGACTTGCCCGTCAAAAAATGGCGGTCAATAAAATGTTAATGCTGTGAAAAAATGTAGCCACACAATATGAGTCTGATACATTTGTCACCTTTTTTTTATATACAAATAAATACCAAATATTTAGCTTAACTTTTTATTTTTTTAACTTTCAACTTATATTTAACCAACATATTTTAATTATTTTTTTCAATCTTCAGTCTTTTAACTGTGATATATTTAATAACAATATAAGAATGTGTGAATTTTTCATGCATACATATTGTAAAGTCTAACATCAAAGTTTGTAACATGCAACTTGTATATTAAACACTCTTTTTAACTTTTTTAAAACAATACTAACACTTTTTAATTGATATTTATCCATGAGTAACTGCGGACTTTGTTAACTTTGAATAACTAAATTGTTTTAACAATGACATGCTTTTTAACATTTATTAAAACATTTTTAAACTCTTGTTAAACTAAATTGGCATTGAATCCAGAGGAAGGCAAACAATAAAAACTCCCATTGAAACTTGGCCAATTGTATCAAAGAGGGGAAAAAATGAATTCCTTCCTGACCCCATTAACTGGCGATCAAGTTACTCCCTGAATCAATACTCTGTCATTAAATGATACAGTTCAAATTATTATGAAATGCTGCAACTTGTAGTAATATACATGTTTGACTATACCACATATATATTTAACAAACTTTCAAAAACTTTTAAAATACACAGTTAACATGTGAAATCGTAACATCAAACAATAACATTTAACCCTTGCAAGTCACTAAAATGTCAGATAATTGTTTTGTGGGGCCAATCATGTGAATATGAAACTTTTAACCCATTCCTAAGTGAAATAGTGGTCCCTTACTTAAAGAGTCCCAGAGTACTTAAATGTTGTACTGGAAGTAAAACCACTGTTCTCTATGTTTTTTTTCCATTCTATAGAGTTTCTTATTGAAATATTGTTTTTCTGCAATCATATCGAGTACCATAAAATGTTGTGGTGGAAATGAAACCACTGTCCTCTATCTTTCCAACACCTCATAGTACACAATGTTTTTTGGTATAAACGCATCCATCTTCCAAAAAATGTCCCTGAATTTCGTTTGCTTCAACATGCACTTTAATTTCCTTTGGATTCGTGCACCTTGAAAAAGCAACGTAGAGTTGTCCATGTGCAAAAACTGGTTCTTTTTAAAAAAATCCCAACAGACTTAAAAGTTTGTCCTTGGGATTTATTGATGGTCATGGCAAATGCCATGATAACTGGAAATTGTCTCCTTTAAAGGACAAAAGGCAAACCACTCTCACTTGGAGCTAAATCAATTCTTGGTATAAAGACTCGTTCACCTTTATGGGTCCCAGTTATAATTTCTGCATGCATAAAAGGATCTTTTAACTCATGCACAATTAATCTGGTCCCATTACAAAGTCATTTTTTTCTCAATAACATGACAATTGACCCTTTTTTCAATTGTAAAATATGTGGTGGCATTCCAGATGGTGTTAACGAATTAATAAATTCGATACTAAAATTCGATTCACTGTCTTTATCATCAGACAGAACTGAATCTGCACTGTAATAATTATTTTGTGGTGCATTTATGTATTTTAAAATTTCTTATTTACATTCAAGGCATCGATATTTTTTGATGTTAATATCACTTTGTTTGCAATGTCTGAGTAATCCTCGTTATTAAGAGTGTTTAGATATATGGCTGCTATGAGTGATTCATTGCAAACCATTTCTGATTAAATTTCAATGGTATCATTTGGTTAATCATGTATTTCTGGATGTTTTCCTTCTCCAATTTTAATGAGCTAATCATTGAATTCATTTTGGCCTTCAGATCTCATATTTAATTCTAATTTCAGATGTGTAAATATTTGCCACAGTTTACTGGTCTTGATACATGTTTCAATGATCTCTGTTCTATTTCCATGTGGCACAACAGGTAATGTTTGCCTAAAATCTCCTCCTAACAGCATCACCACCAAATGGCAACTTATTATCCATCACTTCCTTTAAGAATCTGTCAATACATTGCAGTGCATGACATGACATCATTGTTGCCTCGTCTATGATAATTAGTTTAGTTTGTTTAAATTTTTTTGCTTGTAAAGAATTCAGTCGAATATCTGACACTGATGTTTCCAAAATGGGAACTGGTAGCTTAAATCCACTATGCACAGTTCTACCACCGTCTAACAAAAGTGCAGCAATTCCAGTTGTTGCAAATGGCATACAGTAGCTATCTGACCCTGTAATCGAATATAACTTATCAAACAATTGTACAGATAAGTTTTTCCTGATCTACCCGGGCCGTCTAGATAGAAATACCGGTCTTTGACCATTTCATCATCTGTAGCATTTGTGATGGCATGAAATGCTTGTAACTGTAAAGTATTTAAAGTTGCCAGTTTTTATTCAGTTTTTTGTTTTTGTAGCTCAGTGTCATAATCATCAAAATTTATGTCATCTATAAGTCCTGGATCTGGCAAATTAAAACTTGCACAATTTAATCTATGAACAAACAATATTTCTTGTATTTCCATCAAGGTTTTTAACAGTGCTATTGGTTTCTTGTAATGTTTCAAGAAGTCTTCTGACATATTTAATTTAAATGTTTCCCACAAAGTAAAAGCATCAAGTACATTGCAAAAGATGCCAATGAATGCAAATTGTTGTCTCATTTGCTTTGGCATTTGACATAGTTCTGCTTCTTCCAGACACCTCTCCCATTCTGTATCATCAGCTAGGAAGTTTTGATGTCTTGCAGCTAAGAGGAATGTATCATAAACTATGTCATTCACTGTACGTAAATGTTCAAAACTCTGTTAACCGGGAACATGTAGCAGAAGTAATCTTAAGCTGAAATGTTCAATGTCCTTTGGACTGACGGTATAAATCCGTGGTATAATTTTAGTGTGGTATCTCTGTGTTCACTTTGATCTAATGCAGTTCTTTCATTTCCTGCAGTAAAGCAAACAAACTGACTTTGAGGCAAATGTACAGCTAAACGATAGATAGCATGTGACCGATCATGCATCTCAAATTTCAAATGGCACCACATTGCTTCAGGAGCACTCACAAAGCGAGCATCTAAATAATTTGATAGTTTGTCATGTAAAATTGGATTTTCGGTTTCTTTTGCAGCACCTTGCACAACAACAGTAGCTGCATCATATCCTTTGCATATATATTTATACACATACTTGATTGATTTAATAGAAGTGCAAGCTTCCACATTGATGTGTGCATTGTACTTGATGAGCAAATGTGGATTGTATGGAATGACAAATCTATTATCAACCTTTTGCCCACGGATAATAGCTGTTTGTCCTTGTGTTCTTTTATACAAAGGGTATCCATCACAATTTGCATAAGTTTGCATTTGAAATTGTTTTGGAAATTCTTTAGTACATTTTTTAGTTTACATACATGGTGAATTAGGATTCATCTCTCCACATGGGCCATGAATCATTCTGTGTGTAACAATCTCCCAAAGTTTGTTATATTTTTCTTGGTCTGGCAATTCAGCCGAAATTACTGAATCCACTCTCTCTGCAGTATTCAACTTATCTTTTTCCTGCAGTATTAAAAGTATGTGAGCATGTGTCAGTCCTCTTTTTTGAAATTCAATGGTGTAAACAAAAGCCACACATTGTCCAAATAAGTGTGCTTTAGTGATATCATGTATTGATGAATTGAGTTTGATTTTGAATACTCTTGCTACTAAATCTGGTCGGTCAGAAGTAGTTTGTCCCAGATTCAAATTTTCCTTGATCTCTGGCCATTGTGGATTACATGTGAATGTAATAAATAAATCTGGTTTTCCAAATTTTGTGACAATAGCCATGGCATCATTATACCTTTCTCGCATATTGCGAGGAGATCCTTGGAAAGTGGATGGCGAAATAATTGCTCTGTTGGAAGCTAATTCTGCCACATAATCCATTAATCCACAATACTGTTCTACTCGTAACTTATTTTGTTGAATTTTAATGAAATTTAGATTATTGGCTTCAACTTGTAGATATAAATCAATAATCCATTGTTGAGTGAGAATGCCCCCATTTAAAATTGGATTAAAAGAATCCCGAATAGCAGTTTGTGCCACTTTATATTTTTCAGCATGGAAATATTAGATCTAAGACGAAGTTTAGTATTGGGATTACTTTCCAATTGTAATTTTGGTTCCCATCCAGGTTCCCCATTTGGAAAGAAAATGGGATATGTCATTGGATCTAAATTACAGCTTAATATATTTATTTTGATAAATGGTTGTTCTTCATTGCGTGGATATATTATAATATCCCGCTGAAAAGGTGGTTCACCATCTTCATTTTTAAACACCATGGCAACCTCATTTACTGTTGGTAAATTATATTGTCTTTGATCAGTGTTGCAATCTCTTTTTAACACCATATTTACTCTTGCGTAGGCAATTGATGACTTTGAGCATGTTTCTGTTGTTCTTTTTCTGTGCTAATTGTTTGTAGGCTTGACTGTATGGGTGTTTTGCCATAATTTTATCCAGCTGTTCAAAGACTATGCGCAAACACTGTTTATTTTCTGGAAGCGTCATTCTTTGTTCCACAGCTTCCATTGTATCTAAGACATATAACTGTGCAAATTTCCTTTGCTCTCCTTCTTGTGGGTGTAAATGTGAAGTTCTGTGGTAAATTTGACCTTGAACTCTAAAACAGTAAGGACCATGTCCTGGCACATTTTCTGCTAATGTTGCACCCATTGAAGCAAATGAAATTGCACTGTTATAAGACCTTATGTTTTTTTTTAAATTAGTATAATTTGGAAATGTTGGATCACTCATGATACTTTCTAAATAATCTGGAAATGGGTGTCTTAGTGGAAGTCTTACCTTTCCTTTCTGACAGCAACTAATGAAATTTCCATCAGTAGGTCTTTCCTTTAGAAAATGATAGGCCCCACAAAACTGACAAACCACATTAAGTAGTCCACAATAATGAGTGTCTACTTGTAGTGCTGTACGAAACACATTGTCATGCATTTTGTCAACATAGAGATCAGAACAACTTTCTATATGTACATTGGTGTCATGTGTCTCTACATTTGAGTCATTAGGCAATATAGAATCATTGGACAATGGTGCACAGACATGTTTTTGTTTACTTTTTTCTTTTCTTGGAAGCCCCATCACACTCACTTGCTGCTTTCTTACTCATTTTTCTTTTATTTAAAAGTCTCTGTCGATCTTCTTCCCTCAAGCGTTGGGAAGTTTCCGGTGAGTGTGCATCTCTCCACCTTTGCTTCCTTTCCCTTGCCAATCTTCTTTTGCGTTCAACTTTGTCTTCTACATTATCCGGCATTTTAATCTGTAATTGTAAATAGAGATGTAATTATTGTTTGTTGTTTGTTTACTGTACATATTGTTTTTACCTTTTTCTACTGTTACATTAAACTGGATGAATGAACTAATCAACCATTTTAAAATCTTGTACTTTTTTACAATGAAATAAATAAAACCATTTCACTAATTTTTTATTGACATATAATAAATAGCAATGGGCTGCAGATATATATATTTTTGAAAGGTAATTATTAATTACTTAGTAAAGTTATATGAATGTCCGTTATTGAGTGATTTCAAAAATGGGATAAATGTAGAACTTTCAAAGTTACTTCTATTCTCCTAAAGAAGCTGAAACATAAATATCTATTAATAAAGTATACATGTATTGTAACAGACTCTTATTTTTTTTTAAATCTTGTACTTTTTTACAATGAAATAAATAAAACAATTTCAATTATTTTTATTGACATATATTAAATAGCAAAATGCTGCACATATATATATTTTTGTAACGTAATTATTAATCCTTCAATTCCATTCATTCTTGATTGCCTTGACTGCATACATTTAATTACATTTTTTTGCAAGTCTTCTAACCTTTTTTTTTTCTTATATATTTATTAATTATTTTTCTCTTTGCAAATTTACATAAGTGCATGTTACTAATTGTTCTTCTATCCTAAAATAAATCTTTTAAGTGATGACTAATTATTAGTGAATGCAACTATTATTATACGTTAATTAATCAATAAGTGCTCTCCATTTTAACAAAATATAATATAGCCTTTTTTGTTCCATCACTTCAGAATTAAATGTTATACCTGTGAAGGTGATCTTTATGGTGTTCAAAGGCTGCAAACGTCACTCTGTGTGTTGATTCAGTTGCAGATCCGATGAAACTGTGAAATAAGAATGAAATCCTTTTTAATATTTTGTTGCATCCGTATCATTCAATCAGCAGCAACAGACATATATTTGGATAGATTCAAATCCTAAAAGCATATTCCTGAATGTATTGCTGTAGTAATATAATTAAATTCTCTACCTGTCAAGATTATCCTTATGATGTTCAATGCCTCCAAACGTCCCTGTCTGTGTTCATTCAGCTGCAGGTTAGCTGAAAGTGTTCAAAAATTTAAATTTAATGTATAATATGTTGCTTAATCTGTATCAATCAATCAGCCTGAACACAGATATTTTTGCATAGATAAAAAACATGAAATGAATATATCAATCTTTCAGCATGAACACAGATATGTTAGCATAGATTCAAAACATGCAATCAATATTCCTGTTAGTCTTTAAATAAAAATCAATTAATGTCCATTAATAGTAAATTAATGTCTGACTAAATATAACGTCAAGATGTAAGCATGAGTATATTCCCATTTTTTTTGTTTTTTTGGGGTATTTTATCATGAATATCTTACAACTGAATTAGTAAAATAATGTACATTAATAATTAATCAAATAAGAATCAATTAATGTCAATTAATATTAAATTAATGTCTGACTAAATATAACGTCAAGATGTAAGCATGAGTATATTCCCTTTTTTTTGGGGGGGGGGAGTATTTTATAATGAATATCTTACAACTGAATTAGTAAAATAATGTACTGTACATTAATAATTAATGAATCAATGTGTTCCTTTTTTTATGCACATTCTTAAACTTTAACCTTTTTTGATATTAATGATTACTAATGATTAATTAACTAATTAATTAAAGTACATTATTAATTTTATTTTCAATTCTTTCACACAGGTAAGCACGATATTATTTGTCAATTAAATACATTTCAATTTCTTGTTTCCTCTAATTTTTTTTATTATTTAAAAAATAATTAAATAATTAATAATTAATGATTATTAATGTTATTTACCTTTTTTAATGTAATATTGATGAAGCAGTATCCTGAAGAGCTAACAATCTCTTGAGATTTTCCGGCATCAGAAAATGTCCAGTCAGACTGTCATCACCTGAGGAGAAAGTGTCAGTTATGTGTCAAGTGTGCACTATATATAGGCTTTGTGCGCGAGACAAATCCGTTTTTTTAAGCGGGAAATCTGTGGTGCCACGAGACAGATGCGTTGTTTTAGGCGGGAAATCTCTGTTAATGCGTAAATGTGTAATTTCGTTTTGTAAAATGTAGTCGTTAGTGTCTGTTTTACACATTGCGCGGCTATTTAGCATCCTTGGTACCGGTATTTTTCGAGCACATACGTCTCTGGCTGTGTTTTACGCACTTCGTAGAAGTGTAGCCTCGTTTTCATTTTTTCCGGAGGCCATTTTTTTATAAATCGATTTAAATTGGAGTTCCATCTCACTCACAGACGTCCTGCCTGTTTCCCCATGCTGTAAGTGATATTTTTGTTATTTTTTTATGTGTATTTAGTGTTTTTTTATTGTTTTTGTTCAGCCGCTAATCTTGTAATTTTTTTCGTCTCGTATTTTTTTCCTAAGTCCTGCGTTTTGTGTAAAAGTGCTACGGTTTAATGGCTCGCCTCGCTACGCGAGGCTCGGTTGCAATGAGCGCATTCGGCGCTCATTGCCAAAGTGCTACAGTTTAACGGCTCGCCTCACTAAGTCGTATGTACTACGCAAACAGCGTGACGACTAATCATAGTTGGACAATTATAATATGTGATTTAAATTAAGAAATGAAAGAAAATTAAGCCAAATAACTACTATGAGCGGCAGACACAATTATCCCAGCCCAGGCGTCATTTTTAGGTTTTAGCGTGAGTTAGGCTGATTTCCAGCTAATCTTCCCACAACTTACTTGTCCAGAGCCTGGGATCCATGCCGAGAGGTCCATTTCCAGCCTGCATTAAATTATCTACCAGATTTTAGAAAAGTTCTAAAAAAACGCTTTTTTATCAAATGTTTATTGTATGGGGTGAACTAAGCCACAGGTCTCTAGAAATACAGAGTTTGTGTTTGCTATCGTATGGGTAAGTTTGTCAGTTTATTATTATTTGCCATTTATTTTATATTTTTTTTATAGTAAAGGGGTATGGTTACCCAGAAGGCAAATATCTATGGATGGTGTCATGTTTTTTTTAAGAATATTAGATGCTAGTTCTAGAGTTTTGGTTTAAATCTGTTGGGCAACCCACCATGCGTGGATGAAATTGAGGCATTGCCTGAAGCAATTGAATAGAGTTTGGGGATTCATTTTGTGCATTATTTCAGGGGTGTAGTAAGTCTCTATGCAACATTTTTAATGTCATTTCTAATAAGCTGTAATTCAGTGAGCCATTAATTAAGTTTGTACAAGTTCTTTCCCATTTTGGAGAGTCCCAACGCAAGCCCATGTCAGCCTCCCATTTGTCCCTGAATGGAGGTTTAAAGTTATTGGAGGGTGCGTTTATGATTGCATAAAGGGAGATCAAAACCCCCTTAGTCAAAGGGGTTTTGTTGCTAATGAGAGACAGCCAACTAATTTGGGGTGGTCCCCAATTTCTGATTAGAGTGGTGATTAGGTGCCTAATTTTAAAATAATTATAGTGTTCTTTTAATGGGATATCAAATTCAGTTTTAAGATGTTCAAACGTAATTATTTTGTCATTTAGTAACCAATTACCTAGCCTATCTAGTTTATGACTTGTCCACCATATTTTTGAGTCCTCCCTGAGGTTGTCCCCTATAGTTGGGGTAGCTAAAGTGGGAGTTAAGCATGATAATTTAGAAGTCAGATGGTGTTTAGAATTTATATAATTCCAGGTTGAAAGTGAGAGTCTTATTAGAGGATTGTTATGTTTTGGGAGGTATGGTGGGAGCCCAGATTATTGAGTCCCATTTTTATGGTTTTAGTTGTTGGTTCTCGATAAATATCCAAATGGGTTGGTGTTCAATTGAGTGAGCCTGGGGGATAAAGGAGATCTGAGCTGCCATGCAATATGATCTCAAATTAGGATAGGATAGTCTTTCTATCTTTTTGCTACCAAACAAGAATGATTTTGCTATTCATTTTTTATTGTTCCATATAAATCTTGTAAGGTGCTTTTGGAGCTTTTCTATATTTTTAGGGATAATAGGGATTGGGAGGGTTTGAAATAAATATAGAAATTGCGGTAGAACATTCATTTTAATAGCGTTAATGCACCTGTCCATGAAAGGGAGTATTTACTACATTTATTAATGACAGCAAATTGTTTTTTTATTAGAGGAGTATAATTGGTCCCATACAATCTTCTGTCTTATCTAAATTAACTTTCAATCTTGAGATCTGTCCGAATAAGTCTAGAGTATTCATCAATGTAGGTAGTTAATGTGCATAAAATGATGTCCGCAAATAACCAGAATTTGAGATGTTGTAGTCCTATTTGGAACCCTTGGATATGTGGGGTTTAGCGTCTAGCTTGAGCTAAAGGTTCCATCGCTAATGCAAATAGTAGTGGAGACAGGGGACACCCCTGTCTTGTTTCCCTTTGAATGTTTATATAACCTTTTTTGTCTCCTTGGAGTCACAGGAACGGTACCGGGTCTCTGTATAGTGAGTTAATAAGATTAATAAAGCTTCCCTTGATACCTATTTATTCTAACACCGCGTAAATTAATCAAAGGCCTTTTCCAAATTCAAAGCAATTGTGCATAAAAGTTTGTTGACTAATTTTGCTAAATGGAAGATGTTCAAAACTCTTCTTATGTTGTCCACTGCCTGTCTGAAATATATAAAGCCCACCTTATCTTTATGTATCAGTTTTAGAAGAAACCTGGAGAATCTATTAGCCATAAGCTTTGCAAGTATTTTTAAGTCCCCGTTTAATAAAGAATTAGGGCGAAAATTCTTTGCCTCCAGTGGATCTCGTCCTGGTTTTGGGAAAAATATCATATGGGCTTGGTTGAATTCCGTTGGGATTTGTTCCCCTTTATTGTGCTATTAATTCTAATGTCACCCATTATGTTTCCCATCATTTACAGTGCTGGATTGATTTTATATTTGCTTTTAAAATGCTCTGATTTGTCAGTAAACCCTTTGCGAGACCTCCTTGGTCCCAGTAACCTGTGGTTACATTTTTGCTATTTGCGGGCTTGACGGAGTGGTTAGCGCAGGAAAATCGGAGCAATTGAATAGAGATTTTAGCAATTGCAACTCTTGCAGACATGAAAGATCAAAGAAATTGAGGGAAAGAGAAGCAACTATAAGAAAGAAAATAATAGCTTTGGAGATAAGTATTATGGAAAAAGAGAAAGAGCAGAAGAGGGAGGAGTAGGAGAGACAGAGAAATGGGAGCATGGGGGAGAGAAAAGGACCAACAAGAGAGGCACTGTATAAGGAGGTACTGTATATACAGTATAAGGATACATCCTGGCATCTCTTTATACAAACTCATACAATAGAACATACTCCTGACTTCACACTATACAGTACATGTTTATTGAAAAATGCAAACACTGCTCACATCTCTCATTTACACACACAACTTACTCTCTCTTTCACTCTCTCTCTCTCTCTCTAAATAAACTTTATGTAAAATATGGAATCACACGATGCAGTACATTTTGTACAGTTTGTATTTTGGAAAAGGACCTTATAAGATTTCATTTCTGGCATACTTATAGTCATTTATATAAGCACATTTTAACTTTTGCCTATGAGAGAATAATTCTCTTCTTTGGTAACACTGTTTCAGTAGGCTATTTCTGATAATTATATTTAAGCACAGAATATGGAGTTTTTCCTTTTCTACAGTCTATACACACATATACAGCAGCACAGACACGTTCCAGACATCTTTCTCTACACACATACTATAGAGCAAACACTCTCTTGGCCTCTGTCTGTTCTGCAGTATATGTATATATTCACTCTGTTTCTTCAGAATTTTACAAGAACAAGGACCACATGGCTATTCTTAATGGGAGAAATTGTTTTAATTAGCTCTTTGACTCCATTAGAAACAATGACTCTTAGAAGTAATGCAGCAATGGAGGTATTTTCCATTGATGGAGAGACTTTCCCTCCAAAAAATTTCTGATATCTTGCATTTGTGAAACCTTCCTCTTTCTATATACTTCCTCATTAAACCTAATATACTTAGTTTGGCATGACTAATCCTCATAAACCCATGTGTAATGCTACTAATAATCATGGTGTAAAAAATATATTTCTGAATCATATGCTTTTACAGATCTATTTCGTGTTTCCACAATGTCAACGTCAATAACCACATAACATAAACGTTACACAGTCCTTTGATATTTCATTTGAGGAAACTAAAAAAGTGGTGTGGCTATTAATAAAGTAATTTCCATAAAAACCCAAATATCATCCGGAGGAAATTACCATGGAAAGAAAAGAGTGCTTGGAAATTTGTTACCGATTTTTAAATATATTTTTATTATTTTAAAAATGGAAGGTTCCTATTGTAATGGTTCAGTTTCCATAACATTTAGTAGATGAGAACAAATTGTCTTAAATGGAGATTCAGAAGTACTCCAAGACATTTCCAATACTTCACCTTTTAACACGTATGACACTTGGAGCCACATTCAATTCCAAGGCCGTAACTCGATCGCAGACAGACGAATATCTGCAGGTGTGTTGCAGGCTCCTGTTTGTCTCCGATCCCGATGTTATTCAATTGCTGATGAATTAAGCAAGCCCGTAACTTCCCATTTCGAATCAGCCAATAGAAAATTAGACTGTCATTATTATGGCAGTACAACATGGAGGTTTCATGTCAATCAATTAGGTTTGGGGGTCCAATATTCGATCAGAGTCGGAAATCCGCAAAATAAAAAATAAGGAAAATGAATGTCAATACAGTTCTAGTCCATATGGGTGGTCTGATATGTATTAACTGATTGATACCAGAGATCAACTTAGCCCCGAAACGAAACATAAAAATAAATAAAATTTACTGCTGATTTATGACTTGAGACTGTTGTGCAATTAATTCTAATGTCTATCATCGCTTTCCCTGTTATTTAAAGTGCAGTATTGATTTTTTATTTGCTTTACCGTGCTACGAATAGGTGTTTAACCCCCTTGCGGGTCCTCTCTAACACTCGTAGGATTGAATACGACCCATAGTCTTATGTTTTTTTGATGTCCTTTAAGCTTGCTTTATATCTGTGAAATTATTGGCCCATATTTAGTGCTTATTTTTGATATATACTGTATGTCATTTTCTCTCATTGGCATAGTAGTGGCAAACAATGTAAATCAATGGCACATTGTAAATGTAATATGTTGCCTATATTAATAATAATTAATAATTAATAATTACTCTAATCTCATGTTATGGGATTCTCAGTGGAAATGAAGATGGACACTCTTTTTTTCTATGATAATTTATTCAATGAGGCTATGTATCAAAATAGAATAATTAATACATACTGTATACATAAATATGACAATACTATAAAACAACATCTTTTAAATTAGCAGAAAAAGTATTTTAAAGTTACCAAGTCTAATATACTGTTTGTAATGCTTTGTCCATGTGTGTGTGTGTGTATAATACTTACCAGTCCTTTGTAATTTCCATACAGCAACAGAGATAGTAGTAAAAAAAGAAGGGCGGATTTCTGGTTTGAACTGTTCTTTTATTCCTGTAGATTAATCCCACCCCCAATAATCCTCCTTTCCACCTGATTGGTCAGACCAGGTCAGATGAACAACACAAAGGAATATTTTAACCACCACATGGTGGACTGGAATAAACCAGTTTGGAGTAGAATTACCGCTCCCATGCTTAGAAGCCATTGTAATACCTTATGTGGCCACTATTAGAGAAATCCAATCTCCAAGTCAATGAGAAAATGAACAAATAAATATAGCCTTTTGTGTATAAAACCTTTTATGCTGTAAATCATTCCTGATTAATTCTGATGCCAGGCAGGTTTAACACTAGACATGTTGCATATCTATGTATTTATTAACTTTTATGCACTTTATTTTATTGAGAAGTGCTTAAAAGCTGTTTTAAGGCCTAAAATCAAACAAATTGCAATTTGTCATAACCATTCATTAAATTAATAGTGTGTGGAAGTTGCGCTAACAGTATGAAAGAAAGGATAACACAGAGCATAGTGTACTACTAATAAACACCCTGCGATAATCCATGATCTAAACTTTAAGCCAACCCTGAAATAAAATAAACTTGTACCTCATCTAATATCGTAGGCATAGTTTTATTAAATAACTAGTAATCAATGTTTTCTTACAATTAAAGTAACAATAACAAATCAACTATTAAATATTAAAAAGAAAATCTAACACTTGCAATCTGTTGTATGTCATGTGCAATCGTGCTAGTCCATTTAGGGCCAGTTAATTCAGCCCAATTTGGTGCACACCACTGTAAAGTTCTCTAAAAACATGCTTGGAGCTGTTTGATTTTTTTAAATAGGTGCCTTTTTCACAGAAAAAAATCATAAATGAAGTGTCTGTTTACATGAGTTACTGGCAGTGCCCCCACGCAGAGTCACAGTAAGATCTCAGGGCAGGGAGCATAAGCAGAAATAGATAAACCCTTCCTAAAGCCATCTGGCTTCGATAAATAACTGCTGGAATCAGCTAAAGAGTGCAGTTGGGGGGTTAACTTCGCCTCCTGCATCCCTGTAGTTTGGGGAGTGTCGGCAGATGTTGTTAATCATGGAACAGTGCATGTTTGTAAATAGACCTTAGATTTTCAGATGTTATTAGTGAAATAAAAAAAAGCAATAGATCATAGAGATTAATCCATAGATTCTCACCAACTGTAACCTCCCCTTTCTTCCTTATCTCTCTCATGTAGGGTGCTGTGTTTCCCAGCTATAGCCCAAGGACACACCTATAGGGAGGAGTTTCATACTACTAGTGTGATGCAAGCAAACAGTGACATATTGGGTGCCTGAGCGTCATGAGATACTAGTAGTTTGAAGACCTTCCTTTTGTTTGTGACTCGTGACCTTGGTCACTGAGGTGAAATCTGATGCCCAACATGAGAGAGAACAGGAAGAAAATGGGTGGGTACTGAAGAGGGAATGTGTTACTCTGGGGCTTCTTGGAAGTGTGTGAAGTGTACATTTTACATGAAAATTACATTGTCAGGATACAATTAAATTAATGAATTAAATAATTTACATAAATCAAAAAAATGCATATAGAGTGCCTTTTAATAAAAGCAGTTCTAATTGCTTGGTGCTGCACAGAGGTAAGCCTATAGAACAACAAGAGTTAATAGTACATATCTACAACTTGGTTGCTCCAATACACAGACATTGGACCTCATAGTAACGTGAGTACAAACAGCCATCGTTTGAGATCTTAAAGGGACACTGTCACCCCAACAAGTTGGCAACACCTTCAAGAGCATGAAAAACTGGCTTTACATTGCATTAGATATTTTTATTTACAGTAAAAATATTGCTAATATTGCTATAAAGCATTGTACGTACTGTTCCTATATGCTAATATACCACTTAACATGCTAATTTGAAGCTCAAACTGTATGATAAAGGCAGATACAATCTATAACTGCATGAAAACACTGGGGGTATTGGTTTGATCACATCAGAAACAGACAAGCATACTCTGATTCTAATAGGCACATCAAATCAGTTAATTGGTATTACATAATCGCCTATTTGCCTATTGAGGCAGCTCAATCAATGTTACTTTTCTCAGGAATGGTTCACTTTTGGAAAAATGGCTAATGCAATATATGGACAGTTTTTCATGCTCTCAAAAATAACTTAAAAAACTATTTGAGTTTGTTGTCCTTTAAGAATATTGTATTTTCATATAGTGCCGGTAATTAGTTAGAATTAAAATTTCTGTTACATATATTTTTTAATAAGATTTGTGTCCTTTGCTGAACCTTTTCTTCTTATTCACATGTTTTGTCTGATTCACAGAAAATAATCAGATAGCGGAAATCGAAACTACAGATATGAAACTTTAAATTGTAAGGAAATATTCAAACATAAATATGTGCACAGGTGCAATCCTTGTCATTAACAGTTTAAAGAAATGCTGGCAATTCTTGTCTATGCAGCAAATCAGATGTTAGGAAGAGCAAAATAGCTTTGAAGTTCTGGTTGATAGACATCAACATCTAGAGAG
Organism: Discoglossus pictus; assembly: GCA_027410445.1. Lineage (NCBI taxonomy): Eukaryota > Metazoa > Chordata > Amphibia > Anura > Alytidae > Discoglossus > Discoglossus pictus. The sequence continues at coordinate 142,265,039 of CM050170.1, forward strand.
TGTTTATGAACAGAAACCTAATGGAGTATAGCAGAATAACAAGATAAAGTGATAGAAAGCAGGTGTCGTGGACTGTACTTGGCCCTGTTTAGTGGCTCCTCAAATAATCCAACAAATGACTCTGTTTGGCATAATTATAAACTGTGTACTTAAGTTAAAACCTTACTAGATCTGCTTGCTTCATCAGACAGTGCCGGGGTCTCAAAAATGAGTTGCCTAGAGGGTAATGTAATGCATTTTCTTTGTGGAACTTCTTTTTTACAGAAGGCTAAAGGAAATATTTGCTATGTTGGCTGGTAATCCCCTAACAGTAGTGTCAAAACTAAACTGGTTTAATGTACCTTGACTCTCATTGAATGGAGCCTTTTGTTCTAACCATCTTTGCTTTGTTATTAGCCATTTGTTTGCTGGCGGGATGGCCACAGAAAGTTTAGTTTCAGTTGGGTCAAATGGTTTTGGCTCTGAATTTCTTGTACTATTGTACTATATATGGGAAATAAGTAAATTGTGTGTAAGTATGGGAAGGAAAGTACATGTATATTACCCGTAGATTCCCAGGCATCAGCCCAGCAGAGGACAAGGGTTTTGCTTTGTGAACATGTAAACAGACATGCAGGCACTACATGTCCTACAATAAAAGTACTATACATGTAAAGGACATTGGAGTTACCTGGGAGCATCCTAATTAACTTGTTCTCTGAGGGAGTATGGAATGTTTTATTGTGTTTCACTGTATAGAAACTGTGTAGAAGAAGAGTTAGTTGAGGAGACATGTTTTGAGATGTACTCCTTGATCTCTAAGGATCATTTACAAAGTGTTCCAGTCCTACAAAGATCTTGTTGACATCGAAGCATATCTGGTTCTCTCTCACGCTCTCTTTCTATATATTTTTCTCTCTCTCTCTCTCTCTCTCTCTCTCTCTCTCTCTCTCTATATATATATATATATATATATATATATATATATGTGTGTGTAATTTATCAAAGATTTCCATGAACCCTACAAGTAACTCTGTTATTTGGGACTCTATCACATTTAATTGCTAATATCAAAGGCTATCAAGATACACATGAGATGTGTTTTAAGGACTGTGACAAATTGTCTTTCATTTATGTGTCATGTTTAAATAATTAATGTGTGCATATAGTTACTGCCATGGATATAATGAAAACAGTACAATGTGGCTCACAGGCAGGCTCTAAGTTATGTTATCAGGGCCTTACTGGTTCTAGTGGAACTTATTATAAGTCATAATAATGTAGGGACCTGCTAGGCCCTAATTGTTATGCCATCTTGACTGTTTCATGATCCCAGGCTGCATAAACTCCCAGGTGTCTTAACTAGAAATACTAACCTCCCATCCTGCCCTAAGTGGAACAGATCACTGAACATAAATATACAATCCCAGACCCTGGAAAGTTTATTACCCTCTCTGAAATTAATAATGAACAGTCAAGGAGATAAATAGTATTGATAGAAAATGGGTATTGGAAATTGTGGAAGGAGATGAAACAAGCCTCACTGGCCAAAGCAGATAGGCTAGTACTTGGGGATGCTTTATTTTGGGATTATTAAAATGTGGCTGAAGAATAATAAAGTTGACAGTCTTACTTTGACATACTAATCAACTGTGTTGTCTCAGTCTGAGTGGGAGATTCTAACAAAAGGAATGCCTGCCTGATGGTATGATTTAATCCTAACAAATGGGATTTAATAGAGTTTATTATTTTAATAAGCAATAACTTTTGGACTAAGTTTGCAACCTGGAAGGTCTTGAGTTCTCCTAAGAGGTGTTTTGGCTTGATGCTGAGATCTTGAACACTAAAATGCACAACCTAGAATTAGATAATTGAGGTGTACATGGACCCTCAAATCTGGGTCTTAACATTTTATAAAGTTCAAGATGGAAATGTCTTCAAGAGAAGGAGGAATGCAAGAACACAATGTAATGCTTTGTAGTTGGAAGGTGTTAGATGGAAGATTTAGGGGAAATGTGAGAGCGTACTACTTTACAGAAAGTGTAGTAGAACTGAGGCCTGACTGGATAAGCATAAGACTATCCTGTGATTTATTTAAGACAGACTTTTTCGGTAGCTAGAATGAGCAGAGCAGATGGACTTTTGGGTTCTTATCTGCCATCAAATGTATTTCACATGAGGCTGTATAAAAATACAGGATAGATATACGGAAACATTTGTATTGTTAGCAAATCGTTTTTGAAAATACTAATTGCACCTAAAATATTAGTTTTGATGTTAATGTTTTTACCAAAATAAAATAAATCCTTGAAAGTTAAACTAAATTTGAAAGCTCCATATTTTCTCAACAATTTGTATATGTATATAGATAATACATTATAAATTATTTATGACCAACCCAGAGCAAAATTGGTAAAAGCACTTACAAATGTTCTACACATGGAACCAAGTTAAACAATCTAATAAAATAAAAATAAACCTATAAAATGATATGGTGACTACATAAATACCCATTACTGTGTCCGGATCTCTGTCACCCTATTAATCGCTGCATGCCAGGTACATCTATCGATATGTTTCTGGCTTTTCTTGGCAAAGATACTAGAGTAGCTTCCCATTTCTTTCTGCAGTGGACCAAGATTTGTCTGACCTCTCTGCTATGACCTGCCCATCTTGGGTGACTCATTAGCTTTCCTGAAATCTTAGAAATACAAAGCAATGTTGTACACAGACGGCAGAATAGTAATAAACAGGAGTGCAAAATAAATAACCCTACTACAAGGTTCTCAAGTGCACTTTGTATGATGTGTTCATTTGGTTATTCCTAAAAATCTTATGGCACATGGTAATACAGGATCCCTTGTTTTATGGAATGTATTCTATATAGGGATCTGGACCAACTAGAACTTATTGTGGCTGGACCCAAATTGGAGCAAATAAAGTTGATGTCTTAATGTGAAATTAAACATACCAGGCTAAACAATGAAAACAAGGAGAACCAACTATAAAGGAAGAAAGGCTTATCCTCAGCCTGACATTTGATAAAAGCATTTTATTGATATAAACATGAGTGTGTATATAAATAGTACATATGTGTGTACATTTGCATAACTAAAAATAAGTTAATAAACAAATTCCCCACTCAGAATTTCAAAAATACAGTTCTTGCACTGCCCTCTGGGAGGGACATGCAGATGAGTCCACAGTGCATATTCACTGTTAAATCCAATACCATTATATATATATATATATATATATATATATATATATATATATATAAACACACACACTGCTTTATTCTTTGGCACATATATCACTCATACAGTACATTGTCAAAATACTGTCCACACACAAGAAAGTTCTTGTGAAGTTTAAAATGATAATATTAGAAACAATATTTTGTGCAAAGTTAAGTAAATACTGACTGCTATTAGGTAAAGACTCTACATATGGACATCACCAGATTAAATCAGATTGACTATATACTTTGCAGCCAAAGATGGAGGAGCTCTATGCATTCGGCAAAAATAAGACCTGGACCTGACTTTGGCTCAGACCATAAGCTTCTTATTGCAAAGTTCAAAATTAAATTAAAGAAAACAGGGTAAATCATAGACCAAGTAGATACAAAATAAATAATATCCCTTGTGAATATGCAGTGGAAGTAAAAGAATAGATTTAAGGTACTAGACATGGAAGATAGGGTACCTGAAGAACTTTGTACCTAGCAACATTATCCAGGAAACAGCAACAAAAAATATCCCTAAAAGAAAGAAAAATAAGAAGTCAAGCTGGCTATCTAATGAGGCTTTGAAAGTAGCTCAGGAAAGAAGGAAAGTGAAAGGCAGTGGAGATAGGAAAAGATTTGTCCAACTGAAGGCAGAATTCAAGAGGATTGCAAGGAGAGACAAGTAGACATTCTACAATGAACAATGTAAAAAGATCGAAGAAGATGGGTAAGAAAATGTGGAACCTAAAAGGAACCTATCATGCCAAAGTGGGTCGTGATAAAAGACAAAATGGTAGGGACTTATCAGAAGAAGATAACATAAAGAAGAGGTGGCAGGAATACACTGAAGACCTATACAAGAATGGTCTTAACAGCAGTGATGACCTCAGTAGTTTCTCCAATGAATGAGATAAGTGAGATAGACCCAAGGATGTCTTGCTAATAATAAGGCTGCAGGAGGTGATGAAATCCCAATTGAACTATATAAAATTCTACAGGATGATGCCATGAAAGTGTTGCTTGCCTTATGCCAACACACTTGGAAAACTCAACAATGGCCAATAGACTGGAATAGACTGGAAAAGGTCAGTCTACATCCGAATCCCCCAAAAAGGCAGCGCTAAAGAGTGCTCCAATTTTCGAACAATTGTACTCATTTCACATGCCAGCAAGGTAATGCTTAAGGTTTTACAAGCTCAATACCAATAATATACGGACCGGGAACTACCAGATGTGGAAGCCAGATTCCGTAGAGGAGGAGGCGCAAGATATCAAATTGCCAATGTATGCTGGATAATAGAGAAAGCAAGAGAGTTCCAGAAAAGCATTTATTTCTGCTTTGTGGACTATTCTAAAGCCTTTGACTGTGTGGATCACAACAGAATGTGGCATGTCCTTAAAGAGATGGGAGTGCTAGATAATCTCATCCTCCTCCTAAAGAATCTGTATGTGGACCAAGAAGCCACGGTCAGAATAGAACATGGGATAACAGAATGGTTCAAGATCGTTAAAGGAGTGCCACAAGGTTGTATATTGTCACCTTATTTATTCAACTTATATGCAGAGTACATCATTCATAAGGCTGGGTTGGATAAATCCAAAGCCGGAATCAATATTACTGGAAGAAATATCAACAACCTCAGATACGAGGATGATACTATACTACCTTGATGGCTGAAAGTGAGGAGGAACTAAAGGACCTATTGATGAGGGTAAAATAAGTTAGGCAAAGATTGGCCTGCTGCTCAATGTTAAAAAAAGAAGATCATGGGAAACAGTAATCTCACTTCCCTGGCAAATAGACGGAGAAGAAGTGGAGGCAGTGACATAATTTATTTTCCTTGGATCCAAGATCTCTGCAGATGGTGACTGTAGTCATTAAAACAAAATATATTTGCTTCTGGGGAGGAAAACTTTGCCACGCTTGGACAAGCTAGTAAAAAGTAAAGATATTAAACTATCAACAAAGGTCCTCATAGTTTGAACTATGATATTCCCAGTAATAACATACGGATGTGAGAGTTGTCCCACAAAGAAATCTGAGCACTGTAGAATTGACACCTTTGAATTATGTTGTTGGAGAAGACTCCTTTGAGTCCCTTGGACTGCAAGAAGGCATGACCATGAGACTGAAGCTAAAATATTTTGGCCATATCATGAGACTGCAGGATTCCCTAGAAAAGACTCTGATGCTGGGAAAGATTGAAGGCCCAGGAACAGAGACAGAGATGACAGAGATGGATAGATGAAGTCACTGAAGCATTGAACATAAACTTGGTGGAGCTCAGAGGAGGAGTGGGAGATGTACCTAGCTAGGGTCCATAGAGTCATATTTTTGGATATTTTTGGTATGGTTTAGGCCTTGTGTCATGGTGTGATAAACCTTTTAACAGTTTGTAATTGTGCTTATTTTGCATGTTTCAATAAAGGAACAAAATGTAATATAAGAAACATCAAAGGTTTCTATTAGTGTATTATTTTGCAATCATCTTGATTGATGGTTATATTACTAATTGATTAATGACATATATTTCAATGTGAAACGGTAGTGTAAATTATTATTTTTTTAAATGGGCTCTAATGTGTTATCTGATATCACAGCTAAAAGAAAAAATGAGAGTTGATTATTATGTTTCAATCTGCCAAAATAAAGTTTAATGGACCACTGTAATACATTTACAAGTAAATATCATAGGTTATTAAAACAGTATGCCTGTTTAAATAAATAAAAGTTAATATTTTCTCTCCACCTACCTGTGTCTATCAAGGGATGTGGCCTGATCAGCGGAGGGCCTGGTCTAAAAGAAAGGTTTGATAAAGTATGACATCAAAGAGCTGTCTGCCTCTAAGCCTTATGATGGTCCAGCTACCAGGCAAAGATGGCCATGCCCCTTAATATGGCACAGGGGCTGGAGAAACACACAGCTTTGCTTAGAGGGAAAGCAGGCAATTTAAAAAATAAGAAACATATAAACTTATAAACTTTATTTATTTTATACAGCAAAATGTTTTTTTTTATTCTCTGTCCTAGATCAAACATATACATTTTACATGTAAATGCATGACAGTGCTCATTTAAGTGCTTCTTTATACTTATGCAAGTTAAAATCTAAATGTTACCTAATCTTTCTAAATTATAACACACAAATTCCAGTTGTACTTCAGTTCCTCCAGCTCTGCGCAAGAAGTTTTAGATTAGAAAATGCTTGTAAAACATTTCTCTTAGTAAAATGCAGGAACAGATGTACAGGACATTATTCCTCAAGGCAGGCTCACTGTTGCTAGAATGATTGATACTATGCACCTGAGCTACAAAAAGCATGTGGCTATCTTTTATAGATACATCAATGTCTCAACGCAAGGGAGGGAATCCAACTCAGCTCCAGAATCATCTTATCTTGGCTACATGAATCCTCTCTTGGACCATGGAGTGGATGGTGTCTCAGTAAACGGCTTCTATTACAGGGATATTAGAATGGAGAATAGGAAACAAATGGGTTAAAAATAACAAACATACAGTGTCTTGCCAAAGTATTCACCCCTTGGCCTTTTTCGTGCTTTGTTGCCTCACAACCTGGAATTAACATGGATTGTTTGAGGATTTGCATCATTTAATTTACAGAACATGCCAACAACTTTGAAGATGTTTTTTTTATTGTTAAGCAAACAACAAATAGGACAAAATGACAGAAACAGTCAATTTGCATAACTATTCACCCCTCTAAAGTCAATACTTTGTAGAGCCACCTCTTGCGCAATCACACCCAAGTCCTTTCGGATAAGTCTCGATGAGTTTGCCACATCTTACCACTGGGATTTTTGCCCATTCTTCCTTGCAAAACTGCGCCAGCTCCTTCAAATTGGATGGTTTGGGCTTGTGAACAGCAATCTTTAAGTCTGACCACAGATTTTCTATTAGATTGAGGTCTGGGCTTTGACTAGCCCATTCCAACACATTTACATGTTTCCCCTTAAACCACTCAAGTGTTGCTTTAGCAGTGTGTTTGGGGTAATTGTCCTGCTTGAAGATGAACCTCCATCCTAGCCTCAAATCACACATAGAGTGGTAAAGGTTTTGCTCAAGAATATCCCAGTATTTAGCACCATCCATCCTTCCATCAACTCTGACCAGTTTCCCAGTCCCAGCTGCTGAAAAACATCCCCACAGCATAATGCTGCCACCACCATGTTTCACTGTGGGGATGGTGCTCTTTGGGTGATGTGATGTGTTGGGTTTGCGCCAGACATAGCCTTTTCTTTGATGGCAGAAAAGTTAAATTTTAGTCTCATCAGACCAGAGCACCTTCCTCCATACATTTTGGGAGTCTCCCACATGCCTTTTCACAAACTCAAAACATGCCATTTTGTTTTTTGCTGAAAGTAATAGCTTTCGTCTGGCCACTCTGCCATAAAGCCCAACTCTATGGAGCGTACAGCTTATTGTCGTCCTATGTACAGATACTCCAGTCTCTGCTGTGGAACTCTGCAGCTCCTCCTGGGTTACCTTAGGTCTCTCTGCTGCCTCTCTGATTAATGCCCTCCTTGCCCGGTCCGTGAGTTTTGGTGGGTGGCCATCTCTTGGCAGGTTTGCTGTTGTGCCATGTTCTTTCCATTTGGTTATGATAGATTTGATGGTGCTCCTGGGGATCATCAAAGATTTGGATATTTTTTTTATAACCTAATCCTTACTTGTACTTGTCCCTTACTTGTTTGGAGAGTTCCTTGGTCTTCATGGCAGTGTTTGGTTAGTGGTGCCCCTTGGTTGGGTGGTGCAGTCTCTGGGGCCTTTTAAAAAAGGTGTGTATATGTAATGAAAGGGCATGTGACACTTAGAATGCACACAGGTGGACATCATTTCACTAATTATGTGACGTCTGAAGGTAATTGGTTTAACCAGAACTTTTTATTGGCTTCATAACAAAGGGGGTGAATACATACACAGATGCCAATTTTCTGTTTTCTATTTCTAAAAAATAGTTTTATGCATATATTTTTCTCATTTCACTTCACCAACTTAGACTATTGTGTTCTGATCCATTACATAGAATTCAGATTAACAAAACATTGAATTTAAGATTGTAATGTAACAAAATAGGTAAAAAGTCAAGCGGGGTGAATACTTTTGCAAGGCACTGTAGGTTATAGCCTCTAAATAAAAGAGAGAACATCATGATTATGCTCCCTAAAATAGACTATATTGAGAAAATGTTGGAACATATATAGGCAAACAGAACAATAGAACTTTGGGTTCAATGATTACATTATCTGCCCTTAACCTGTTATCTCAATCAGCCCTCTGTAATACCTCACTGTCCAAACTGGGTGGTGTGGGAGTTAATGCTATCACAGGGTGAGCTTGTGATTACACCACAACTGTAAATACAATCAAAGTTCCCTTCTAAACCAGTTAACTCGTTTATCCTATTTTAGTTTCCTGTACACAGCAAGATAATCACAACAGGCAGGTTGTTATAAAGATGTACGACCCATTGTTCAAATTTACTGTGTCTGGTGATGGAATTGGCAGGGACTGGAATGGTGATCGGGGGAAGGATAGAGAGGACATAGGGAGAGGTTTTCAGTGGCAACCAGCAGGCTCCACACTTATCTTCAAAATCAATAACTACTGAAGTGTTCATAAATATTGAAAAGCACACCACTTCACCAGCTCAGTGTAAGGATAATTTTAATGTTAATTATGATTTATAATGGGTGTCTACTTAAATTTAATTTGACACAGAAAAAAAACACATGTACACTAATCTCTTTTCTATACAAAGTTTAAATAACAAGCAAAATATATAGAGCTCACAGTGTCATTTCCTATTTGTTCTCACAATTTACTCTTCGCATATACATTTTATATAGCTAGAACCCATAATAATGTTAGAAATCCCCTTGTTTTGTGGCTACAGTATATGTTCTATGTCTTTCCTGTAACTAAAATGTTTCACAGGATGCCTCGTACCTAAACCTATCAGACGTTCTGTTATCAAACACATCTCAAAATTACTGTTATGCGGAAAACCACTTAAAAGTCTTTATAGGTTAAGTGGAATTCCCCATTAATTAAGAGGGTTTCCTATAAAGGAAATACAGTTATTATAAATGGGTATTTTAATAATAAACAGACAGACTAATATAAGATAGATAGATAGATACAAAGACAGATACAAAGATAGAAACAAAGATAGATAGATAGATAGATAGATTGTTATTAACTGCAGTTATAGGAATTATGTTTATATTCTATTAATGCATTGTAGAGGTATAGGGCTCTTCAATTATTACTGCCAAACGGTATAATGTATGTCATGAGATATTGCACGTGATCTTCATTTGTGGCCCATGGATTACCAGTGTACTGTGTACTACCTTCAGTTCCATTAAAAAAACAAAACTAAGAAAAATGAGGTAGTAATGTTGTGTTAGTACTGAGGTCGTATTGTTGTATTGTGTATAAGTACACCTGCTAAATTATAATGTGTCCTAGAACAGGGGTCTGAAATGGCTCAGTTGACTCGTTTGACCATCCAGCAAATTAGAAAGATACATGGAACTTAACAAGGAGCAACACTACCCCACGGAGCAATATCCATGCAGAATTCACATTTTGTTTTTTGAGATAGATTATTATTTTACGTATTATTTTAAGACTAGCAACTTGCCCATTAAAAAATGACGCTGATAAAATTTGAAGCCTGGCAATGCTGTTTGACACACAATGCGAGGCTCTCCCCTCTCTAACTTGCGGGCCTCGAGATGAGCCCTTTACGGCCTCGCGATGAGGCCTAGTTGTGAGTGCTAAAGGCCTAGTTGCGAGCCTCTTTCCTCTCCTCTACGTTACGGGCCTCACGATAAGCGCCTTCGGTGCTCATTGCGCATGCACAAACCCGTAACTTTTAACATTGCGTTACCGACAAAATCGCAGTTACGACAACTATTATAGTTGATTCTCAAAGAGAAAAGAATACTGTAACTATGAAAAAATAAATTCTATCAATAAATATAAATAAAATATACCAATAAAAAACTAATTTCCAAGATAACATAACATTTCAAAAATCTAACTATCCGCTGTCTAGTATAAGGGTTTCCCACAGTCAAGCTGCATTTTTGATGGAATATTCTACATTCTACGTTGAACCCAGTTACAGGGCTTCTGCAGTTCTAGATAAAAGTCAGTTGTTTGTAAAGTACGGAATAAACTAATATTAGAAACTTTTTCCATGGACAGAAAACATTTTTAGAGTAAATGAGAATTTTTGAAGATTCTGTTTATGAATAGAGGAATCTATTGTGTGTTTGTTACATCACTTAGCCAGAGAGGGATCATGATTGCAGGGGTGTAGGAACCAAAATAATTCTGGAGGGGATAAACTTCATTTGATACACAGAACACTTAATAGCTTCTATACACATACATACACACAATTAGAAATCTGCGGTGGGGGGGGATTTGTCCTCCTCATCTCCACCAGTTCCTAGACCTATGCATGAGGGTTTATGTGGAAAAAGGGGTAGGGAAGGAGAGAACATGGAGAGCTCAAAAGTCTTTGTTAGCTAATTTGATCATATTGAAATTGACACCACCCTCTTTCCTCTTAACATTAATAGATGCAGCTACAACTCTACACAATGCAAACAACGCTCTCACACACACTTCCACTGAAGAATCATGGATGCCTCCATGGTCCAGCACAGTTATGTCTTTTTTTTCTAATTAAAAACTAGCATTTTAACTTTTCAACTTTTATTTATGCTTTTAATCAAAATTTCTAGAATATATTGTTTCATTGTCCATTGATCATCTAAACAAACTTTTAGGAATGGAAAATCTCAATGGCTTCTCCTCCCACACCCTACATTTCCAATTCAGTCCAACTAACCTTTATTAAGAGGTCCCTTTCATATAGTTTTATAGTTTTCCTTTTTTTGAAGCCGCGCTATATATCAGAAAGAGCATCATACATTAAAATGTTCATACATTTTTATTCAAGAACATGGCTTCACTTGACATAACATATAAATCATCTGCACTCTCATTCCAGAAAATATAGCATTAGATTAGTTAGTCTCATTAGGAACACTAGGGGAAATATTGAAATATTCAGCATATGTCCTCTTGACTGTATCACATCTACCAGAAGAAATTATCCTAACATACTTAAGCAGTTAACCAAACAATTATTTACATAACTCAATTAAAATGAACATCCTGCCTGCCCAGAATTGACTCCCTTCTCCCACATTTTAGGATTAGAGTTCAGCCGGTTTTACCCTATCTATCACATATATAGTTGTGAGCAAGCAAGTCGTTGCTAACGCTGCTACTGCGGCCCTCGCGAACATAAGCTTGGAAACCCGCATTAACCCCACGGGATCCGAGATAAGCTCGGAAACCCGCATTAACCCCACATTAACTCTTACAGTGGGGGTCCCCGATCGCACAAGATCGGGGACCCCCGCTGCAATGAAAATTCTAAATTCCCGCCTTACTGGTCCTTAAAGGACCCATAATAAAAATAAAAAAATTAACCCTATCACGCATGGGGCTCTATACAGAGCCCCACCAACCCCTAAAAAACCCTGTCACTCATGGGGGTCAATCCAGACCACCATAAACCCCTAAAAAACCCTGTCACTCATGGGGGTCAATCCAGACCACCATAAACCCTTAATTAACCTTGTCACTCATGGGGGTCAATACAGACCCCCAAAAGCCCTTAATTAACCTTGTCACTCATGGGGGTCAATATAGACCCATATAAGCACTTAATTAACGCCGTCACTCATGGGGGTCAATACAGACCCAAATAAACCCATAATTAACCCTGTCACTCATGGGGGTCAATACAGACCCCCATAAGCACTTTATTAACCCCCTCACTCATGGGGGTCAATACAGACACCCATAAACCCCTAATTAACCCTGTCACTCATGGTGGTCAATACAGACCCCTATAATACATATAATTAACCCTGTCTCTCATGGGGGTCAATACAGACCCCCATAAGCACTTCATTAACACCGTCACTCATGGGGGTCAATATAGACCCCCATGAACCCATAAATAACCCTGTCACTCATGGGGTCAATACATACCCCCATAAACCTAGAATAAACCCTATCACTCATGGGGGTCAATATAGACCCCCATAAGCCAATAAATAACCCTGTCACTCATGAGGATCAATAGAGACCCTCATAAGCCTCCATCTAACCCCATCAGTCACATAAGGGTATATTATGACCCTTATGGGCCTGTTACAACCCAACATTAACCTCAAAAGTGCCATGACGGTGCTCATGGACCATCATGCCACTAAGTATAAACACTACACTGCACTATACCCCCCCAATAAAACATTAAATCTAAACTAACCACCCTCTACACTAACCTATCAACACCTAGACTACCTACCTACACTAACTACCTTCTAATAAACCCCCACCACTATAATTACAGAAAATAAAAAAAAATCAAGTCACCAAAAATAAAAAAGGAAGACTACAGAAAAAATAAAAACCATTACACACCTGAACAGGAAATACATATAATAAATACAATACAATACATACAATACAAAATAAATGAAATACAATACAATACCCCCCAATCGATCTAATATACAATAAATCCTATCTATCTAGAATACATCACCTAATCTATCTAATATACAATACATCCTATCTATCTAATATACACCCCCCCAATCTATCTAATATATAATACATCCTATCTATATAAAATACATCCCACAATGTAACATACAATAAATGCTATCTCTATATAAAATACTCTAATTCTAAGCTAAAATACAATAATTAAGACCACTTACCTTTGCAGATGTCCCTTCAGATCAGCAACCTAGTGAAAAAAATATAAATAAATTAGTGCAACACATTTACAAAAAATAAATAAGCATTATAAATATTCTAAATATTTTACTCACCTTTCCAGCATGTCCCCGTCCTTCTTATTTTCTTCTTCTCCAGCGCGGCCCCTGTTAAAAAAAAACATAACATTAGTACAAATACATAAACATTAAACAAAATAAAACAAACATAATCTACATTGTACTTACCTCCCAACGATGTCCCCGGCCTCCTCCTATTCTGCCCCGCCCTGGAACCGCACTCTAAAAAAAAAAGAAAAAGGCAATGGCGCCTTCTGATTGGTTAAAAATGCTGTCTATCAAATTTACCCAATCAGAAGGTGCCAATGTGTGAGCCAAGCAGAAAGGGATACACCCTAAATTCCCACTCTGATTGGATAATGCACCTGTCAATCTTTATTTAAGCCAATCACAAAGCGCAGATGCCTTCAGCCAATCACAATGGAATACACCCCCACAGGGTGATTGGCTGGAGGCATCTGCGCATTCTGATTGGTTGCACTGACAATAGCCAATCACAATGGGATACACCCCCACGTACTGATTGGCTGAAGGCATTTGCGCCTTTTCATTGGCTGTTGTCAAAGTCAATCAGTATTACAGCCAATGAGAAGGCACAGATGTCTTCAGCCAATCACCCTGTGGGAGGGGGGGGGAATATCCTATTATGATTGGCTGATGGCAATAAAGCCTTCTGATTGGTTTAAATAAAGATCGACAGGTGCATTATCCAATCAGAGTGGGATTTTGGGGTGTATCCCTTTCTCATTGGCTCACACATTGGCGTCTCCTGATTGGCTGAATTTGATAGACAGCATTTTCAGCCAATCAGAAGCCGCCATTGCCAATTTACTTCAAAAAACTCTGTAGGAGGCTTTTTTTTTCTTTTTTTGATTTTACAGCACAGATTCTTCCAGGGCCCATGCGGGGCAGAAGAGGAGGAGGCTGGGGTCATCGCAGGGAGGTAAGTACAATGTATATTATGTTGATTTTACTTTGTTTTGAGTTTTATGTGTGTTGGACTAATTTAATGTTTTTTTTCAACAGGGGCCGCACCGGAGAAGAAGAAAAGAAGAAGGACGGGGACATGCTGGAAAGATGAGTACAATATTTATAATATTTACTATGTTTATTTATTTTCTGTAAACGTGTTGTAGTAATTTTTTTTCCCCCTAGGTTGCTGATCTGAAGGGACATCTGCAAAGGTAAGTGGTCTTAATTATTTTATTTCAGCTTACAATTAGGGTTTGTATATCGAGATAGCATTTATTGTATGTTACATAGAGGGATGTATTTTATGTAGATAGGTTGTATTGTATATTAGATAGCTTGGGTGATGTATTTTAGATAGATAGGATGTATTGTATATTACATTGTGGGATGTATTTTAGATAGATAAGCACCTCACATATATTTTTTAAAGAAGTTTTTAGTTATCAAGCATCTATCCAAAAGCAAGGTTTTCACTAACTAAAAACTTCTTTAAAAATATATATATTATGTGCTTATTTAGAGCCATATTCAATTGGCCAAAATATCAATTGAATGAGGGCCATAGTATTTATTGTATATTACATAGATTGGGGGATGTATATTAGATAGATAGCATGTATTGTATATTACATAGATTTGGTGATGTATTTTAGATAGATAGTATTTATTGTACGTTACATAGATTGGGGGATGTGTATTACATAGATAGGATGTATTGTATATTACATAGACTGGGTGATGTATTTTAGATAGTATTGATTGTATCTTAGATAGATAGGGGGTATTGTATTCTATTTCATTTTATTTGTATTGTATGTATTGTATGTATTTAGTTTTCAGGTGTTTCATTTTTTTTTTTTCTGTAGTGAGGGTGCGGGGTGTAATGCATTTTTTTATTTTCTGTAATGTTCCTTTTTTTATTTTTTGTGACTTGGTTTATTTTATTTTATGTAATGTAGATTTTTTATTTTTGGTGCCTTTAGTTTGTTTTATTTTCTCTAATTAGAGTTGTGGGATGGTATTAAGGGGTCGGTAGGTAGTGTAGGTAGGTAGTGTAGGTCTTAATAGGTTAGTGTAGAGTGGGGTTAGTTTAGATTATACGGTTTATTGGGGGGCTATAGTGCAGTGTAGTGTTTATACTTAGTGTCATGAGAGTACTTTAGAAGCCTCATAGCACTTACAGGGTAATGTTAGGCTTCTAACTGTCCCATGAGGGTCTTTAAATACCCTTATGGGACTAATGAGGTTAAATAGAGGCTTATGAGGGTCTGTATAGACCCCCATAAGAGACCGGGTTAAAATGGTGTAGTGCTTACACTTTGGGTCATGGGGGTCCTGGATGACTCTCATGGCACTTATAGGGCCTCATTCTATTACCGGCCGTAAATCGGCCGTAAGGCTGCGATTCCTTGCGGGGGTTCTGTTAACTCGCGATTCTATTATACGGCCCCGCAAGGATCTCCCCTTACGGCCGGCCGCATATCTTGAAACCGGCCGTAAACTCTGAAATCTAAAAACGCAAAAATAAATTCAAGCCTGCACTGTACAGCTCTGTAAATGCTAGGGATCATATTGGGGGACATGAGGATTAAAAGTAACCCACTCTCAAGCTTGCACATCAGCCCAAACCCGAGTTCAAATTAACTGTTTATTTTCCGGCTGCGGCGTGGGCGTGTCTGAGGTGCTCCAAGCACTCTGGACTTTTTACATGTATATTTTACGTATATTAAAAACAATTATTTTACGAATTTGAGTATAGGGTAATTATGTGCTATTTTTGCTAACACCGAATATCACTTTATAGTCTTCTCAAAGTTCAGGATGGCTTTATTTGAGCTATTTTATGTGCTTAATTGGTGCTAGCGGGACCTCTTTCCTGCAAGTAAGCTGCGGCTCGTTTTTAGCCTTGCAGACAGGGTTCCCGGAGCAATAGAATCGCAACCAGGCTTTTCTTACGGCCGATTTCCTTGCAGCCGTTTTAGATCAAAGGCTTTCCTCCGGCGCGATCGGCCGCAAGAGATAACAAGGCGCCGGCCGCAAGCCTGCCGGAGTCCCCGGCCGAAGGGGAATAGAATAGCCGGAAAGCTTGCGGCCGGTCCTTGCGGCCCCACAGCGGCTGCGGCCGATAATAGAATGAGGCCCATAGTGTTATTACATGCGTTGATTAGTGTGTTATAGGCGTCTATATAGTTGAGGCACACAGTACACTCACATTGTGTGCCACACAGCATTTCAACACTTTATTTTATTGCCCCGTCATTTTTGACGGGCAAGTTGCTATTCACATCTAATATTTGTTGATATACGGGCCGTTGGTCACGCTTTGCGAGGCGAGCTGTTGACGGCTGCAGCACATGGGACTTAGGCTGCAATGAGCGCCAAAGGCGCTCATTGCACTGCGAGCCTACTGAACCGAGGCAAGCAGTTGAGGCACGCGGGACTTAGGCTGCAATGAGTGCGAAGCGAGGCGAGCAGTTGAGTCACGTGGCCCCTGGAACTTAGCGAGGGACGCATATATTACGGCCCTTATGACTTAGGACCCGAAGCATGTAGGACACTTCCTCCACAACAGTAAGATTTTTCACCAAAAGCAGTAACACTTAACCCAAGGCAGAAACACTTAACCCAAGGCAGAGGCCCCTAAACTACACGGGGGGAGAGGCTCGCAATGAGTGCCAAAGGTGCTCATTGCGAGCCACGCGATGAGCATCGAAGGCGCTCAGTGCAGGGCTCGCGATGAGCGCCAAAGGTGCTCAGAGGGCCCTTAGCCTCGCATTGTGTGGCAAACAGCATTGCCAGGCTAACAATTTTATTCCCGTCATTTTTTACGGGTTAGTTGCTAGTAACTTGCTAGTAATGAAAGACTTCATAACTTTAATGTGCATATTTTAGAGGACAGCAAGTATATCAAATAATTTAATGGAGTTCAAGAACAAGAGGTCAGATTGTGAAATTGGAAGGTGGAAGATTTAAGGTTAATGTGCAAAGATACTACCGTACAGAAAAAATGAGCAGCCTTCTCTTGGAAGTGGTAGAGTCAAACACAGTTCAGGACTAAGCATACAGGGATTAGTTTAAGACTGTCCTGAGATTTAATTAAGCCAAGTTTTTTAGGTAAATAGAATGGACAGACTAAATATGACTTTTGCCTCTAATCTATGTTAAAATCTATGTATCTTTTGTTGTCAAATTTAATGTAATTAATAGTTGTGAGCATACGAGTTGTTGCTAACGCTTGCGGGCTCGCGAAGTGAGGGCCTCAGTTGCTGGCATTGAGCACCTTCGGCACTCCTTACCAGCAACTGCGGGCCTCGCAAAAAAATACGAGACGCGTTACGACCAATTACGACCTTGCAAAAATCGGCCGCAACCCGCGCAAATGAAAAAATAAAAAACACAATAAATACACACAACACATACATAAAAAAGCTTACCTACAGGAAGAGGGAGCATCCAGGACCTCAAAAACTGAAGTTACACCTCAATTTAACTCAAAATAAAAGAGTTTAGACACTGAAAAATTCTCTAAGCAAGAGAAAAAATGGGTGGCGAAAAAAACGAAAACGAGGCTACAGCAGTCTAAAGACGCAAAACACCACCAAACACCTACGATATTGCCGAAAAAGACATACGAGATTCGAAAACAAAGACGAAACCCGCGCGACCTCAAACACATTAGAAACACAATAAATACACACAACAAACACATAAAAAGGTTACCCACAGCAAGGTGGTGCACCCAGGACCTCTGCAAGTAAAGTTACACCTCGATTTAAGTACAAATTTCGGACTTTAAACACCCGAAAATCACCTAAGCGAGAGAAAAAATGGCCGCCGAACAAAACGAAAACGAGGCTACAGGACTCTAAACACGCAAAACACCACCGTAAACACGCAAAACACCACGAAACAGCTACGGATATTCCAAAAAAGTCGGACAACATTTAAAACGAAGGACGCTAAATCAGCCACAGCCGCATACCACACATTAGCCGCCATTTTAGAACAATAACTTATACAATGCGGAAGTACACAGCTACGCTAACAGTTTTGTCTCGCGCACACACTCTATTACACTACACACATTCATCACGCTTACACAGCAGCTCCACGCCACTAATGCTCCAGCAACATCAAAACAGATTGCCAGCTCTTTAACAGAATGCTTCCTCCATATATTACTTCAAAATAGGTAAAGTATATTACTTTATTAATCTATTAGTTATTTTATTATTATACACCAAACAGCATTAGATCACTTACGATTTGATTGCCGTAATTTTTTGACGGGCAATTCGCTAGTGTAATTATAATTGCAACTCAATCAACAGCTATATATTCAAAATAACAGAATATATATATATATATATATATATATATATATATATATATATATATATAGATATATATAGATATATAGATAGATAGATTGATAGATATTTAGTGTGTGCTATCAGTCGCACCCTCTTGAGGTTTTGTTTCTCATGAGTCATCTCCCTGTTCAAGCATTTGAAACAATACCCATGGGAGGATGTGCCAATATAGTTTTTTATAGGTTTACAGGAGTTTATGTTTTGTGAGTCATTTGAGGCAAATACGTCAACGTGGTCTGAAAAGATGAGTAATTTAAATAGGAAAATCAGTAGTAGCTTCCCACTAATGATAGCTATGTATTTAGCTCAAAAAATGTATGAGTTTTTATTTTTCTTGTTCTATTAGGCTTATTGTTTTGGTTCAAGTCTGCTCCTAAGACTATGTCTCAGGAGTGACTATTATCCACAACAGTGTTTCTCAAAATGTTTTATTTAAGGACTGGCTTTTTAATAACCCATGTTTCTGGAAACCACATTTGAGATCCAGCACATTTATTATAGAGTGATTCTTCATGAGGGATACAAACTTTTGCACTGATTTGAATAGAGTACATTTGAACACATAAGTCCCTCAATATGCGTTAGGTTCTTCTTATCTCTCTTTGTCAACAAATAAGATCTAAATGACCACCACTATTTTATAGGACACACTATTATATTATATACTATTATATATCTGTCATCAGGTGTGTATCTCTCATTCTGTGCTTTGCTCTCTGTGGAGTATATCATCTGCTCATACTGTGTTATTTAATTATTTTGGGCTATTACAGAAAAATATTGTCCTTTCCAAATAGGGGCTAAGAATAGATTGTAGTTAAGGGTTAACTGTTTAAACCTTTTGGTTTCTTTTCTGGGGCCTCATTCAAATGCGATTTGGCCAATTGAATAGGGCTCTATATAAGTACATACCATATTTTTTTCACAGAAGTTTTTAGTTATTGAACTTCTATTCAAAAGCAAGGTCTTCACTAACTAAATACTTCTGTAAAAAAAATGCTATGGCCCTTATTCAATTGCAATTTGGCCAATTGAATAGGGGTCTAAATAAGCACATAACATATATTTTTTAAAGAAGTTTTTAGTTAGTAAAAATCTATCCAAAAGCAAGGTTTTCTCTAACTAAAAACGTATTTAAAAAAATATATTATGTGCTTATTTAGACCCCTATTCAATTGGCCAAATCGCAATTGAATGAGGGCCTATGTGTTTATATAGAGCCCTATTCAATTGGATGAATCACATTTGAATGAAGCCCACAGTATTTTGGTGATTTTTTCTCATCAGAGATTGATACCATGTTTTTGTTTAAGTTCTAAATGATCATCATTTATTGTGTGCTTATTCATTAGGCATATTTCTAAATTATTGTGGAGGTTATTTCAGGACTAGTCTTCAGGATGTGGGCAAACAAACTTTGGTGGTCCCGTTTCTAGAAAGTGAAAAAAATAACTTTCATATATTAAATATTACATGTAAGGGGATCTAGGGTTGCAATCCAGGGTGCAAAGCATTTAAACAAATTAACTGAACTGAAATATCCCTTCTCAGCTGACCAATCAGTTTATCTAAAAAAAAAAAGTTAAATGGAAAAAACTAACAAAACAAACAAAAAAAATGAATAGTTAATTTAATTTGTTTAAAAAAAGAAATTCCCAAAAATCACTTCAACTAAGAATTCATTTTTCAATATTTTATTAGAGAGCTTTAATATTAATATTGGTGTTTTAAATATTTGTAGAAATGATGTTTGATTAAATGGTATTAGTTCATCAGTCGGGAAAGGAAGGGGGTTGGTCCAAC
This sequence comes from Discoglossus pictus, assembly GCA_027410445.1. NCBI lineage: Eukaryota > Metazoa > Chordata > Amphibia > Anura > Alytidae > Discoglossus > Discoglossus pictus. Next base: position 142,285,316 of record CM050170.1, read on the forward strand.
TCAGTCTGGTCTGAATCACATGTTCGTGAGCAAAAATCACTATCTATTATCTAGTATCTATTATAGTCAATATTTAACATATGAGCAACATTAGTGACATGAGTATATGAGCTAGCATTTCCACAAATGTTTTTGAGTGACTGGAAAATATAAGCTTCCAAATAATTTTAAAATTTCCAAGTCTGTTTCACCCAAAATTCTTCCTATACCAAATTATTTGATAACTGAACAATCAAGCAGAGACACTTTTTTATTGAACAATTCAATGCAACTATATTGTTGATAGAGTAAGAAGTGTAGAGAAAAGTAAAACGCAAAAATGGAGAATCACTTAGAAAATAGTTAGAAATGCTAACTTTTTGTCCACATAATATATCAGACGAATCTTGATTAAAAGCCATGAAAATAACAATTTCCAAGTATCAATGAGGGTGATAAATTATTCCATGTAAAGTAATCATTCTCATGCAAGAATCAAAACATGGGTAATTGTTGATGTAATATATTTAAGAAGATTAAATCAGTATAATTTTATAAGAAAGCACCATTTAAGATTTAAAACATCCTTTTTTATTCTGGAATGTCAGGTTTTTCTTTTGTAGTAAAGGCAAAATGAAACACTTACTCTTGTATAATAATGTGACAAACAAGTGTATTTTAATATCAATTAACATTATAAAAGCATACTGTATTTATAAATGCATGCTCAGTAAAGTGTACATTGGCCATATTACAAGTGCAATTCAACTGTGTTTAAATGACAATTGTCTAACCAAAACATCAAACCATTTTACCCAAATGATAAATAGAATCCATAGAAACAAAGAGGAGTTGTTAATGATCCCTTTTCTCTATTTGATAAATATGATCATTTAACAGGAGATCCAATGCAGGTGAACTCTTTTTTTATAAAGCATTTTATTAGGATTTAATACATGCTTCAATTAAAATAGCAAGCTCTATATAGGCTTTAAGAGGCGGTAATTTTATGTATGTAAACATTATAGCAACTGTGCTTGGTCTAATTGATGTTGCAACCTTTTGGTTTACAAGAACACTTTTAAAATTAATATTTTAATAAAATTTATATTTTAAAATATATTATAATACAGTTTTGCTTTTCCCCTTTTTGTGCTTTTATCTATTGGACATAATTCTTAAACTTATATCAGTTGTTAAATGTTTTTTTTTTTTTTAAATCTTATGCACACATATATGTATCATGTTATTTATATTAATGTAGAATCAAATATTAAAAGGAGTTTTTTTAATCATTGTTGAAGATTCTAAAATAATATTAAAAGCAATCTTTTGTGCAAATTTATGGTAGTCCTTAGGTAAACTTTTAGCCCATTCAGTTGGTAACTGCAGCTCTCACTGTGCTTCTATTGGCATTGCAAGTTTAGAAAGTTGTATTCATTTTTGATATTTGATCATTGTTTTCCATGCTAATATTTATTATACAAATAATCTTTTTTGACAACTTACAATTTGTATCGATCAAATTTAAATCAAACAACATGTAGTAATTACAATGTATTGTGCTGTATAGAGGAGATAGTAGAAAGAAACCATTTTCCAAAAATAATCTCTCACCTAGAATCACAGAAAACATATGTTCTTGAATGAAGCAGAATAAAATACATTATACCTTGTTATGCAAAAAAATGGAAAAAATAAATAAGATTTGCTCAGTTTTTTTGTTTTTTTTATAAAATATAAACTTACAGCCTTATTAAATTGTGATTTGGCCAATTGAATAGGGCTCTTCCTTTTAGATAGATGTTCACTAAGTCAAAACTTCTGTAAAAAAATATGCTCTGTGCTTATATAGAGCCCTATTCAATTGGCTGAATCGCAATTTAATATGGCTGCTAATCTCTATAAACAGTGTAAGACATGAGATTTCCTTTTATTACATGTTGAGACTACAAATAAAAAACAAAATTATTGGAAGAGCTAGTGGGAATGAATAGCTAAACATCAAATATGCTTATGCATGGGTGTAGGAACTGGAGGGGATGAGAGGGACAACCCCCCCCCCCCCCCCCCCATATTTCTCATTGTGTTTATGTATGTATGTACAGTATATGCATTTTGGTTCCTACACCCCTGAGCTTATGGAAATTAATTCTAAAATATTTTGTGTCTTGTAACCAATGTAAATATATGGATGAGAGTTCTTGTATATAACACAGAAAAGTATTTTTCAGTTGCTGTCTTGTTCCACTTCTTGAAGAGTCGCTGGTTGATACTGTTTCAGTGGATACTGTTTCAACCCACTTGTGATTTACAAACTCCAAATCCCTGCAGTTGATAAAAACCTAACTCCGCCCTATCTCCTCCTTTGATGTTTCAAGGCCGTAAATGTTACCATTGCTAAAAACGCAAAATCCATATTCAGTTGCAACAATTCAACAAGCCTGCAATTGCCTGCAAACCCGTAAATGGCAAATGTATCAAAACATCCTATGAGTACTAGATAGGACTCGCAAGGGGGTTTAACAACTGTTCATAACACTGCAAAGGCAAATAAAAACAGTCTCAAGCTCGCAAATCTGCAATAAAAAAATATTTAGTTTTACGTTTTATTTCCGTGTTATATTGAGCCCGGGAATCAAGGAATTAATACATATCAGGCCACCTACATGGACTAGAACAGATGATTTATTAATTATTATGGATTTTTACATTGCTGGATTGCGAGTCCGATTGCAAATCGTACTTCTGACTTACTGACATCATGCTGACGGTCTCATTTACTAGTGGCTCTGTCTAAATTGTAACTTACAGGCTTGCTTACTTGATCATGATCATGCCCTGAAATCCTACTTACGGATTCATGGTTTGCGGCTGTGAGCCTGTACTTGCGGGCTTGAGCAATTAAATACATCTGTAACTGTAGCAAATTTCTAACCCATAGACATACAGGCTGCATTAAGGTAATTATAGGGTTGGAATTAAATGGGGGCATTTATATTAAAATAGTCAAATGTTCACTTGCAAAAAGAAATAAAAAAGGGTCTGATTAAATGACTCAACCCCATCCACTGGTAAGTAGTCCTCCTCTTTTCACTGAGGGTCACAAAGAGTTGGACACAATTGAATGATTAAACAATAACAACAACCACTCAAATATTCAGACTTCACACAAACAACCCTACTGGTCAACACTCCCTTGGTGAGGAGGGTAGAATTATTTATTCAGAGACTGTTTTAATTTTTCTTCTGTAAGTACACATTTGACTATTTTAATAAATGGTATTTAATCAATATACTACATACTGAGACTAGTTTTGTAAATTTAGCAGCTTTGTACGAAGCCACAACTAGGTACATAAGTAGTATTGAAACAAGAAGCTACAGGGATGGGATAAAAAAAAAACATGTATATAGTTTTCTTAATATTTTACTTGTTTGATATGGAATTAATGTTGAAGTCGCACATATACTTTCAACACAGTTTATTTTGCTCTGAGGCTTTCAGAACAAAGAAATACAACGTGAAACGTTATCAAAGCCACCCTTTCAGATGTAGCAAAGAAACAAAATATTTAAACAGACCCATAACAAATATGATAACTCCAACTTACAAATGTGCTGATACTGATGACAAAGTATCACTAGTTGATGCTATCTGGCTGGAGGAGAGATAGATCCTACTCAGTCCGTACTGATTCATTTAGAAGTATCCAGTAAAGGAATGATGTCACTGTATCTATTTTAAGAATGCAAATTAAAATAAAGTGTATTTAAAGTCAATAGGTAAATTAGTAAGTATCAGTAATGGAAATAAAGCCCACTATATAGTCTAAGTGAACTCATATACCTCTGTAAATAAGACATTTGTGTTTTTCAATGATAAATCACATTATTATATATTTACTCCAAATTACACTATAGAAAGCTTACATTTAAGAGACTTGGGCCCTCATTCAATTGCAATTTGGCCAATTGAATACGTCTCTAAATAAGCACATAACATATATTTTTTAAAGAAGTTTTTATTTAGTAAGCAGCTATCCAAAAGAAAGGTTTTCACTAACTAAAAACTTCTTTAAAAAAATATGCTATGTGCTTATTTAGAGCCCTATTCAATTGACCAAATCGCAATTGAATGAGGGCCTTGGAGTTTTATCTCGCTGTCTCTTGCTCAAAACCGATATTTGAAATAGAGTGAGAAGTAGACTTTCAAATCCATTATATGTTCACAAGGGTGTGTTTATCAACATCCTTTCAACTGGTTATCTAAGCAAACACAGTTATCTGAATAAAATGGTTTTAAAGCTGTTCATGGGCGGACCACCGATGGTGCATGAGCTTCACTTAAAAGCAAAATAGGTTTAGAAAGTGTCATTAAAGGATCAGTGCAAGTCCGAAGTATAGGGAGTGAGTGTGTGGTTCACCACTTTTGTTTTTAAAGTGAACAATAAAGCCATTTTTAAATAAAATGGTTTAAAATCAATATTAACCTACCCAAGGCTCTGGATTTGTCTCCACCTCCGCCGTTACATGACTTACATTGTTTGTTTAGAAGCTACTGAAGTTATCTGGCATCTGTTTAATTATTCATGAGTTGTGGCTTAGGTATTCCTTTCACCTGGTTAATTAACCACTATAGAGAAAATCAGGCAACAAAGAAAGCACTGACATCACTAATGACATCAGGAAATAGGGTGATATAAATCCAAAATATTGAATAATTAAACAGTTTCATAAATAATACAACATGTCTAAATACTATATGTTAGCATTTTGAAGTGCATAGATGCATCAAGGTATAGCACAGAGTATTACAGATATTACACAATAGACAGAAAATATATAGGGAGTCTTTGAAGGCCATCAGTGATATTTAGATGATCTTCAAAGATCCTCAGTTTCTTGAGTAGTCCTGTAAAAAACATTTTTTTTTCTGGAGCTTCCCAGTTTTTTATGAAAGATGCAATCTTGTATGTCTGTGACTTAAGGCAAACAGACTCCACACTACCACTACCTCATTCTGCTAACAAGATATACTGTGTTTGAGCAGCATGAGACACTGGCGATGTGAAGCCCCACTCTCAAGGGTGTGGCTTTAGGTAACAGCTGTACAAGGTATCAGCTCTCATGACAGAAAACAGCAATAAATGGGGATTTTTTTTATTAATTGAGAATCATGTTACTCTGTGGCTTCTTAAAGGCAAGTAAGGTATAGGTATATCATATTGTATCACACCTCGTGTTGTGTTAGTTACTTAACACATGAAGTAAACTTTTATATCACATTACATTTATAGAAGCCTTAGGAGAACAAATGGCCTACCTAAGCTAAAAATGTGAGCAACAGTATCCCAAATGGACAGTTAGAAGAATGTCCTCAACCAGTAAGTGCCTGGCCTAGTTATGCTGTCCCTCTTTTATTTTAGACACCTAAATCTAACCTCAGAGAAATGCCTTCTGAGTGCTCGTAATGTTGCTAAATATCATAAGCCCTGAGTGCCTGTCCTATAGGTATTCTGAAAGTCGCTATCACATGCCTCCAGTAATGAGATCCGAGCACACACACTTTGGAAGTCTTTTTGGGTGCTCAGAATCTGCACAAAGCCTCCAGGTACCTTCAAACACACATAATGTCACGGAAAAAAAACCTGGCTTGCAATTTTAAGAGCCACAACTGGCAGAAATCTGCTTTTAAGAGGAATAAATGAAAGAATGGGTAACATAGAAAGCATTATCAAAGCCAGAAATATAGAAATTACAATTCTATAATAGGCTTCTGTGGTGGGTGAGGTATGCGTACATCTGTAAACATCATCTATTGTCAATGAACCCACGGCAGAGCGAAGTGGAAGGGGAGAGGGTGGTGACCAGAGAAGGAAGCAAAGGATAGGAGTGGTTTCTGATTGGTAGAGAGGGGAGAGAGGAGGGATTTCAGCAGAGGTTTCTTAAAGGGGTACATGTGGCAGTTGAGCACACATGAGCCTAAGTTGGTGCTGTAGGTTAGTTGTGAGTAGTGCCATTTACCCATAATGTCATCTGCAGATATGGAGTCTCTGCTAGGTCAGATTAGGGAGGCTGCAGCTGAAAAAGGCCAGGATAGGCTGTCAGCATTAGTGGCCTCCATTCCCAGAGTTACCCCTGCTAGGGATATTTCTCCCTCTATGGTTCCACCTACCCCTCCTCCTATTTATAGTAGGGAACCATCCCCTGATATCCCTAATTCTCCCCCTTCCCCTCCTCCTGGATCCCCCCTCCTTCACCTATCTCCCTCCCCCCAATCCACCTCAGCCATCCTACCTCAAGAGGCCTGTCATCGTCCGTCCAGAAGAACCAGGCCTCCGGCAAGACTGTGCCTTGGTCCATCAGCCCCTTCAGTGAGCCAGCCGGCCCCTCCTGCTGGTCTGAAGGATGCTGGGCCTGGAGGGAAGTCAGCGTCACTTCCTGTGGCCCGGCAGCAAGGAATGGCATGACCAGAAGTGACGTCAGCGTCACTTCCGGCGGCTCGGCGGAGGACGGCGGAGGCCAGCAGGGACGGCGCTGACAACAGGAAGGGTGAGTTACGGGTCCTGCGGGATCTGAGGTCTGTGATCATCAGAGGCACTGGGTCAGCTGCAGCAGTGAGGTCTGATGCTGGGTCTGAGAGGCAGCAAGCCCAGGAAGAGGCAGTGCCACCTGGGGGTGTGGACCAGCCACAACCCAGGGTGGTGGGTATGCTCACTAGGAGCAGGGGGGTCATAGGCCTGGGAAGGGAGCTACCTGGGGGGGGAGCCAGTGCACTAGAACAGAGAATTAGGAGCCAGCAGCAGGCACCCCCCCAGGCAGATGGATTATTCAGCACCCAGAGGAGCCCAGGGGACAGACAACCTGATGGGGAGTGGCGGGTTAACCCTGTCACAACAAGGCCAGGCGGTAAGGGGTTACAGGCTAGAACCCAAGCTGGGAATGGGCGCAAAAGGGCCCCACTGGTGGAGGGGCCTGGTAGCCAGGTAAGCCAGGCAAGGAGAGAAGTTTCTATAGAGCCCAGGGCTGGAGTGGCAGCTGCAGGGTATTGGGAGGACGCAGAGAGCGACGAGCAGGGTGGGAGGTATGACATTTCATCCCCAGACGAGAGGTTGGGGAGTGGGGTAGTAGATGGAGGAAGGCAAGGCAGAAGCTACTCCCCTGGTAGAACTAGGGTTAGGATCAGGAGTGGAAGGCGGCGAGTGGAGACCTCACAGAAGTTACACTGCAGGAGAAGTGGCAGGGATGAGCCCCGCAGGCTGGAAAGGGCCTTGGGGGGGAGGCAAGGAATGTCTCATGTGTACCAATCACACAGGTCCTCGGCCTTTTATACAGGTTCGCAGATGTCATCAGCACGAGCGGCAGCGACACGCCGGCGGAGTGGCGACAACAACCCATCAAGTTCAGTTGCCGCACGGTGGGATGCTATCCCGGCGGAGTTGAGCAAGAAAGCCGCAACACCTAACTCTGGAGGTGAGTGCCTTGCACACGGCTCATGCACACACACAGCACAATCAATACAAGGAACACAATCAGACACTATAGTGGAGCTCCTGAGGACTGTGTTGTCTAAGTTAGAAGGTGGGAAGTCAGCGGCGCAGGCATGGGTCCCAGCAACGCTGGTAGATGCAGGGCAGGCAGAGAGGGCGGGGGAGAGCCAGAAAACAGGTAAGAGTGACTTGGCATCTATCGTGGTAGCGGATACGGCACTAGCAGCCCCCACCCTCAGCAGGATAGGCCCTCTGGGAGTTCATGTAGCTCAGGATCTAAAAGATAGGATATGGAAGCGGGAGTTTATAGAAATATTTTCCTTGCTGCCGCTGGATCAGTATTTTGAGGTCAAGGAGGACTCATCCCGGGAGGAGGGCAAAAAAGAAGAGGATGAGAGGAAGCGTAGGTTTAGGAGAATCCCAAAAACCTTCGCGAATTGGTCGCAAGCGTTCGCAATATTGGCAAGCATAGTCGGGGAAAGGAAGCCAGAATATTGCTGTGCTCTATTCTGCTACCAGGATGAAATAGACAGCATCCATAGGACATACGGGGGGATGGCCTGGTGGACGTACGACGAACAGTTCAGGCAGAGGATGGCGGTTAGGGAGGAAATGAGATGGGATGATAGGGAGGTAGGCATATGGATGAAGATAGTCACCCCACTCAGAGCGGCTCAGTCCTTTCGTGGGTCCGGTAATAGGCAGCAGCAGGTCACCAGCTCGGTTAGGAAGGGATGTTGTTTCCTATACAACGAAAGTTCATGCAAATGGGGATCTGCCTGCAGATTCAGGCACGAGTGTTCGGAATGCGGGCATCCACACCTATTGTTCCAGTGTTTTAAGAAATTGCGCGGAACTGCAGGGCAGTCTGAGCCTGCTTCCAAAGGCGAGAACGCCGATCAGGCTAGAAAGGATGCTTCCTTGGTTAAAAATGTACGGTAGGCGAAGAGGGTATGCTAAAAAGGCGGAGTTGATTCGTGATGGTTTTGACTGCGGTTTTCCTATTCCTTTTAAGACTTTTCCTGAGCTATTGTTCGTTCCCCCTAATTTAAAATCGTCAGGTCAGTTTCCCAGCATCGTTAGGGAAAAGATTACAAAAGAACTAGCTTTGGGACGGATGGCTGGCCCCTTTCGGGAGCCACCCGTCCCAAACTTGAGGTTATCGCCATTAGGCGTGGTTCCCAAAAAGGAGCCTGGCAAGTACAGGCTGATACATCACCTTTCTTACCCCAAAGGGGGATCAGTGAATGATGAGATCGATAAGGACTTGTCAGCGGTTAGGTACACCCCATTTGATCAGGCCTTAAAGCTCGTTCGGTTAGCAGGCAGGGGCGCCCTATTGGCAAAGGTAGACATTGAGTCTGCTTTCAGATTGCTTCCGGTAAACGCGGAGAGTCAGCATCTACTAGGTTGCCACTTTCAAGGCAACTATTATGTCGATTTGTGTTTGCCTATGGGATGCTCTATATCATGAGCATATTTTGAAGCTTTCAGTTCCTTTGTTCAATGGGTGGTTCAGGTCAAGTCAGGATCCAAGTCCCTAGTCCATTATTTAGATGATTTCCTTTTTGTTGGACAGGGGGGTTCTCAGGTATGTGGGGATCTGATGGACGTGTTCATGTCCGTAGCGAAAGACTTCGGGATCCCTATTGCGAGAGAAAAGACAGAGGGTCCATGTACAGTGCTTAGCTTCCTGGGGATTACAATTGATTCGGGGAGGTTAGAGTGTCGTCTGCCGGACGATAAAATAACCGATCTCAGGGCCAGAGTGGAGGAAACACGGGGAGCCCGGAAAGTGACCCTTAAGGCCCTTCAGTCCCTGATAGGAAAGTTAAACTTTGCCTGTCGGATAATTCCTATGGGAAGGATTTTTTCTAGGAGCTTGTCGTTGGCGACTGCTGAGGTTAAGCAGCCTCACCACTTTATTAGGGTCACCATGGAGATGAGGGAGGATTTAGAAGTGTGGTTAAGGTTCTTGGATTCTTTTAATGGGAGATGTTTTATCCCGGCAGTTCCCGTCAGCAACTCGGAGATAGACCTTTTTACGGATGCAGCCGGTAGCGTCGGATTCGGGGCCTATTTAAAGGGGCAATGCTGCGCTGAGCAGTGGCCGCCCCGGAGTGGGTTTCAATAGGGCTAACTAAAAATTTGGCATTCCTAGAACTCTTTCCTATAGTGATCGCAATGTTTATTTGGGGGGATCAGCTTAGAGACCAGCAGCTGATATTTCATTGTGACAACATGGGGGTGGTTCAGGCGGTCAATTCACTGTCGGCTTCCTCTCTGCCGGTGATAAGATTGATCAGACAGTTGGTTCTTAGGTGCATGTAGTGTAACATTAACTTTAGGGCTAAGCATGTACCTGGGGTTCAAAATGTGATAGCAGATGCGTTGTCCCGGTCACAGTGGGATCGTTTCCGGCAGGTGGCTCCAGCGGCGTCCGAGACAGGAATCCCGTTACCACGCCACTTATGGAACATGGGAGCGTGGAGCTAGGGGAGTTGATAAAGAATTCGCTGGCGCCAACCACATGGAGGGGTTATAAGAAAGTGTGGCTGGAGTGGGAAGCTTTTGGGGAGGAATTAGCCAGAAAAAGTGGCGGTGAGGTAAATGATCTGAGTACCCTCATCGCGTTCATGCTGCAGTGCCAGGAGCGGGGAATATCCCCGTCCGTGGTAGGTAGGAAGATAACAGCCCTGGCCTTCATGTTGAAGCTGCAGGGGAGGCCAGATGTCACAAAAAATTTCTGTGTGAGGCAGGCTTTAAAGGGAATGAGACGGGGGACCAAGCGAAAGGATGTGAGGAGGCCTATATCATTTGCAGTTTTGCAATCCTTATATGGCGAGCTAGGTGGAATTTGCAAATCTGAGTACGAGGCGCTATTGTTTCAGACGGCGTTTTCGCTCGCTTTCTTTGGGGCGTTTCGGATTAGCAAACTGGTAAGCCGGAACAAGACAGTTATGGGAGGTCTTCAGGAGCAGGATGTAGAAGATTTGGGTCATTCACTGGTTATATGGGTTAGGCGGTCGAAGACCGACATTTATGGTAAGGGGTCTGCCATTTATTTGCATCCTATTTCATTCGCAGTATGCCCTTGTAAATTAGTAGCTAGTTTCAGGGTAGTTAGAGGTATGAAGCAGGGTTCCTTCCTAATGCACGAAGATGGGAGTCCTTTATCTCAGTTCCAGTTCATTTCCGTTCTCAAGTTAACATTGGGTAGAATTGGGCTGACACCATCTTAGTTTGGGTCGCATTTGTTTAGGATCGGGGCAGCAACTGAGGCAGCGGGGTCAGGTATGGGGGATGACTGGGTTAAGAGAATTGGTAGATGGGGGTCTAATAGCTTCAGGTCATATATTCGGCCAGAGTTAGTGACTGGTAATTAAGGCTTTCTTTATGACAGGTTCCACCTGGCAGGTGTGGCTCACGGGTCACTCGTATATTTACTGGACCAGGAAGGAGGCTGGGATCAAGGATGGAGGTTTGCAGCTGTGATTCCCTTCAGATCGGGTGTCACTCCGGTGGTTGGGGGTTAGAGGGCTTAAGTGGCACAAGCTGGTGGAGCATATAGCGGGGTATGCCAGAATGTTTGAAGGGCCCAAGGTGCTGTTTGTTCACGCTGGGGGAAACGACTTAGGCAACATGCCAATCAAGGAGTTGATCAGGATAATGAAGCGTGATGTAGAGCGCTTGTTGGCTCTCTTCCCGGGTTTGGTGATAGTATGGTCAGAAATGATACAGCGTAGGAAGTGGAGGGCTCCCATGGATGGGGCAACGATGGACAGGTGTAGGAAGCGAGTCAACAAGGCAATGTCGAGTTTCATTAGGAGGCATGGAGGGATCTCCATAAGGCACGTTGACTTTGAGATAGTTGACGTTGAGGGATATTTTATGAAAGATGGGGTGCACTTAAATCCAATTGGGTTAAATTTGTTTATTTATGCAATTAAGGACAGCATTGCAAGGGCCATAGCTTCGGTGGCGGAACGCACGTGACGTGCGTTTGTGGCGGTAGTGCTTGCCCTCCTACGTTGGTGAATGAGGAGGAGCCTCTAGGGGCACGGGGTCCCCTGAGGGGTATTAGGCTAAGTAGGGTGGGCAAGCACTAGTTGGTATACTGTTTAATTAAAATTTGGTTTGGTTTTACCTGTTAAGGCTAATAAAGAAGCTGTGGCCAGTTTTTTATACCCAGATTGGTGTCATGTCGTTATTTCAGGTTTGTTGGGCTTTGGGGATATCCCAGGTATGACGGTAACTGGTCAACATGTCGTCATCACAAATATCAACTGTGATAGTAACCCTGACTTCATGACACAATAGGTTAATAGAAGTCACATGGAAATAAGCAGGTGGTGTAATGCATGGCCTATAAATGAACATCCACACTCAAAACCACAGCCATTGTTTATCTGAGTGCTGTGAGAGCTGCTGCAATTGGGATTGTAAGACTGAGGTATATAAGGCACTGAATAATATTTGTAAAATGGCTGACAATTTTGAAAAACCCACAGAGATTTGCCCGGGACTTACGATATTTCACTAAACCCAGCCCTTCCATGTACTCAAAAGCTATTTGTCCTAAGAGTGAAAACCCTGTAACAAGCTCGCTATTATTTGCCAGTAAAATGTTCTGGGACCGATGTGATACCTCCTTGAGTTGCAGAAATAAAGTTCCTGGAGTTTTGAGTGAAGGTTTTCTCAGATGTTTCTGGACTAATGGAATCAAGGCCATAGTTTGCAGAAAATTGAGTTCAAAACAATATCCATTAACTTACATTATTGTGCAGTGCCCACTCACTCTGTTCTTTCTCATTTCATTTGAAGACATGCTCAGCGGCATCAGTACTAAATGCATTGCACCATTAAACATGTTAATCATATATTAAAAAATTTAGTTATATTAAGAACTACTATAAAATTCCAAAAGAATGAAAATATTACAAAGTACACAACTGCTGTAGTATATAGCACTAAAATATTTGATATAAAATACACTTTATATTGGATATCAACTTTACTTAAACATCCCATGAATTTTGAGACATTCCTATCCTATGAACATGAATGACCACAGTGCATTATAATTCCTAAAAATGAAACTGAGTAACTGAATGTACTTAGTAATACTGTTAAGTTCTATTTGTACTTTACAGTTGTTGTATGGAAATTACAGTATCTTATCTAAAATTATTTTTCACTGGACTTTCAAAAGTATCAACTTCTGCAACCAGTATATAAAATGTAAGCCCAATTCTGAAGCTCACTTAGCTATTCTTTTATAGAGAAAGATAGAATTTCTAGCCAACAACGTTAGAAAGGGGAGGGCTAGTTGGGTCACGTCTATAACTTCTATTAGGAAAGCACCCCTCCTATCATTATTTGGGCCCTATTCTATTGCCCTGTAATGAAAATTTCTGCTACGTATACTCAGTTCGCAATTGCCACATACTCTATTAGCTACTTGGAAACCGATTAGAAGTAGACCACCCGCAATCACTACGGACGAGCCAAACTCGCATATTCTAGTGGACAACACCATTGGTTTTAGCGCAGCTCAAAATTTATGACTGCTAACCAATTAAGGTTACACACAATCAATAATGTATTAGACTCGCAGCTCTAATCCGCAAATATTTTTAAACTCCCAAATGAAAAAAGTATCATGTTTGAGAGGACTCGCAAGGCATTTTTCAATCAATTATTACAACCATAACAGCTATTAAACAATACTATACTAAAAATATTGGAAAGCATGGAAACACATTAATTGCAGAAAAGTCTCAAACCCACAAATATGCAATTAAAAAAAATGTTTTTTGAAAAAACATTTTGTGTGAAATGGACATAAGGGGTTATTATATATCATGGAGCCCACATGGAGTAGAACAGGTGCTCTAATGAATTTTATTGATTTTTACATTGCTGGATTGTGTCCAATCGCAAAATTTACTTATCAACACTAAATAATGTGTTGTCTCTGAGTGAAGTTTAAGTATAAACTCTATGTTTTACTGACATCATGATGACTGTCGCATTTACTATTGGCTGTGTCTAAGAAGTAATTTACTTGCTTGCTTAAATATTGTCAGATCATATGATCACAACTCCTAAAATCAGACTTAAAAATCCAGGGTTTACGATTTTAGCTTTGAAGTCGGAATTTGCGAGCCTGAGCCAATAGAATACATCTAAACATTTATAAAAAAAATAACACCCACAGCCAAATATGTGAGTTTGAGGCATTTGCAGTAACTAATAGAATATGGCCTTTTGTTATTAATTTATATTACAACATGTAAATATTTTCTAGTTACAACTGGATTATAGAAACAATATTATTATAATTTAAACATATAGAAGGTTTATATTGTAAGTATAAGAATCTCCGATGGACTGTATATGGGAGCTATCTCCCCTAAGACTTTACCAGAGACAGTACTAGCATTTATAGAAATATGCACTGGAAATAATAAAGATTGTTGTATTAATTTATTCATTTTTAGTTATCACTACATTTTTCTAATTAGAGAAATTCTCTTCTTGACTTTTTTTTTTTCCTTTGGTTATTTTTTAATGCATTATTATAGGTTACGTTTTATTTTATAATAACCATGAGTGTCCTAAAAAAGTTGTTCTCTGCATTTGCTCTCTGCATTTGCAGACAAGTTTAATTAACAATTACTTAATATGTACACGCAAATACAATATAATTTGCTATGTCATGGAAACAGAGCCACAAAAGGTCCATTTAGTCTGCCTGTCGTACCATGTTCGTTTTTTTAAGATGACATTGTTCATGTGATCTGTAGATATTCTCACTATGTTGAGTTAGCTTTGTCTGCCCGGAATCTTCTTGAAATCCCTTGGTGGTCTGCGTTTGCTCTTACACCTCCTTACTTGCCAGAATTTCGCTTATATAATCTGAAAAATATTTTTTGGAGATATACTTTTATACTAATATAGTCAGAGAATCAAATTTATCATCTGAGTTTGTAAACCTTTCATTACAACAAATGGAGAGTAAGAAAAAAGGAATTAGATGCAAGTGACTTCAGTTCTCTCTAGACTGTAAGTCATGTCTCTTCAATGTGCACTCTATGAACTCAGAGGAAGGATATTTTCATTTAGTCCAGAAATCTTTTTGTGAGGAGTATAGTTGAAAAACAGGATCATAAGTGCAGAGTTAATAATATTACTTCTTAGATTTGCTACATCATATATAGGATGATAGTATTTATTTATAGGTCCCATGGATATTTTATTATACTTTTAGTACATCTTCATTCCACTAAATCCCATTGGTTACCCTTCATGAAAAATATACTCATGAGTTTATCATAACTTTTAGTAATAAATAGCACAAAAATGAAAGAAATTGTAATATTTTACAGAACAGTAATGTGTATTTTAATACACAGAGTCTTTCAATCAATATAATTTCAAGGTTTAAGAATATCTCTATACATCATCTATTTGCATAGACATAGGTGTCTGGAAGAGTTTTATCAATATTCACTTCCTGGACAATCTTTCCTACAGGGTTTACAGATGTGTGTCATAAAATACTGCAACATACTTGTTTTTCATTTGGCTAGGACGTTTAGTCGTTTAGTCACGTCTGACTCTCTGTAGCCCTATGGATCACATCACTCCAGGCACATCTTGTGTCTGGTTGTCATCATCCAGTGGACCCGCATTTTGTCTGACCACTATGACCTGCCCATTTTGGGTGACCCTGCATGGTATAGCTCACATATTCACTGAGGTACACAAGCTCCTTCACCATGACAAGCTAGGAACTAAGGTGGGGTATTTATAATTAATTGTATAATTTTGTATGTGTTTTCACTATAGAACATATTATTATAGTATAGTATAATACATTGTGAGGGAGATGTTTCTAATAATTAATCAATTATATTTACTGGTTCACCAATAATCACAGAGCACACAATGAATTGTTATATATATGAAACTGGCAGATGCTATTGTTTTTCTTTGTTAATCAAGCAACATGATATTGATTACTATCTACTAAATATGTATGCAGATCAGATGACCTTTTTGTATTTACAACAGCATTTTTTCTTTTATAAACTATCAGCTTAGCAGCCTATAATATATTAGCTTGCATGTCATTACTATTGCATACAATTTTTTGTATAAATACTCTGTATTGCGATAATAAAGTTCAGTACCCAGTTGTGGACTAGCATGCACACTTTGGGCTATAATTTTGGTGCAATTATGTTTTCAGGTCCTTCACGCCAAATTGACAAAAAAATAGGAAAAATGTATTAATAGTCAAATAACAGTGCTTTAATTATTTAAAACCATGGGAACTCTCTACAATATGAACTGGCTTTTTAGAAAACCTTGTGTAAATATCATTAGTTTATTATCAACTTTCATTAATGCTTCAAAGGGAGCCTAGTACTATAATAGTCCATAAGAGGAGTACATTAATAACAATAGAGAGTTACACTTTAAAACTTTTAAAACCAAGTGACTAGTTTATTATAGGGTAAATCACGATATTGCTGAATTGTAGATGTAATAGGGCTCTGTAAATGAGTCAGAGTGAAATTATGTGTATTTATACTTGAGAATGCCCCCCTTTTTGTTAAACATTCTTGTTTATTGTCACCAGACCACTTTGCTGGCCAGGGCAAAACCGTACGTTTAAATCCCCCGCCGTGACATGTCAATGACGTCATCTATAATCTGATTGGATAGAGGAAATCAGTGGCGATTCTGCAAGTAATTATACCGGACATAAACAAAACAATCAATTCTATTTAAGTAAAGTTGTATAATTGCCAAACCATAAAGATAAATAAAATAAACAAAACATCTGCAGCATTGATGACAATAGAATCAGGTAAATATAAAAGAACAGAGAGATAACTCTGTAATGCAATACAATGATTGGTATTTGTATGAATAAAGTTAATTAAATAAAGTTGTTTTGTTTATTCCATATTGTCGAATGGAATAAACATAAAAACGTTATTTAAATGACTTTATTCAAATAACTTTATTCAAATATGTCAGTATAGATTCAATATACAAATACCAATACTTTTATTGCATTACAGATTTTTCTCTGTTCATTTATACTTACCTGATTTTTAACAACTTTATTTAAACAACTTTATTTGTGTACACTGATATAAATACACTTTAATAATACCCATCCACCCTCCTATTACATTACAGAATCATTTCTTTGTCCCTTTAAATTTATATGTATGTATTGTAGAGTGAAGCAAAGAATGCCCCTGGAGGTGGGTTTAATTAAAGAGGATGGAAGATTTCTCTGGAGAAAGAAAGAGTTAACACTGGGCAGTGATCAGAGGCTAATTGAAGCCCAGCTGTGGATTGCCATTAAGACAACAGCAGAGAGATGGGTGGAGTCTCTCTCACTTAGGCTTGGGCCTAAGCAGCGTGAGCAGTGTGTGGAATCTGCTCCTGTTGGTGAGCTGCTGTTAGCAGCAAAGTGCAAGCTACAGAAAGAAGCTTGCTGAATGTTCCTGATTGCAGTCAGAGGACTGCTGTGTTCCAGAAATTGCTCGCAGAGAAAGCTGGTTGCAGTCAGAAGATTGCTGTGTTCCAGAGATTGCTCGCAGAAAAAGCTGTTTGCAGTCAGAAGACTGTTGTGTTCCAGAGATTGCTCGCAGAAGAAGCTGTGTTCCAGAGGCTGTGAGTAAAGGATGATATTTTCCTTACAAGAGTCTGTGTAAAGTAACCCTCAGGTAGAAGGCAGTAGTATAACTGTGAATTGAACAAAGTATCTCAAAAGACTGTTTAAGGGTCCCTGGAGGTTGGAGTATTTCTGAGAGACGGGCAGGCCAATGCTCCACTTTCTACTAATGAAGATATTTACAAGAGAACTGTGTGTTTTTGTTATACCTTTGGCTGATGTAAGCCATTATGTGGTGGGATTTTTGGACTTTTAATAAAAGATTAAAAGAATACATGATCTTCTTGCTGTCAATCTAGAAGGTAACAGGTCAAACTACCACAACTGGTGTCAGGAGTTCGATCCAGGTCCTTGCACCAAAGGACAGCCCACGTGTCAAAATGGAGGAGGCAGTAAAAGCCCTAATGCTGTCTATAGCGGCACAGCAGGAAATGAATAGACAAGCAGAAGTGGACAGAGTCCACCTGAGAGACATTTTAGAAGCACAGACAGTGCAGCTGCAGCAATTGAGATCTTCAGAGAACATTGTGGTTTTAAAATCAAGTGGCGGCATTAATCCAAATCGCTTCCTGAAGAAAATGACCACTCAGGATGATGTAGAAACATACCTCCTGAATTTCGAGAGGATTGTCACTAGGGATGGTTGGCCTAAACAGCACTGGGCCAAGGTCCTGGGTCCCTATCTGTGTGGAGAAGCTCAGAAAGCATATGTGGTTTTGCCTGAAGAAAAGGCAACACATTATTGTACCCTGAAGGAAGAGATCCTTAACCGAATCGGAGTGAATAGAGTACAGAGATTGCACTCCTGGGATTTTTTTTATGAACCTGCTAATCGCTATCCAAGGGACGTGCTTATCTACCCAAGTCTAAAAACAGTTTCCCTGTTAAGGGATGGCAAACCGATCATGATGAAAAAGAGACTGCAGGCGCAGCTAGAGAGACCGCAGGAGCAGCAAAAGAGACCGCAGAGCAGGTGAGAGAGACCGCTGAGACGTCGAGAGAGACCGCTGAGACATCGAGAGACCACCAAAGAGACTACTGAGATGGCAAAAGAAACTGCTGAGATGGTAAAAGTGACTGCAGAGAGCGCAAGTGAGACTGCAGGGTGCACAAAAGAAACTGCTGAGATGGTAAAAGTGACTGCAGAGAGCACAAGTGAGACTGCAGAACACACCAAAGAGACTGCTGAGAAAGTAACATATATTGCTGAGAAAGCAAAAGAGCCTGCTGGTGCAGATAAAGAACCTTGGCTCCTGGAGCAAGATGATGATATAAAAGTGACTGATGTGAGTAAAGGTCAAAGAGAAAAGGACAAGGTGTTGTCACTGACTGGGAGCAAAATCAGCCTCAGTGTGAAGCATGCTGATCAAGTCACTGGAAATGATTTGAACCAAAAGCAAGGCAGAAACCTTATGGGTAAAAGCAATAAAGAGACCTCCATAAGAAACCTGGACAGACACAGCCACCTGTCCTTGGTGAATACTCCTGAGGTGGAGGATGATACAAGAGAAAGAATGGAGATGTGTACTACTAATATGAGGGGTGTCAGAATGATGCAAGATTACATTCCTGAATGGAGGAGGAAGCCTGCATTTGAGGACTATAGAGTGTCCTACAGGAATAAGATACAGATGCCTATTTGGGAGCAGAGGAAGAGTCCTCCCAAGTATAAACTGAAAGTTTCAGTTGTGTGGGAGCCCCAGCATAATGATAAACAGGAGAAGCAAGATCTACTCAATCATACATCTCAGAGAGAAGGAGAGATCACCAATTCCACCTCCCAGCTACAAGAGATAAGAGAATCCTGTAAGCAGAGGAAAGCAACTGTGATACAGAAAGAGCTGCTGTTACATGCTCCACAAGCACAGAGAATGGCCAATCCGTCTGATATGAAAACACAGTTGGCTCAGAGTGATGCATGTCCAGAAGAGACTATCACTAAACCCCAGAACCTGTGTACCCAAGATGCTTCGCTGAATATAGAGCAATGTCTATAGGAAGCTCATAAACAAAGCAGGGAGCAGGAGAGACAGAGGGAGGAAGAAAGAATGTCTGAGCCACCAAAGGTATTCAGAGAAGACCTGATGGAAAAGATAAAGGAGATTCTTGAGCTAAATGTGCAGTAAAACATCCAGCATCAGCAGGGTGAACTGGATTTGCATAACGGTAATGAGGAGAAGATGCAGCAAAGAAAAATGAAAAGCTGGAAGCCTTAGAAGCAAAGCGAAAAGAAGAAAAATGGGCAAGAGCTGAAAATGCGGAAATCTCATGTTTTTTTCAGAAGCCCAAAACCAACAAGGCTGCAAAGATGGGTGCTAGCCTATGTATGGAGTGCAAGCCTGAAGTTGAGGAACAGCTGGAGACATTCCAGCAAGGCCAAAAGTCTGAGAGATCTGTCCTGGCAGAGATGGGTAATTGTAGACCTTGCATGGTACAGAGTATGCCTGCTGTAAGCAGAAAGAAAGATGAGGGTCAGATCCAGGCCCAAGAAGCATCCCTGAGAGAGGACGTACCTTTACAGTCTATTAGGAATACTGTAGCAAAACGAGAGCTTCAGAAGAAACCTTTCGACCAAAAGGCTTTACTCATAAACTTCATACAGAATCAGTGTTCCTGGGGTTTCCCTAAGATGGTTTGTGAGATGGACCTGGGACAGACAGAAGTAGAGAGTCCAGAAGTCCTGGGGAGCACGGAGGCACCAGCAAGTGACAGACAGACACTGAGAGAGACTGGCCCACATCCTTGGGAAAAGTTTCTGAAGCAGATGATCTATCCACCCCAAATTTCAAACCGAAAAAACGTCCCAATCGGTTAATTGTAGATGAAGGTATCAGTGAAGAGAACAAAGTGATGTCGATGACTCCGGCCCAGATGGATGAGCTTCTGTTATACTGAGGAGAACCTGTTCTTCTGAAAAGCAAGAAGAGACAGAAAACTGTGTGCATTGTTCTTGCAGATGACACCTGCCTAGATGAGAACATCAGGAGGAACAGACTCGAGTGTAACAACCTAAAGGTGTGGTTTGGAGATACTATCGGTATCCAACATGGTCCAGGGGTGACATATGGTGAACAAAACTGTGTGTTCCCCGATGGTGCTGTGGACGAAACCCCTGGTAGTCAATTTGAGGGGTATCTCAAGCCTTACTTCATCAAAGCTGATGGATCAATCAAAAAACGGGATCTCCTGGTTCATGGAAGTATGCGTGCTGTTGAGCTCAAGAGAGTAGAGAAAGACCCAGGCCCATACTGCATAGTTGCGCCAGATACTGTAATGCACTATGAAGGGGAGCCCCTTAAACAAGAGGACAAGGAGAAGATAAAGCAACAAGTGAGTGTTTACAGCCTCTCGGTTCATGTAGCTCAACCACATGGTGTTGAACTAAGGGGGGAGATATGTAACAGAGTGCAGCAAAGAATGCACCTAGAGGTAGGTTTAATTAAAGAGGCTGGAAGATTTCTCTGGAGAAAGAAATAGTTAACTTCCGGGCCTTGATCAGAGGTTAATTGAAGCCCAGCTGTGGATTGCCTTTAAGACAACAGAAGAGAAATGGGTGGAGTCTCTCTCACTTAGGCTTGGGCCTAAGCAGCGTGAGCAGTGTGTGCAGTGTGTGGAATCTGCTCCTGTTGGTGAGCTGCTGTTAGCAGCAAAGAGCAAGCTACAGAAAGAAGCTTGCTGACTGTTCCTGATTGCAGTCAGAAGACTGCTGTGTTCCAGAGATTGCTCGCAGAGAAAGCTGGTTGCAGTCAGAAGATTGCTGTGTTGCAGAGATTGCTCGCAGAGGAAGCTGTGTTCCAGAGGCTGTGAGTAAAGGTTGATATTTTCCTCACAAGAGTCTGTGTAAAGTAACCCTCAGGGAGAAGGCAGCAGTATAACTGTGAATCGAACAAAGTATCTCAAAAGACTGTTTAAGGATCCCTGGAGGTTGGAGTATTTCTGAGAGACGGGCAGGCCGAATGCTCCACTTTCTACTAATGAAGATATTTACAAAAGAACTGTGTGTTTTTGTTATACCTTTGGCTGATATAAGCCATTATGTGGTAGGAATTTGGACTTTTATTACAAAGATTAAAAGAATACATGATCTTCTTGCTGTCAATCTAGAAGGTAACAGGTCAAACTACCACAGTATGTAGTATACTACAAGTCAATAGAATTGGTTGTTTTGTATAATTACTTGCAGAATCACCATTGATTTTCTCTGTCCTATCAGATTATAGCTGACATAATTGACAAGTAACCCGTGGGGGATTTAGACCCACGGTTTTGCCTTGGCCACCTCACTATGACTTAGTCTTTGAGTAAGTCACATATCAAGTAATGAAATGGTCTTTTGGTAGTTTCAATAGGCCACCAGGGATCTAGTAACTTGTAGATTAGCTTCTAATGAATAGTGAAGCTGGGAGGTTACCTTTAATATTGTGTCTGCTGATGATTAGCAGTGGTAATATGGCCTGCAATTCTTAACTTCCTGAATAGCTAATCCAACTAAGATTCCCACAGAAGAGTTTGGGTGGCAATAATAGGGGATTATACTATAACAATTAATTTTGTGATGTGGATCCTATTGGGAGTAGTTCACAATTATTATTTATTGTTTATTATGCTTGATGATGATTTTTAATGAATAATGAGATTTTGAGGTTCCCTTGAGGGGCTACTTTTGAAATTGAGACCTTTTGGATTATCATGTTATAGTAGTTACAGCCTGCAATCTTTTTGTACTCAAAATAAGATAACTTAAGCTCAAATCTCCAACAAAGTGGTCTGGTGATAATAAACAAGAAATGTTAACAAAAAATTGGGACATTTGCAAGTATAAAAGCACACAATGACTAACTTTATGAGATATGGACCCTATTACTTCTACAATTCAGCAATATAGAGCCCGATTCAATTTGGAGCCTGCATCTTGCAGTATATAGGCAGTATGTCTGCAGGCTTGTTGCCGGCTTGAACTCTGCTACAATTCAGGTGCTATTCAATCGAACAAGCCGGCAAGTTAGGGGCTGAAAGCCGAAACCGTATGTAGCATTTCAGGGCAGGAACATGATCAATTAAGCAAGGCCGAAACTACACATTTCGAAACAGCCAATAGAAAAAGAGACCATCATCATTAGGTCAGTAAAACATGGTGGTTAGATGTCAATCAATTAGCATTTGGGGATCCAATATGCAATTGGACTTGCAAAACCGCAAAATACAACATAATAAAAATGAATGCCAATACTGTTCTAGTCCATGTGGGTGGACTGATATGTCCTAACTCATTGATTCCCGAAATCGCTATAATCCTGAAATGGAACATAGCTTATTTTTTTATTGCAGATTTGTGAGCTTGAGACTGTTGTGCAATTAATTCTAATGTTTTTCATTGCTTTTCCCGTAATTTACAGTGCAATATTGATTTTTTTATTTGCATTTACCGTGCTATGGACAGGGGTTAAACCCCCTTGCTAGTCCTATCTGGTATCCGTAGGATTTCCTCCTACATTTGCTGTTTACAGGTGTGAAAACATTTGCGGTCCTGGGGAATTGTAGCATTAGAATAGCGATTTGCGATTTTAACGCTCGTAATTCTTGCAGACGTGAAAGATGAAAGGCTTCAGGAGGCTGTAAGTTCCAGGTTTAACAACCACAAAGTTTTCAAGCCCGTAACACGTAAGCCGTTTTTGGCTCTCAAAAAAACCCAATGGAATAGCAAATTAGTATGCTCAATTTAATTGGGCCCATAGTGATTTCCCCTACAATAAACTAGTAATTTGGTTTTAAAAGTTTTAAAGTATAACTCTCTATTGTTATTTATTTAGTCCTCTTATGGACTGTTAGAGTCCTTGGCTCCCCTTGAAACATTAATGAAAGCTGATAATAAACTAATGATATTTATACAAGGTTTTGTAAGAAGCCAGTACTTACGTCAATTCATATTATAGAGAGTTCCCATGGTTTTAAATAATTAAAGCAGAATTTTTTGACTGTCAATAAGGTTTTCCAATTTTAGTTTCTGTTATCTATAGGCACACATACTCACAGATACAGAGAGGAGAAATAGCGGAATATTTAACATAATTATGAGGGGATTTACCTAGTAGACTCGCAATTAGCACTAAATATATTCCTGAGTCATTCACTAAACTCTGAAAGGTATCTGTGCAAATGTGGATGATTCACTTTATAATTGACTCATTCATTTACAAAAAAAGTACTCATAATCCCAGGGTAATCCTATCTAGTTATCACATTTACTATTTTGAGTTTTATGCTAACATCCACACTCATTAAGTATATACCAATTATCTTCTATATAATTCAGATCCCCAGGGTAATCAGAACTCAACACTGAAATAAGACATATGAGGGATTGAAACATACAAGTAATTTTTTTTAGGCTCTTGGAACACCAAGACAAATTAACTACCCTAAACGACAAATATTACAGAAACCTTTAATAATTCTTTGTCAGAATGTTATGTTATAAACAATTCCAACCCCCCTCCCTACCAAAAAACATTGCCTTAGATAATGTTTAAAAAAGAGGCTGTATGCTAATAAAATACTAGTGACTTGCCCGTCAAAAATGACGGCAATAAAATTTGAAGGCTGGCAGTGCTGTTTGCAACAACATTGCAAGGCTTTCCCCCCTCTAACTTGCCAGCCTCTCCCACAGTCTACTTTACGGGCCTCTCATTGCAGGCCTCGGCCAACCTGCTACTTACATGCCTCACAATGAGCACCTTTGGCGGTCATCGCGAGCCCTGCGATGAGAGCCTTTGGTGCTCATTGCGAGCCTCTCCCCCCTCACCTCGCTATGAGCGCCAAAGGTGAGCCCAACAATTTGTGCTCATCGCATGGTCTGTAATGAGCGCTGAATGCGCTCATTGCGAGCCTCTCCCTACTCTGATCACTGTGTCTATTTCTCCCCTTTCCCTTCCATGTGTCTGTTTCCCCCTCTCTCCCTCCCTTCTGTCTCTTTGCCCCGTGTCCCTGCCATTTTTTCCCCCTTATTTCTCTCCTCTGTGTCTTTTTCACCCTCTCTCACCCCTGTGTCTCTTTGCACCCTCTCCCCCTCTTCCTCACCTGTATCCTTCTCCTTCTTCATGTCTTGCGTGCCTCGCGAGGATCGCCGATCGCGCCTTTTTCAAAGTCTTGCTGGATTTGCGATGAGCGCCTAAGCCCTACAGGCTTCAGCCTCATTCTGAGCCTTTTTTAAAAACAATTACGTCTTTACTGCCACCATCTTTTTCCTCGCTTAGCCGATTACAGATCTCTCCAAAACACCAATTAAGCATCAAATTAGCTTGCAACCTCACTTACAGGCAGCCTGCCTCTCCCCCTGTGCAGCCATTTTCAAAGTCTTGCCGGCCTTGCGATGATCGTCGAAGGCCTATGGCCTTCAGCACTCATCGTGGGCCTGGCAATGAGCTACTTCGGCGCTCATTGACAACCTTTTTCTATGTCTTGTGGACACCTATTGCCAGCCTTTTTCAAAGTCTTGCGGGCCCCACGATGAGCGCCGAAGGCCTATGACCTTTGGCGCTCATTGTGGGCCTGACAATGAGCACCTTCTGCGCTCATTGCCAGCCTTTTTCTAAGTCCTGTGGGCGCTCATTGCCAGCCTTTTTCAAAGTCTTGCAGTCCTCGCATTGATCGCCTTTGTAGCTCATCACAAGTCCAGCAAAGAGCGCCTTTGGCATTTTTAAAGTCTTGCGGGCCTCGCGATGGTCAAGCCCATAACTTTTAACATAGCTTGCAATTTTAAAAAACTTGCATTTACGATAACTATTATATGTGATTGCAATGTTCTACAGTTAACTTACATTGAAGATTGCAATTTCTACCTCTCAATGGACCTTTCTGATCATCATATTAAGAAAAGAATGACTTATCTTAATACTGGGAGATCAGTGCCAATAATTTTAAATTTCCTTTTTTTTTTTTGCTTTATTGACTTCAATACAAATCCATCTAAAAAGTATACGACTGAGCATTCACTGTTGATTTTCTTTGTTTTAAATCCTGTACTGTAAATGCATACAATTTGCATCAACTGGCTGTATCCCTGATAAGAAGTTAACAGACTATTGAAACCCACTCATGCAGAAAGTCTTTAGTACAAAAGGAAACAGGTGCACAATATAAAATGATTTAAAATAACCAGAAAAACGTTGCTGATCTTTAAAACATAACAATCACAAGATATATCTCATCCAATCAGAAACTTATATTTGAAATATGCCATTCCAGTATAAACAAAATCAAAGTTTATTTAGGAAATAATGTAAAAAGAGTTGAACTCAATGACAAGAAAAATTATAATTATGTTTATATAATTAGTTTATTTTGTTCAGGGAGAGCATTTGCATTGTTTGTTTAGCTGCGTCTTCAATAGAAAGGGTCCTTGTAATAAGATTTAAGCAGTACCGTACGGGCCCTGGAGAACAAGTAGCCCACCAATTGTTTTATGTGGTCCACTGTCTGCCAGTTGGTCTTTTCAAAAACCTAAGTATTAAAATAAAAAACACATGAGGTAGTTTAAACATTTAAATCATCACATGTAGTTGTCAGCAATACGGTTGTTGCTAATGCTTGCAAAGTGAGGGCCGCAGTTGCTGGCAAGGAGCGCCAAAGGCGCTCCTTGCACTGGTGGAGATGAGCGCCATAGGCGCTCATCCCTACGACCCTGTACGACTTTGGCAGGGAGCTCCGAAAGTGCTCACTGTGCTGGTGGAGTTGAGCGCCGTAAGCGCTCATCCCTACGACCCCGTACGACTTTAGCATCAAACCTACGACCTGCGGGACTACACATCAACAGAAAACACAAATACACAATTCACAGTGCGAGACCCATAGCACTTTGAAAAAATTGCATGGAAAAAAAAAAAAGGCCTGTAACACTTACAAAAGAAAACCGCCACTTAAAGAAAAAAAAATACGAGCCACAAAAAATACGAACTTAACTGTCGAACCGCACACAGCGAAAAACACAAAATACAAACAAACATAAAAAAAAACATCACACACAACAAGGGGGAACACCCAGGATGCCTGGAAGTGAGGTTACACGTTAATTTAAGTCCAATTTGCAGGGTTTAGCCTCTCGAAAATCTCCAAGCAAGAGAAAAAATGGCCACCGAAAAAAAAAACGAAAACAAGGCTACACGACCCCTAAGCACGCAAAACACCGCCAGGCACATATGAATTTTACACAGGAACGTAGAAGCTATAAAATACACTATTAGGAAAATGATCCACACCCGCGTAACACATACACAATCGCAGCCACTAACTTGCACATACTAACATTCACATTACAAAATGCGGAACTACACACTTCACCCATTGCTGACACTTACACCTCAGCTCACCAACAGTGCAAATCTACATTGTATGCTGCAGGAACATCAAAACAGATTGTTAGCTCTTCAGCATATTGGTTGCTGCATATATTCATTACAAATAGGTAAAGTATATTAATGTATGATTTAATTAATTAATTAATTAATTAATTATCATTAAAAAATACATATACAGAAAAAATTACAAAACACCACACGAAAGGATCGCAATAAACGCCAAAGGCGTTCACCCCACGCCTCACAAGGAGCGCCAAGGGTGCTCAGAGGAGCAAAACTACACCAGGGGAGAGCCTCGCAATGAGCTCCAAAAGGCGATCAGCATGGACCTTGCAATCAGCCCCAAAGGGGCTCTGACAACCAAAAATGCATGAACTAATAGGCTCGCAATGAGTGACAAAGGCGTTCACCGCGAGGCTCGAAATGAGAGCCGAAGGTACTCACACAACAAAAACATTTCCTTGCAATGAGAGCCAAAAGCCGATCAGCGCGCACCTTGCAATCAGCGCCAAAGGGGCTCTGACAACCAAAAATACACCAACCCAGAGGCTCGCAATGAGCGCCAAAGGTACTCACACAACCAAAAGACTTACTTTGTCTGCCAAACAGCATTCTCTGACTTACAATTCTATTGCCGTCATTTTGCGACGGGCAAGTCGCTAGTTATATATAAATTCCAAAATCTTTAATAATTTTGCAGTTTATCTATATAATATTTAAATGTATATATTTATTTATACATTTTGTATTATTTTTTAAACACAACCCACCATCTCACTAACCAGTAAAAATCCAGCTCTCCACAATAAATATTTTGGACAGCACTGGTCCAATGTAACGCTGGAAAACACTGACACTCCAGAATTCCTTTTAATAGAATAATATAGAACCCCCTCTACTGTTAGAGAACCATTGTAATTTAATAGAAACACTTATTTGTCAAGTATGTATCAAACTAACAACATCAGGAAAAGGAATGGAGAAATGTGAGAGAGGATGATAAAAAAGAAGAGACAAAAAGAGGAATAACGTGGACAAAGGTTTAGGTAATGAAGGGAGAAACAGGCATGGAGAAAATAGAGAAAATAATGAATGATGAATAAGTAAGTAGAGAAAATTTCTAAGGTTGTAGAATTAGTGAAAAAGGGCATCAAATAGTGTGGAAAGAAAAGGGGATGATGAATCACTGAGAAATATAGATGAGCAGTGGATGAGAAGGAGGGGTGAAAAGTGGAGAGAAAGAGGGATGAGGAATGGTGAGATAATGAATGACGAGTAGTGGTAAGAAAATGAGGGATTAGGAAAGGGATAGAATGTGGGATGAGGGGTATAGATATTATGAGGGATGAGGAGTGAGTAGAAAGAGAGGTAAGCATAAAATAAAAATACATTAGTTTGGGGATAGAAAGAGGGATGAGGAGTGGGGAAACAGTTTGGGTTTAGGTAATAATCAGTAGGTAAAGAGAGGAAGTTTCTTAGAAAGAAGTAATAAGGAGAAAGAAGATAAAAGAGTGTAGGGAGCAAGGGAGATGAATAGCGTTTGAGAAATATAGAGAAGGATGAGAATGAGAGAAAAAAGCATGAGATGTTAGGAGAAAGACAGAAAGAAAGACAATGTGCATGGAGAGAAAGAGGTTTGAGAATAGGTACAGAAAGAGGGATGAGGAGTAGGTGAGAAAGAAGAAGAATGAGGATGAGAGAAAGAGGGATGAGTGGGGAGAAGGAGGGATTAGTAGTACAGGGAGAATGAGTGATGTCGAGTAGTGTAAGAAAGAGGCATTTGGAGTAGGGAGAAAAGGAGTGATGAAGAGAGAAGTGATATGAGATAGAGGTATTAGGGCTTTGAGTGATGGTAGGATCAGGTGTGGGGCATGGACAAGGGATAAGAAGTGGGAAAAGAAAGATCAGGAATTGGTGAAAAAGTTAGACGAGTAATGTTCAAGAAAAATTAATGCTGAGTAGGTGAGACAGGTAGAAATAGAACACTGAAGACTGCCAGAGATAGAGAGCAAGATGTTTAAAAAAAACACTGTATTTATCGGCGTATAACACGCACCAGCGTATAACACGCACCTCATTTTAAGAAGAAAATTTCAGAGATAAATAAATACATTTCAAATAAAGAACTTTGAAGCAAAATCGTCTCCCTCAACCTCCCTCCTCATCCTCAACCCCCTCCTCAACCTCCCTCCTCAACCTCAACCCCCGTATCCTCAACCCCCCTCCTCAACCTCAACCCCCCTCCTCAATATCCCTCCTCATTCTAAACCCCCCTCCGCATTCTAAACCCCCCCCCCTCAACCTAAACCCCCCTAAATACCTCCTCCTCACTTACCTGCTTCTGCTCTGGCCTCCGCTCCTTGACACCCGGTATATGCTAATGACGTGGCGCAAATGTGATGTCACATGCGCGCCGGGTCAAGAAGCGGATCGGAGGCAGGAGCAGAAGCAGGTAAGTGAGTTGGAGGTATTTAGGGGGGTTAAGGTTGAGAAGGGGGGGGTTAGAATGAGGAGAGGGGGTTAGAATGCGGAGGGGGGTTTAGAATTAGGAGGGAGGTTGAGGATGAGGAGGGGGGAGGGAATATCGGCGTATAACATGCACCTATCATTTGCCCCCTATTTTCAGGGAGAAAAAGTGCATGTTATACTCCGATAAATACGGAAATCACATATAATAATTGTCGTAATTGCAAGTTGTTGTCACGCTATGTTAACAATTACGGGCTTGCTGGCAGGTTGTGCATGCTCATGGAGCTGCGGGGGTTGTGCACAGGAGCATGAAGCGGTTGTCCTGGTGACGGCGGCTTGATGGACGCTTAGGCCCTGCTGCATGAGGTCGGGCCACGCTGTGCATTCATCTTCAGGGCTTCCCTTATTTGAGCCACCAGGCTTTCCACCTCCTAGGACCCCACGGTGACGACTGCTCCAGCAGTAAGAAGCTCTCCTTGCATTGTACAAAGCAGATTTGTCAGACAGATCGTCAGCCTGTGCGGTCACCGTGTGTACAGGCAGTGCTCCAACCAACAGAACAAGGTTTGTAAACAAGG
Organism: Discoglossus pictus; assembly: GCA_027410445.1. NCBI lineage: Eukaryota > Metazoa > Chordata > Amphibia > Anura > Alytidae > Discoglossus > Discoglossus pictus. The sequence continues at coordinate 142,314,891 of CM050170.1, forward strand.
GGTGATGTAGTTCTCTGCTTGGGCCGTACCACTGGGGCAAAGAGACACATGGGAGTAAGGGGGGGGGGGGGGGGGGGAGAAACACAAGGGAAGGAGAGGAGAGGAAGAGACACAAGGGAAGGGAGAGAGGGAAGAGATACAGGGAGGGAGAGAGGGAAGAGACACAGGGAGAGAGGGGGGAAACAGACACAGGTGAGGGAGAGGGGTGAGAAGAGACACAGGGGAGGGATGGGAGAGAAGAGACACAGGGGAGGGAGAGGGGGTGGAAGAGAGACAAGGGAGGGAGAGGAAGGGAGAAACACAGGGGAGGGAAAGGGGGGAAGAGACACAGAGAGGGTGAAAGACACAGGGAAGGGAGAGTGGTGGAAAGAGACGGGAGGGAGGGGGGAGAAACACAGGAGAGGGAGAGGGAGTGAAGAGACACAAGGGTAGGGGAGGGGGCAGAGAACACAGGGGAGGGGGGAAGATACACAGAGAGGAGAAGAGACACAGGGGAGGGAGAGGGCAGAAGAGGCACAATTTATAAAACTCTATAATGCCGTCATTTTTGACGGGCAAGTCGCTAGTGTTTAAATATAAATGAGCAGAGATGAAAGAAAATAATTAGGAAGGAGAGAAGGAATCATGAGATGTGGGTAACAACGAAAGATGAGAAGTGTGTGAGAAAAAAGGTATTATATATTGGTATGGAGGAATGGTGTCCAAACATTCCAACTGTGTTTTAAATTAAACCTTTATAAAACACCAAGGGCACAGTTAAATTGTCAAAATTGCAATTACTGAAGGCCATAATGTAACCCGCAAAACTTACTCATATTAAATTGGCCTCCTCTAGCTACCTGCAATCGATTTGCGATCTACAGGCTGAAAATTTGTAACTCCGACCCATCTAAGCTTTTGATCTTTCAAGCCAGCAAATGTTACAATTGCTAAAAACGTAAATCACGCTTTAATTGTAATAATTCCCCAAGCCCGCTATTGCCTTCAAACCCGTAAATGGCAAATGTAGCAAAAAATTCTATGAGAACTAGAGAGGACCTGCAAGGGGGTTAATCACCTGTTCTTATCACTACAGAAGCCAATAAAAACAAAATCAATTCTGAACTCTAAATATGGGGAAAGCGATGAAAGACATTCAAATTAATTGCGCAACAGTCTCAAGCTCACAAATGTGTATTTTTTTTTTTTTTTTAACGTTTCATTTCCATGTTACATCAATCTCGGGAATCAAAGAGTTAATACATATCAGGCCACCCACATCACCCACATAGACTGTAACAGTTTCTTCATTATTTTTTATTGATTTTTAAATCACTGGTTTGCGAGCTCGATCGCATATCGGACATCTAAACACTAATTGATTGAGATAAAACGCCAGGTTTTACTGATGACTAGGAGGACAATCTCATTTACTATTGGCTGTTTCTAAATAGTTGCTTATGGGCTTGCTTAATTGATCATGATCATGCCCTGAAATGCTACGTACGGTTACATGGTTTACGGATTTGGCTGTTGGCCATGTAATTGCGGGCTTGTTCAATTAAATCTATTTGTAACCGTTGCAATTTTCAAGCCAGTAGACTTAGAGCCTGTATGAAGGCAACTGGAATTGAATAAGGCCTCAAGTATTGTATCCATTGAATGTTATGTTAGTGTTTTTGATTCCTTGCATTTATCTTGTTGCTAGATTGTAATCATAACCAGTCATTATTATGTCTATTGTGCAGAAGTGTAAAAGGGCGCCTCATGAAACAAAGCAAAAAGTTATTATGCCACTAATGAACATAGTATGCGTGAACTGCCCAATGATTAAGTGCAATCAGACTGGGGAGATTACATGAAGAAGCAAAAGTGCTACAGAATATGTTGGTGAGTTTCTGTCACAGACCCCTATTTCTTAGCCTGGGTGTTGGCCCATTGAGCTTATTAAAGGACATACAGCTTGGCTCCAGCCACTGAATTATGTACATAAACACCTCCATTGTATTTATAATTCGCTCTGGTCCATTGTCAGCAGATTAAGTTAATCACATCTGATATGTGCTAGAAAACGTTAATCCTATTGCTCTCAGGAAGCTAATGTTAGACCCCATGGGGAGTTTATCTCTTGTGTTTTTCTGCCACACCCTCTCATTGTTGTGCTATGTACATCCCCTCTGTATCTATCCCCTGTAAATACTGCAGTCATTTCAAAAATAAAACAGTTAACTCAGAGACATATAGAAATTGTATGGTCTCTTTATTTTGTTCCTGTTCTCCTGGATGGCTGCAATAATGAACCTATCTCCGCCCTCTAAGTAACCTATCCTGGTCACTACCACAGGAAGGTTACTGTGACTCCTGGAAGTGCTGATTTCTGATGGAGAGACTCTGACTCATACAGAAGCCTGATATCAGGGTGCTGGTGCCGAGATTTCAAATAATCCAACGGTCCTTGTGGGTAGATTACCTGTAGTCTATAGCAGGTGGCTCTGGGCTTGTATAGTACCTATTCACGGATCGTCACAGTTTCAAATAAACATAATAAAGTGGGTCCTCTTCCCAGCAATGGAGAATGCCTCAGTATCCTTTTGAGATACTCATGGACAAACTATCAATATATTTTCAGCACCTAATGCCAAGAAACTTAAAATTCCCAAATCTTCCTGGCACTGAAGAAGGGAAACATACCAATTATTCAACCTACCAACTAACAACAACATCTCACTGCTTGTGAGCCCCATGAAGGTTAATGGTATTTTCACATCAAACACATTCACTTGTGTGAATGGTCTATATCTACTTATATAGAATGTTTGGTATTAGATATTATAAATATACATAAATATCAATGTAGTTAAGTTGGATTTAAGTGGGGTAAATCAGAATTGAAGTGTCATGTGTATAACCTGCTCTTATAAAGAACCTGAGTTGATAAAGGGCAAACAATTTCTAGAAATAAGAAAATACAGCGTAATTTTTAACTTATTGTGGTTGAAGATAAAATTGTTATTTAGTTCTGCCACTTCGAATTGCCTCATTATAATAGAACTAATTAGATGAGCAAGTCCTAGTCAGATGATCTTCCCCCTACAGTTCAACCAGCAGTCCAAGTCAGAATCCTACAAGACACAAGTAGAGTTTCCTAAATATAAGCAGGATTTTATGCCCGTAGTTTAATCAATAATTAATGCTGTGGATCTATCCCTCTTTGCCTGCGCATGTGTTTGGCAGCACTGACAGCTGCAGTTACACAAGCTATCCGCTAGAGGGCTGTGTCAGGTTTCAGGGAAGGCAAAAAACAATTTCCCCTTCTGACGTGGCGCAAATTGATGGTGCTAAATCGACAGCGGGGCCATCGCTATGTTCAGCACGGGCACTCTGTCCTCGAGGGCCTTGGGCGCGCCTCTCATAGCTCAAGTCCTCTTTTGTCAGAGCGCCTTATATGCTATGTGCAGCAGTGTCCAAAAATCGGCAGCGCCATCTATCGGTTGGCAGCGGAACTGCACCTGTCAAACTTTGCGTACAATGAGGGGGAAAAGTATTTGAACCCCTGCTGATTTTTAACGTTTGTCCACTGACAAAGAAATGATCAGTCTATAATTTTACTGGTAGGTGTATTTTAACACAGCGAGTTGAGTTGATGCCAAAGAGCTTGATTTTGGTCTGACCACAACACTTTCACCTAGTTCTCCTCTAAATCATTCAGATGTTCATTGGCGAACTTCAGATGGGCCTGTACATGTGCTCCCTTGGGAGCGCTGCAGGATTTCAGTCCTTCACGGCATAGTGTGTTACCAATTGTTTCCTTGGTGACTATGGTCTCAACTGCCTTGAGATCATTAACAAGATCCTCCCATGTAGTTCTGGTCCTCACCGTTATCATGATCATTGAAACTCCACAAGGTGAGATCTTGCATGGAGCATCAGACCAAGGGAGACTGCCAGTTATTTTGTGTTTCACACAGCCCGGCTCCAACCATCAGCACTAGGTTTGTAAACAATGGGTGACGTAGTTCTCTGCTTGGGCCGTACCACTGGGGGAAAGAGACACATGGGAGGAAGGGGGGGAGAGACACAAGGGAAGGAGAGGGGGGAAGAGACACAGGGGAGGGAGACGGGGGAGAAACACAGGGAGAGAGGGGGGAAGAGTTACACAGCCCGATTTTGTGTAATAACACCAACTGTTGTTACCTTCTCTTGTAGCCCATTCCAGCCTTGTGTAGGTCTACTATCTTGTCCCTGATATTTTTGGACAGCTCTTTGGTCTTGACTATGGTGGCGAGTTTGGAATCTGATTGATTGCTTTTGTGGACAGATGTCTTTTATACAGGTAACAAGCTGAGATTAGGTCCGTTGGTCCGTTAAGTGATGTGGAGCTATTTGAGCTATTAGCAGAGACGTCATTATTTTTGGTGCACTGGTTGCATTGCACCAGGGCTCTCTTCTGTTTTTTAATTTGTGTAGTGTAGTGGGGTTCATTTGTGGTTCAGCATAACTATGACTTCCCTGCTGGTGCGTCTTCTCGCTTGGGCAAGGAATCCCGATTGATGTGATGTGCCTGTGAAGTCATTCAGGATTACTGCCCTGACAAGCAGAAGAGCTGACAGGGAAGGGGGTGTTACCACTGAAACACCAATGAACTCCCCCTGGAACTCCCCTAGAGATATTTATCACCAATGAACTCCCCCTGGAACTCCCCTAGAGATATTTATAGCATTGAGGGGGCCTATAGGGCCGGAGGGGGGCCTGGGGGGGGGGGGGGGGGCATTGTCGATAGGCTTGGTGCAAATGAAATCTGGGTGCCTTCCACTGACTAGCTCCACTACTGCCTATTAGTTCCCCTTTTATAACACTAACTAACCATACTACTTACAAAACATATTGAAGCTGTCTTAAATTGAAAAACAGCATAACCCTAACACAAATATCCCAAACTGACTAAAACTCTTTTTTTAAGTTCAGAGCAATGAAACTTCAGTTCCAGATGGTTTTACACTATTCTCGACTGACCCAGGACATTTTTCTCACACTGTGCTCTGATATATATCACTTGATTCTTTTGTTTGTCAAAGAGAGAAAATATACGCAGATAACCAGATGACAGCCTGCTCTGGTTTATGTTAATATTTTCCACTTGTAGCTTAAACCCTCCATGTTCCTCATGTCTTGCTATCTAGCAGTTCCCTCTAATATTTAGATTGTTTCTAGGCAACAAAAAATGAGTAGGCCGCAGCACATGATAAAGTAATGGCAGAGTCGATGGAGATACCTCAGCACGTCATGTGCTCACGCTATGCCAACTTAAGGCCTAAATAATAGCAAATTACAGGCCCTTGGCTTTCACATGCTATTGATCACATGGCATTAGCATCACTGCCTTGAGTTTGTATGACTCGACATTTAGTAAATTGCTGCTGAGGCGTCCTCATTACCAGAAAGTGTTGTTCTTTTCTACTATGGAATTTTCCATGAGCATAGTACACTTAGATTGACAAATAGATAATTGTAGAACTAGTGCACTTTATTACGGAAATATAAAGAAGGTAGCAGCAATGACTTATATTGGTTTATATTAACTAAGTGGTTCTATTACTAAAGCCACTTTGCAGGACTGGAGAATAGAACATGGACATTTAAAAAAAAAAAAAGATTTGTTCAAGTTTCAAATCAGCAGATAAAAACTACAGTAAAATTACAGAACAATTCTTAGTAAATAAGGAAGGAAAGTGACACTACCCATGGATATATGCAGGTGCTGTTTTTTTATGCACACAAAATATATATTATGATATATGATGACAGTATAACACCAAAGATATGATTAATTGAGAATCTGGGATTTCTGGTTCATTACATTTTTAAAATAAGAATTATATTTGCTTGTCACTATTGCTTAGGACTTGATGAGGGCTTCTGATTAGCATCCTCATTATATTTGGGCTACGTGTTAAAACATAGCCAGTAACGTTGAAAGTAGGACTTACGGATATTAAATTAGCCCAGTGATGCAGGTTTGCGACGACTTGCAAGTTAGAACGCACAAGGCCAAAAAATGCCTATGGGACGTGAACGTGGAACTAAGCAGCCAGCAAATCCTTTGATCTGTCAAGCCCGTAACGGGAGAAAACTTGCAAGGGGGTAAAGACCAATACGTAGCCGTGTAAATGCAAGTAAAAACACACTACTGTACTTTTATTAAAAGGGAAAGTTATGTTAGGTCTTAGAATTATTAGCACAACTTTCTCAAGCTCTCAAATCGGCCCCAAAAAATACTTGATTACATGTTTAATTTCCATGTTATATCGAACAGGGCAAACAATGTGTTAATACATTTACTGTAGCTTGCATGTAATAGAGTATCATATTTATGGCTTTATTAATATTGCATTATTGTGGAATGTGGGTACGATCGCAAATTGTAATTGTAGCCCGTAGGACTTTGAAATCTATCCTCCCCTTTTTCAGTTACGTAACGCTAACAATCTCTTTTTCCATTGGCTCCGTCTAAACCCGTGACTACAGTCTACACTACTTGATCGTCCACAAGGCCGCAAATCCAACGTTCCACGAATGAGCTACGATTTGCACCTCAAGCCCATAGCTCGCAGCCCATTCTAATTTAATTGCAACGTAACTCAAACTTCAAGCCCGCAGCAGTTGCGAGCTTCATGTTGGAGTTACGGGCTTCGAATTTAATTGGTCTGAAAGTAGCTTATATATTGCTATACTCAATAACTGCATATATATATGTATACACATGTGTATATATATATATATATATATATATATATATATATATATATTTATTTATTTATTATTTAAAGTGTTTGAAGATATATTTCATGACATCTAAGTCTTGTAATATTATAATGTTATACCTTTTCTATATGTTATTTCCAAACTGCATTTTGTATGCAATATTATCTCTCATTTATGTAGGCCAACACATTCCATGGCACTGGGATACAGTTAAACATGGGTATGACAGCGCATAATTTGATAGACTGATACAAAAGGAGATGATGACCTTGGCATTGAACTAACAATCATATGCTTGGGCACTTTTATAGAAAGTACCTTGCATGACTGAGAAACTTTTTTTTATTTTGTTGTTTCAATTCTTAATGTCCATGCCCACCAAATATAATTAAAAGTTTTAATATATATATATATATATATATATATATATATATATATATATATATATAGAATGGGTTAAAGCTTTCATGGGAAAGACATACTACTCCATAGCGTTTTCTGGTAATGCATGATTAGGTTTCATTTTGCAATTTTTGTGTCCCCTATTCATTTAATCTGGGGGGACTTTGTCCCCTCATCCTCCTCCAGTATCTAGCACCCACAGGAAAACCCTCCCAAAACACATAAAAATGCCTTTAAAAATGCATTAGCCATTAAACTGGGCCATTTAGGCCCAGAAAAAACATGTAGAAAAAAAGTTAGTATTTTTTTTGGCAGTCTCAAATTGGCGGATAGTGCCGGTTATGCCGGGATTTTAGCGGGAGTTTCTGTAGAATGGGGAATTGATGACGGTACCGGTTCCTTGAGAGTGCGGGTTGGTTAGGTGCCGGATAACCGGGATTTTACTATATATATATATATATATATATATATATATATATTATAAAGACAAAATTCACTTGTTTTCATATATTGATGCTATAAATACAATTGTAACATATTTTAATGTCATATAATTCTGTTAATTCAAATATATTATATATATATATATATATATATATATATATATATATATATATATATATATATATTACAGTTCCCTAGTTGTTTTTACTCATTTTAATATTCCTAATGTTCTAATTTTCTTTTATCTACTAGAGCCATTTCTCATCTGTAACTAGAGCCATTTCTCATCTTTTGTTATTATTTAGTCATTCAGTCATTCAGTTGCGTTTTACTCTCTTCCTTTTTCTATTATCCATCAATGTGTTCTCTTCTGCCTCTTCCTTTGCAGAACCAGCTTGCACATCTGGTAGTTCTCTGGCCATATATTGTTGGAGTTGAGCTTGTAGAATCTTAAGAATTAACTTGCTGGCATATGAAATTTGTGCAATTGTTTGATAATTGGAGCACTCTATGGCACTGCCTTGTTTTAGGATTGGGATGTAGACTGACCTTTTCCAGTCTATTGGCCATTGTTGAGTTTTCCAAATGTGTCCATGGGCCCATTTCACTTCTCTCTCTCCAAGATATCTAGCTCCAGCTCATTGGATGAGCTATTGATGTTAAGATCCTTCCTGTATAGATCTTCAGTGTATTCCTGCCACCTCTTCTTTATCTGATCTTCCTCTGTTAAGTCCCTACCATTTTTGTTTTCTATCGCTCCCATTTTGGATTGAAAGGGGCCTTTGAGATCCCCAATTTTCTGGAAGTGATCTCTTGATTTACTATTCGGTTATCTTCCTCGATCTCTTTACATCGAACATTGTAAAATGTCTCCTTGTCTCTTCTTGCTATCCTCTGGAATTCTGCATTCATTCACTTCTCATTTACATATATATATATATATATATATATATATATATATATATATATATAATACAGTGGGGGGGGGGGGTATTTGATCCTCTGCTGATTTTGAACATTTGTCTACTGACAAAGAAGTGATCCGTCTATCATTTTAATGGTAGGTGTATTTTAACAGTGAGAGACAGAATAACAAAACAAAAAAAACAAGAAAAACGCGTGTCAAAAAAGTTATAAATTGATTTGCAGGTCAATGAGGGAAATAAGTATTTGACCCCTTCATCTTAGTACTTGGTGGCAAAACCCCTGTTGGCAATCACAGAGGTCAGACGTTACTTGTAGTTGGCCACCAGGCTCGCACACATCTCAGTAGGGATTTTGCCCCACTCCTCTTTGTAGATCCTCTCCAAGTCACAAAGGTTTTGAGGCTGGTGTTTGGCAATTTGAACCTTCAGCTCCCTCCACAGATTTTCTATGTGATTAAGGTCTGGAGACTTGCTAGGCCACTCCAGGACCTTAATGTGCTTCTTCTTGAGACACTCCTTTGTTGCCTTGGCTGTGTGTTTTGGGTCATTGTCATGCTGGAATACCCATCCACGACCCATTTTCAATGCCCTGGCTGAGGGAAGGAGGTTCTCATCCAAGATTTTATGGTACATAGCCCCGTCCATCGTCCTTTTTGATGCAGTGCAGTTGTCCTGTCCCCTTAGCAGAAAAACAGCCCCAAAAGCATAATGGTTCCACCTCCATGTTTGACGGTGGGGATGGTGTTCTTGGGGTTATAGGCAGCATTCCTCCTCCTCCAAACACGGCGAGTTGAGTTGATGCCAAGATCCTCCCATGTAGTTCTGGGCTGATTCCTCACCGTTCTATCATCATTGAAACTTTACGAGGTGAGATCTTGCATGCAGCACCAGACCAAGGGAGGCTGACTGTTAATTTGTGTATCTTTCAATTTGCTAATAATCGCACCAACTGTCACCTTCTCACCAAGCTGCTTGGTGATGGTCTTGTAGCCCATTCCAGCCTTGTGTAGGTCTACAATCTTGGACAGCTCTTTGGTCTTGGCCATGGTGGAGAGTTTGGAATCTGATTGATTGATTGTTTTTGTGGACAGGTGTCTTTTATACAGATAACAAGCTTTAAAAGACGGCTCCTAATCTCAGCTCGTTACCTGTATAAAAGACACCCGGGAGCCATAAATCTTGCTGATTGATAGGGGGTCAAATACTTTTTCCCTCACTGACCTGCAAATCAATTTATAACTTTTTTTACATGCATATATATAGATAGATAGATAGATAAAAGTCATAAAATCTGTTTTTAATTAGATAAAATAAAAAAAATAAAAAATATTGATATCTCTGCTAGACCCTAGATGCATCAATGATTGTTTGGTGGACATGGTATTTGTGAGAGGGGCATTTAGTAGGGGCATTTTGTGGCTTCTATTTCAATTGAATTTAATTATCTAACAAAGTCTACTGGCCTCCCCATGTTCCCTCATTCCGTACTCCTCCTTCCATTAATAGAGAAAAACACACCTTCATGATCCAGCTCTCAGTAATTCATGTAACAAAGACAAAATGGATCGTTCTATTCATAAACAGCTCAAACATTCTGATTTTCTCTATGTTTAGGTCCATGACTGCAAATGTTCCTAGTTTGTTATGTCCTTTTATCCATACACTACAGTTAACAATTTAAATTAAAACACTTTTTTTTTTTACTTTGAAATGTAAAAAAAAATGTATCCATTTATTTTTATTAGTCACTTAATAAAAGAGTAGAGAATCAACATTGTATCAGTAAGCCTTGATTCACAGATCAGGCAGTTTTTATCTATTTCACAGTCTGTAAGAAAGTCAATTCTAACTCAATGAAGTAATAATTAGTCATAAAAACATAACATACCATATTCATATTCCATTTAAATTTTCATTAACCATTTGTGACTTTCACCCTTCTTTTTCCTTTTGAAATGTAAATTTAAATGTAGAATACGTTTGGCAATATTTTAAAGTGACATTGGTTCTCTGAATGCCTTTTTTATCTGTGGAAAATACTGAGATTACTTATACTTATTTAGCTGTATAATATGCTGTCTGGTGTATGATAATGATGACAAAGAGCAGTGTCACAGATGCCAAGAGAGTTGAGACTTGGGAAAGAAGAGGGTGATCAACTGTGTCAAAGGCAGATGAGAGACCCAGAAGAATAAAAATAGAGAAGTGACCTTCTGACTTGGTGGTGACCAAGTCCTTAGTGATTTTAGTGAGAGCTGTCTCTATGGAGTGTTGGGACCAGAAGCCAGATTGGAAGGGGTCAAGGAGCGAGTTGGAGGAAATACATTGGCAGAAGCATTTGCAGATGCTGTGTTCAAGCAGTTGAGAAACCAGCGGAAGTAGAGATATATTGAGGTAATTAGATGGAGAAGCTGGATCAGATGAGTGTTTCATAGTAATGTGTGTAATAATGGTGTGTTTTAAACATGATGAAAACTTGCCAGTTTTTAGGGAAAGGTTGAATAGATGTGTGGGAGCTTGGATAAGTGTGGCAAAGAGGGGAGGGTTCAGCTGTGATGAATAGGATCATGTAGACAAATTGTAAGAAGAGAGGTTGATAAAATACTAGAGACTTCAGTCTCAGTTACTGGGTCAAATGTGTTCATTATGGATGAGGGAATGGGTAGGGATAAAGGCTGGGTGTTGGTGGTTTGGTGATAAGAGAGTGAATTAGGACCACACTGAGAGAAGAGTTCATTATGGATATTTAAAATGTTATTATTAAGGTGGCTGGCAAAGTCTTTGACCGTGAGACAGGATGGGGCAGGGAGTGGTGGAGGGCAGAGGAGGGTGTTGAATGTGGAGAACAAACATTTGAGATTGAAGGCTAAATTAGATTTTAGTAATTAGAAATAGCACTGTTTGGCAAGATTGAGGGCATAGTGATAGAAGAGTAGCATAAACTTGTAGTGGTCGAAGTCTGCTGAATTGAGACACCTTCTCCTTAGTCGTTCAGCAGCTCTGTTTGTCTAGTGTGCCATGGTTGTTAGCGAGGGCATCTGCCCGTGGTTATGGTAGCAAGAGTATCAAGGGTGGAAGTTAGAGTCAAGTTGTAATGTGTAGTGGCAATGTCATAGCAAGTGAGGGTGGTGGGGGGGACAAATAAGGGGTTGTAGCACAGTGGAAAGATATTGTGATTCAAGTGCTTGCAGGTTTCTGTGGGTTCTGATAGCTAGGTGTGAAGAGGGGCAGAGAGTGGAAGGTGTGGTGAGGCTGTAGGTTAGGAGATGGTGGTCAGAAAGAGGGAAGGAGTGCAGAGATTTGTTAAGATGAGGTCAAGGGAATGACCATCATGGTGAGTTGGAGATTCTGTCCATTGCGGGATGCCAAGGGAAGAGGTAAGTGTGAGTAGTTTTGCAGCTGTAGGGGATAAGGGAGTGTCAATGGCAATGTTGAAATCACCAAGAACAAGTGAAGGTATGTTGGAAAAGAGAAAGTGAGGAAGCAAAATTGTCCAGAGGTTGATCCAGGTGGTCGATAGATTATAGCAACTCACAGTGAGATGGGTGAGAAGAGGCAGATAGTGTGAACTTCGAAAGATGAGAAATGGAGGGAGGGAACTGGAGGAATCCACTTAAATTTGCAGAGAAGAAAGTAATACACCCACACCAATACCTTTCTTATTCCAGGGACTAGGTGTTTTACATATGAAAGTGCCGCAGGGGAGGCAGTGTTTGAAGGAGTAAGCCAGGTTTCAGTGATAGCCAGTAGATTGAGGAAGTTGGAAATAAACAAGTGAGTTTGTTACAAATAGACATTGCATTCCAGAGGGTGCATGGGAAGGGCAAAGTGGAAGGTTTGTGACAGGTGATGGGTATTAAGTTATGGGCAGTTTGGGTGTTTGCTGCCCTGGGGGTTGAACGTGGCTGATAAAAGGTGGGAATGAATGAGGCAACAGGGTTAGGAGAAATATCCCCTGCAGCCAGCAAAATATGCAGTGAGGGAAGATGAGAGTGGGACTTTAGAAGATGGAAGAGATAGTGACTGGAAGAAGAAGAGGAGCTTGTGGGAACAAAGAAGAAAGGAGGATAGCAGGCGCGGTGAGTTGGTTAAGTTGTTGGAGACAAGATTAGGAGAAAATGAGGAGTGTGAAATCATAGAGAGGAATAATTAGGAATAGTAAGCAGGTGTTGCTGATTGACCAGGTCAGTTATTTTGAGTTAATCAATAAATTAAGAGTAACAGGGTCGGGTGGGAGAGGGGCAGGCAGGAAGGGAATTAATAGAAACTTGCTGGCAATGGTAAGGTTTAAAAACAGAGGTAAAAGAGGTAGAATAAGTGAACTAATCCACGGGCAAAGTAATGACCCAGTTTGTAAATAGTATGAATGTGATCATCTAGTAATTGTATGAGCCTGGAAAAACTCAGATCAGCAGTATCAGAAACTATAACTGTGAAAAATGTGGAGAGGAAAGAACACCTTTATATCCAATCCTAGTTATAAACCCATCAAAAGCATTCAGAGTATACCATAGTGTATAAGCGGACCCAGATTCAAAAGAATATATAAAATATAACTTTTATTGATGCAAATACAAATTGAATTTTAAATGAATACAAATAAAAACATGAAAAATTCCTGTCATATACAGTGTTCTTAGAAAATAGAGAGTTCTTGAGCATATATCCATTAATATAGGTAGCAGCATGTACGTGAAAGATTTAGTCAACTAGTACATAATAGGTCAAAGTGTTAGTACTGAGAGAACTAAAGTCACACATGAAAATCAGTAAACACCCTGTGTTGTCTTAATCATGTATAGCATAAAGTAATTCATAGCAGAGAGTATTTTTGTTCACTTAGTACATTATATTTCATCACCAGACTACTGTATACATACTATTCAGGTATGTGGGTAGTGTGGAATTGACAGGGGATACAAAAGTTCTACCACTGTGGCGCTATCTACCACTGCTGTAGTGGAGTGTATATATGCTCAAGTACACTTTATATGACAGGATTTTGTCATGTTTTTATTTGTATGCATTTTAAATTCAATTTGTGTATAATTTTATATTTGTTTCAATAAAGTTATATTTTATATATTCTTTTGAATCTGGGTCCGCTTATGCACTATGGTATACTCTGGATGCTATTGATGGGTTTATATCTAGGATTGGATATAAAGGTGTTCTTTCCACTCCACATTTTTCAAGGTTTAAAAACTGCTGGGAAAAAGGAACAGTTTTAAATTACAGGGGAAGGTGTCAATAAATGAATATAAGGATTCAAAGCATAAGAATGAAGCTGAAATAAGAATTATTAATCAAAATAAGCATTTTTTTTTTAAAAAAACACAACAAGATAAGAATTCTAGGATCTATCCCATTGTAAATTCACCAGCACTGACAGCTGCGGTGCCAACAAGTAGCCGCTAGATGGCGCTATAGATATTTTGCAGTGCTGCCGATATTTCATGCAAGTTGTAACCTTAGAAGGTTAATCTAACCCTCACCCTAACCCTAACCCTCACCGTAACCCTGAAAGTTTACCTAACCCTAACTCTATGATATGGGCACTGAAAATTGGCAGTGCCATCTAGTGGTTGGTGGGCGGCACTGCTGCTGCCACTGCTGGCCAATTGTTGGCGGATTTCAAGAGGGAAAGGACCGAATTCTATGTTCTAAAAATAATATCAATGCAATTAATATAATAATGCATATGATCAGATCAACTGCAGATACATTGACTGCAGAAATAAGTTGTGAGCATAAATTATTGTTAGGTAAAATCTTTATTTTAGTAGACACTGATTGTGCCTGAAGGATGCCATGTTATTTCTTGTACACTTTCTGCTGACTTGAAGACTGAGTGGGTGTGGAAAGCTAATTTGAATTACGTATTTAAGTGTGGAACTAGGAGGGAGGGAGGCTTGTTACTTGAACGGCCAAATAGGATTTCAGCATTGGACATCTCCCACTCACATTGGCTCAGTAGAAGTGACTTGCAAATATATTGCCTTGCTCTGTAATCATCCCCTCTTGCCTTCAAGAAAATATTAATGTCATGGATGCTTCCATTGGCACTAATGTTGTTAGCTTTTTGCATACTTCACAAACATGTAATTATTTGCTAATCTGCAGTGGTCCTTTAAAGAATAGGTGAAGTATATTCTTATGAAAACCTGACCTTAATTGGTAAAATACGATTTTAGAAAGTTTAAAATAAATAAATACAGTGATTCACTTTTAACTATTATATTCAATTTTGCTTTACTGGTAGCGGGCCTTTGCTTTAGTAGCTAATAAAATAAAACACTCAAGGGACATGGGAGGATCCATGGATGCAGATCTCTGTTCAGTTCTATTGAAAACCTGCCACGAGGAAAAGTTTCTTGACAATAAAACTTCATATAAGAGTGAGTCCTGGTAGGATAACCCCCCCCCCCTCAAGCTACAGGCAGACTGTAGTTTAGCTTACAAAACTGATAATGTTATTTTGTTATGTTCTTCACTATTATTATATTTCCATCATAAGGTATAGTACAGGCAATTCATACAAAACATATAAAAGAATATATAAAATACAAGTTTATACAGAAGTCTAACTATGACAAAAGTATCAACTGCATATTTTCCAGAAGCACACACAGGAAGGCCTTAATAAGCATTCGTGTGGGTGTAGGGTTAAGGTTTGGGTAGGGCAGACGGGCAGCACCCTACTGTTAAAAGGAACAGTAGTGCTCAGCATATTACTTTGAAGCATGAGTAGATTTATCAAATATGTTAAAAGTGGGTTTATTGGTTAAATTAGATAAATCGGTCTCAAAGGGACTCTGTCATCCTAAGTTGATTTAATTTTAAAGAGCATTAAAAATACTATACTATACAAAGTCTATACATTGTGCTAGCAGTTTTTTCTCTACGGTAAATCTTTCCTGAAATGTTTAGAATTGTTTTTCCGACTGCTTTATGTTAATGTGTGGCTCGGTGTTTTTATGTGCAGCTCAGAGTACTTGATAAAGGTTGGAGAGGGGTCTAACTGCCAAATAACATTGGGGTCTTATTTTGACCACTACAGATCCAGGCAAGCAGATTGAGGGTCCTATGCAGTTTACACCATGTCAAGGTCAAAGTAAATCTTGCTAGCTATGTTATTCACCCATCCCTGAAACATTGTGAGAGAACTTCTACGAGTGACTGGGGCCAGCCGGAGCTGAAAATACCATCAGACAGTTTTTTGAACAGATTACAAGTAACTCTTTTACACCCAAACCCTATGGTAGTGAGACTTTACGGATCACTTGCAAATCAGAGAAGCACCAATACTCCAAAAAAACTGAAGAAAATATTACGTGTGCCAAAGACCACTCGCAAAAGGTTTTAAAACCATGTCTGAGGGCGGCAGTTAAAGAGACAATATAGCACCAAATAGAAAAAGATGACATTTCAACATTTTTTGACACTTAATAGTCCAATTTAAACATGTGTGTAATTTAAAATATGGTATTGTATTTTTTTTCCATTTCATTATAAAACATCAAGGGAAAAACACAACCTAGTACTTATGTGGTTAATACATATCAGAAAACAGTGTGGGCTAGGAACAAATGCTCTAATGCTTTGTCTATCACATATAATAGTTGTCAAACTGCGATTCGTCGCCATGTTTGCGACAAATCACAGTTTGACAAATGCGCATCACATAACGCCAGCCTGCAAATGAGCATAGCACAGCGTAAACCGCGCATGCGCATTGCGCAAACGGGCAACGCAGGGGAGACACAGGGAAGGAGGGGGAACAGAGGAGAGGGGAGAGACACAGGGCAGGGAGTGGAGTGGGGACAAGTACAGGGCAGGGAGAGGAGGGGGGAAGAGACACAGAGGAGGGTGGGAGAGTCACAGGGGAATGAGAGGGGGAGATACACAGAGGAGGGGGGAGAGACACAGGGGAGTGAATGGGGGGGGAGAGACACAAAAGAATGAGCGGGGGAGAGACACTAGGAAGGGAGACGAGGGGGGAAGAGACACAGGGGAGGGGGGAGACACAAAGGGGTGGGAGAGGATGGAGGTAGACACACAGGGGAGGGGGAGAGACACAGAGGAGGGGGAGACAGAGGGGAATGAGCGGGGGAAAGACACAGAGGAGGGGGAGAGACACAGGGGAATGAGAGGGGCAGAGACACAGAGGGGGGAGACACAGGGGAATGAGAGGGGGAGAGACACACAGGAGGGGGGGAGACACAGGGAATGACAGGAGGGGGAAGAGACACAGGGGAGTGAGAGGAGGCGGGAGAAACACAGGGGAATGAGAGGGGGAGAGACACAGAGGGGGGGAGAAACACAGAGGAGGGGGGAGAGACACAGGGGAGTGAGAGGAGGGAAGAGACACAGGGGAGTGAGAGGAGGGGCTAACAGAGATAGGGGAGTGAGAGGGGGGGAAGAGGCACAGGGGAGTGAGAGGAGGGGGGAGAGACACAAAGGAGTGAGAGGAGGGGGGAGACCCAAAGGAGTAAGAAGAGGGGGGGAGACACGAGGGAGAGAAGGGGGGAAGAGACACAGAGGTGGGGGGAAGAGACAAAGGGGAGGGGGAGACACAGGGGTAGGAAGGGAGGGGGGGTAGTCACATAGGGGAGGGAGAGGAGCAGGGAGAGATACAGGGGAGTGAGAGGGGGAAAGACAAAAAGGAGTGAGAGGAGGCGGAAGAGACACAGAGAAAGAGGGGAGACACACAGGGGAGGGAGAGGAGGGGGAAAGAGTCAAAAGGGAGGGGGGAGACACATAGGGGTAAGAGAGGAAGGGGAAGACACACGGGAGGGAGAGGAGGGGGGAGAAACACATGGGAGGGAAATGGGGGGGAGCAGACATGAGGGAGGGGGGAAGAGACATGGGGAAAGAGACACGGGGGGAAAAGACACAGGGGAGGTAGAGGGGGCAAGAGACACAGGGGAGGGGGACGAGACACAGGAAAGGGAAATGGGGGGAACAGACATGAGGGAGGGGGAAGAGACATGGGGGAAAGAGACACAGGGGAAGGAGAGGGGGTAAGAGACACAGGGGTGGGAGAGGGGGGCAAGAGACACAGGGAAGGGAGAGGTGGGGAAAGAGACACAGGGAAGGGAGAGGTGGGGAAAGAGACAGGGGGAGAATGGTTAAAAACACAGGGGGGAGAAGGAGACACAAGGGAGGGTGAGGAGGGGGGAAATGAGACACAAGGGAGGAAGTAGACAGAGGGAGAGACTCGCAATGAGCACCGAAGGCGCTCATTGCATGGCCCTTGATGAGCGCAAAAGGTGCTCATCACGATGCCAGTAAAGTAGAGGGGGAGGGAGAGCTGGGGAAAGAGACACGGGGGGGTCAGAGGGAAATACACATGGGGAGAAGGGCTAAAACACAGGGGGGGGGGAGACACAAGGGAGCGAGAGGAGGGTTGAAATGAGACACAAAGGAGGTAGTAGACAGAGGGAGAAAAACGAGGCCAGTAAAGTAAAGGGGGAGAGGCTCCCATTGTGTGGCAAATAGCATTGCCAGATTCAGATCTTATTAACGTAATTTTTAACGGGCAAGTTGCTAGTATGCATACAATATAACAAAAAATAAACACATTTATATATATTGACTCTATAAATACAATTGTCACATCTATTACATTTCAGAAAAATATGAATAAATAAGAAAGTAATATATTTATATATATAAATATAATAGTTCCTTGTCGCAGTTATGGCACTTGTTCTCACTCATTATAATAAGTTTCTATTGGTTCCTAGAGCTGTTTCTCATCTGTAAAGCTTGTTTTAGGTATTCCCTTCACTGAAATCTCTTGTGAATAAGGCAGGTTTTAGCTGAGTTTGGGCTGAGTGCCATATTATTGCTAGTGAGAAGTTTTACATAAACATGTAACTTAGGGGGAAAAAAAGCTCTCACAGACAATTTACGTGTTTACCGCAAATTACACCTCTTGATTAGCATGGGGGCCAGCGATATTAATTACCACATCAAAGCAGCAAATTAATATGCACGAGCTGTGGAATTTCCCAGTATTGATTCACTTTAGAAAAAATGGATACTACATCAGTTTTTCATGCTCTGTAAGAATAACCTAAAAAAAAAAAACATTTTTGAGTTAAATATATCCATCTTCTTGTGTTTTCTAGTGTAAAGGATCACTGAAGAACAGGAAAAACGTAATATTTGTAAAATACGCAATGATGTACATCAAGAGCATATAAACATTTTCAGAGAAAAATGTACTTTTAGCATTCTGCTAGTGTATGGAAGCTGCCATGGTAGTCATACTTTGTTTTCAATATCTGAAGGAGAGGTTAGAGAACAAGATGAGCAAGACTTGCAGGTCTGCTAGCATTCTGACTCTACTGAGACTGAGAAGCAGGGGGAAGGTGTCCTATGCTGAAATATCCCCCCCTCCCCCTTCTATTAGGGACTATTAGGGCTCAAAAGGGGAGTAAGGATCCAGAAAGGCAGAGGCAAGAAATTCGAGGGGGTTGTGTCAAAATGAATAAACATTTTTTGAAAAATTAAGTGAGGGGAATAAATGTTTAGAAGGGGGTGGGATGAGAGTTAGTTTGGGTTCATAGATGGGATACAAAATTTTAATAAATCAATTTACCGGTACTTTACAGTATTATGTTTATGAAGTTTATCTGTTATCAACAAGTTAAATAAATATTTCCAGTGAGCTTTTGAATTGATTCAACTGTTCACGGCTGCTGCTCACTCAATGCTTGAATTATTCTGCACATATTCAACAACTTGTGTTTAAACTTTTTGTTTTTATTTGATAATGATGTTTATTTCAGGATTTCACATTCACAGCTGGTAGGTAACTTTTGTGGGTAAGCCACCAAGTCATGAATTTCTGTAAATCGTAAATTGAAAGGAACACCTGTGCTGTTTGGTTGTGTGATTTTCAAACATGTATATTTGTAACCATTGGTTAACATTTCCCTATCCTAGTACCATAACAGTCAAAAGTCCAACTCTGCTCAATTCAAAAGGATGAGAGTGACATTCAGCCAATTCCAAGCACGTAGAGGCCCTGGTACACCCGCAAAGCCAGCGGGCTTGAAATTTGGAGGAGTAGCAGAGTGATAAAATTAGCCAAGCCCGCAACAGACCGACATCCAAATGCATAAACCATGTTTGCGCACGTTGCATTTGCAGCCGTGAACATGATCAACTAGTCAAACCCGTGGTTACGGGTTTAAACAGAGCCAATGGTAAAAGAGATCGGCATAATTACGTCACTGAAAAATGGAGGTTAGATTTCAATCCCTTACAGGTTTGATGTACAAGTTGCGATTGGACCCACATTCCTGATATAATGCAATATTAATCACATATATAGTTGAGAGCGTACGAGTAGTTGCTAACGCTTGCGGGCTCGCTAAGCGAGCTGCGGCCCTCGCGTAGCGCCAAGGCGCTCCATGCCAGCAACTGCGACCCTCGCAAACTTTACCTCGCAACGCAAAAAACATACGAGACACGTTACCACACATTACGACCTCACAAAAATCGGACGCAACTCGCGAACATGACAAAATTCAAAACACAATAAATACACACACCACATACATAAAAAGCTTACCTACAGCAAGAGGAAGCATCCAGGACCTCAAAAAAAAAAACTTAGACCTTCATTTAACTAAAAATAAAAGAGTTTAGACACAAAAAAATTCGCTAAGCGAGAGAAAATATGTCAGCCGAACAAAACGAAAACGAGGCTACAGCAAAACACGCAAAACACCACAACAAACTTGCAAAATCCCACAAACGACCTACGGATATTCCGCTAAGACGCATACCACACATTACCCGCCATTTTACTCCAATGCGGAAGTACACAACTACGCTAACGGTTTCGTCTTGCGCGCGCACAGTATTACACTGCACACATTCAGCATGCTTACACAGCAGCTCAAAACCACTAATGCTGCAGCAACATCAAAACAGATTGCCAGCTCTTCAACACAATGCTTCAAAATAGGTAAAGTATATTCATTTATTAATTGTATTATATATTTTAGTAGTAGACACAAAACACCATTAGCTACCTTACAATTTAATTGCCGTCATTTTTTGATGGGTAATTCGGTAGTAAATCAATAAATATGATATTATAGTACATGCGAGTTCTATTACATGTAATAACACATTGATTGCCAGGATCAGGGAATTTAAACATAAAATAAACTATTTTAGATTGCAGATTTGCGAGCTTGAGAATATTGTGCTATAAGTTTTAATACCTAACATCATTTTCCCTTTAAATTAAAATGCAGTATTGTGTTTTTATTTGCATTTACAGTGCTACGGACAGGACTTTAACCTCCTTGTGGGTCCTCACAAGTACCCGTAAGCTTTTTGGCTCCATTTGCCGTTTACGGGTTTGAACGCAATTTAATAGCAATTTGCGATCGTAACATTTACAGGCTTGACAGATCAAAGGCTTACCTGAGACAGAGTTCCGATTTTGACAGCCCGTAGGGTTTTTCCGCCGGATCTTTTGCGGGATGCTGAAAGAGACCAATGTAATAGCTGTACGTCTAGCGGGCTCCTTTACGGGCTACAAATTATTCAGTTGGAGGAACTTAATAGGGCTGATTGTGTTTAAGTTTTGCAGCATTTTTATTATTTTCATGAAAAAAACTAAAATGTAAAAGTTTTAATAATAACCTTTAATCCCTATGCAAAGACACCTTTTGACAATGAATGGGCCTCCTGTGGATATTAGGTGAAATCAGTTACAGTCAACAGATCTAAACTAATTTTGTATTGGAACACCTGTGCTGTTTGGGTGTGTGATCTAGCGGGACTAAATAGCTTCTTTGTGGATCTCAATAACTCTGTTGGTGCAGTATCTGATTCGCTGCAAACTCGAATCTGAAGAGGTGCTAACATTTTCAATGTTTTCTTGGAAATTAAAAGTACTTTTTAAGCGTTTCCAGAAATAATTTTTTGCATGCAAAACAATGTTTTGCAACAACTAAAATGGTATTTAGACATATAATAGAACATTTGGAAGCCCCATGTCTTCATGTACATGGTTAATAAACCATATTATTGACGGAGTTAGTAATAAAATTATAAACACTTTACAGTAGATGTTCTTCTGATGTTCTGATGGATTTATGACAGCGTATTTGTAGAATTAAATAATTACTTTCAACACAAAGTTTTGATGTGTATTTTCATGTTGTCTACATCAGCCACTGGATTGCTATTTAACCGATTCTTCTCTGTGACAAGAGTTATACAGGGGGCTTATGTGGGCCACAAAATTTAAAAAAACTCTCTTCCCCCAGTAGTCCTTCAGGGTTAACTTTCCTGATCAGTTGATTAGCTGCACATGGATAGACCTGATTTAAGTCTGCTCCTGTAGTATGTGTGTGACAGCTGATGGACTGAGTGTTTGCATTTTGTCTGCTCTGGAGAGAGATACACAGACAGAGAAGGGTGTGCAGTTTCCCTGAGCTGGTGAAAGACCAACAGCAGCTTGCAGCTTATGAACCATTGGAGCAGAGTGAAGATGTGAAAATCTGAAAACTACAGGCCAGTGATTTTTAACAAACTATCGGACGGTCTGTTTTCGTCCACCTAAGTTTAGCTGGATGAGAGCTGAATAGTGAGGAAACTGTTTATTAGGTAAGCTAGGCCTATCATTTTCTTTGTTTTGTTTAGTTTTATTCTTTTTTTAAATCTCTGGCTAAAATTGTAACAAAACTTGGAAAACTATTACAGCATTCTGTATTTTGTTCATCAAAGTGCCAGAAACAAGTCTACAACCCAGAGGAGACTGGTAGATTTTTCAAACCTTACACTATAATAAAAATCATATACTGTATATAGTTGTGGATCTTATGAATGTTGGGAATGTTTGCGATGTTGGTTACGCATTTGCGGCTCTCGCAAAGCGAGGGATGCAGTTGGGCTGCAATGAGTGCCTGTGGCTCTCATCGCAGGACTCGCGATGAGTGCCTGTGGTGCTCATCGCAAGGCCCATGGGACTTAGGCTACATTGAGCACCTGTGCAGGCCTCGTGGTCAGCGCCTGTGGCGCGTTAATCGCAAGCCCCGTGGGACTTAGGCTGCAATGAGCACCTAGGCTGCAATGAGCACTGAAGGCGCTCATTGCAGGGCTCGTGATTAGCGCCTCAGGACTTACAAACAGCCTAGACATAAGCACAGAAGTCGCTAATGTCGATGGTTACAATAGCCACAAAAAACATAGCACTTTGCCGCTGATCGCGAGGCACACAGTTTGCTAATTTAACGGACTAAATTGTTTCAAACGCGTTACTCAAAAGACCCCCAAAAACAGTCAAATAATAAAAAAAATAATAATAACACACTCACACACAGCACAGGGGGAATGTCAGGAAGCCTGTGAGTGAGGTTACAAGCGAATTTGAGCCATATTTGGCGTTTTTCGTCGATCGAAAATTGGCTAAGCTAGGAAAAAAATGGCGGGCCAAAAAAAATAAAAATTCAGAAACAAGATGAAAATGAGGCTGAGCAATGCCAGGCATGTGGGACTTACAAAATACACGACGCCGAAGACAGTAACACACACAAACAACGCAGAACTTAGAAAATACACAACGGAAAAAACAGTAACGAACAACGCCAAGGAAAGCAAACCTTTAAAAAAAATAAAACCAATGGCCGTCAGCGCGTGCCATGCCAAGATTCAGCAGAGACACAGAGGAGAAAGACACAGGGAAGGGAATGGGGGGAGATGCTGGAAAGAGACACATGGCATTCCCAAGCACAAAAGTTGCATATTAAAGAGGCCTGCAATAAGCAATGAGGCCGAAAGTGCTCATTGCGGGCCTTGCGACAAGCGCCAAAGGTGATCATTGCAAAGCATGAAAGTTGTGGGTTGACAAGCCCTGCAATGAGCGTCAAAGCTGTTCATCGCGGGGCTCGCGATGAGTGCCAAAGGCCCATACAGTAGACAGCAATGAGTACCGAAGGCGCTCAGCGAAGGGCTTTTGAAGGGCTCGCGAACAGCACCGAAGGTACAGCATTCCCAACCTTAACATTTTATTCCCGTCAATTTCCCAATATCAGGTGTCAGATCTCCCATTACACATCCAACAGTGCCACAGACTATTAAAAGAACAGTCAGAGAGGGATTGAGGACCTATAAGTTTCTAACTCGGGTATCAAGGACTCTTTTCCATCAGAGTCTCTAGTAACCATGTGCTGATCTGGAATAAAGTATACTGCACAATCTGCTTCTCTCTCCCCTTATTCCTTGCATCTAGTCCTGAGGGATGTCATGGGATTTCAGTGTCATACAGTAGTATGTCATACCTCCCAACATGCTAGCTAAGGACATGTGTCACTGAATGCTGTAATGCCACAATTCATGAGCAGTCACAGCATCTCAATCCCAACTGCCTACACAAACATAACAGCCGTATTGTCACCTGCTTGCATCTGCTCCATTGGTCCAGCCTAGTGCATTAGACACAGCCCTGCTACCATTTACTGATCATGCCCAGTCTGAAATAGGATCTTATTAGTCCAGCCCTTGAGGTGGTAATAAGCAGGGGGTGGAGATAAGCAGGGAGGTGGAGATAAGCAGCTCTGTTTGATGGGAAAACTGACAGATTCAAAAGTAAGAAGAAATTATTAATGTCTGTTTGTATTAAAATGAGTACTGTTTTGAATAGCTTTACTTGTTAAAGGACTTCAGTGATCCTTTAAGTTATGTCCATTTCCAGGTGTGCATCTCTCTTTTTGTTTTGGATATTTTTTTTAAAGCTAGAATGTCCCACCAAAAGCTGTATAGCTGGTATTTCTGGTATGGTCTTCCATTTGGCCCACAGAAATGTTATTCCTGAAGATGATATTTGTCAGTGAAACCATCATAGCCTCCCGGGTCTCTAATACTTGGTCTAGTGGTCCGTGGTGTAACCCATTCCAAAAATATCCTTAAATGACTAAAAGGTATTTGTATAACAAAAACAAGTTATATGGATTCCTCCACATGGGTGAGAAATTAATGGAAAAACTAAGGAATCTAATTGAGTGTCCTCTATCATCTCCAATGGAGCCTATTGCTCAGAGTTGTTCTGCAATGATTCATGAAATTTCTGCAGCTCATTGGGATTGTGTTTGAAAAAAGACAAGTACTAAGCTCTTTTCTGAACAATTAAATCCTTGTGTCCAAAATCATGCTTGAGGAACATGTATACCAACTCTGGAGGAATAAATGAGGAACAAGTTCTACCAACAGTAATTATAGCTGTGCTTGTATAATGGGCCATTCAGTCCAGGGTCTAGTCTGCCTTGAAGGAACCAGACTTATCCCCTTTTGGGAAATTAATCTGGGATTAACTATGTCAGAAGTCCTGGGCCTTGTCAGTCCCATAGACCGAGGTATGTCTTTCTCCAAAAGTGGTTGCAGAGACTTTGGTCTGATTGTTTCTCTCTAGGGGATATGTTGGTATGCAGACCATGTACAATCAGTCTACTTGCTGTTGTAGGGACTTGTCCCTGGGTGGATATTCCTGCCACATTACCCATTTTTGTCCTATTTCACTCTTCTCTTTGAAGTCATCCACTGGTGTCAGCATATGCTCTGCTGTAAAACTTACCAATCTATCTCTTATGTCCTCATGGAATCTCTCTTGTGTGTAGGCAATTAGCCTGCCTTGCCTTCCATAGACTGCTGGATAACACTAATGCCGGCTCTGATGATTGGGTAGATTTACATCATCCACATCAGCTCCCACACAACACTTCATATCAGGGTGCCAGGCCTTCTCTATCTATCCTTTCACTGGCTGCTGATATACTGTAGCTCAACAGCTGTCTTTGCAGCAACCCGTGACTCGATTTGGTAGTAAGTGTGGAGATTAGTTCACTCATCAATTAAAAATAGATTTCTTTAAATATACCACAAAACTGATGTTGGGTAATAGGTGGATGCATTGCACTCCATAATTTGCATCTGCTGCTTGTGTAGGCTGAAGACTGTCTGTGTCACTGAGAAATGCCAGTGCTGGCCTCATTTTATCTCCGACCACAGCACTACTGTTGATGTGACTCAGCATTGATTGGGTTGCATTTGGCGCTCTCAAACGTAAATAAGTTAACCAGCTGGACCATTCTGTTCAATATGCTTCAGTCTTCTCCTGAATATTTCAAAAGTTTACTCCAGATATTTTAATTTTTCAAATAGGCCTACCGGCCTACTGGTAAACATACCACTTATTATTTTGTACATATGGGGCTTCACTTATACTTTTAACATACATTAAAATATTAATAGCAAATATTCAGCAAAATCATCTTTCTAGACCATTGTAATTCATAATTGAAGTAAGGTTTGGGTTTGTGATCATAATCTGTGTCCATTTTCCCATGTTTGCACCCCTCTCAGGCCTCCTCACAGATCATCCCCCTCTCATACTGTGGCTCCACCTTG
The DNA here is from genome assembly GCA_027410445.1 of Discoglossus pictus. Taxonomy (NCBI): domain Eukaryota; kingdom Metazoa; phylum Chordata; class Amphibia; order Anura; family Alytidae; genus Discoglossus; species Discoglossus pictus. Next base: position 142,340,843 of record CM050170.1, read on the forward strand.
TCATCAACCTGAGGTCTCATTCCATGTGGCACATTCATTCTCAGGTTGGGAAACAGTATAAATGACTATTACTACAGCATACAAATATATTTATTATTTGCTACGTCTTTGGAAATTATAATATTTACTTTGACATTAATCATTAAACTGTTACAGTGCTAGTTCTGTCATTAATGCAAAGTGTATAAATCTATCAAATGGTGATAACTAACTCACGTAGAAGTTTGAATCAATGGGTCTGGAACATCAAGCACCTATTAATTCATTACTGCAAGGTCAGTTAACATCACATCATGGATAATATTTAGATTAGAGATAAATATTTCCTTTTAATGATTACATTTTATAACAGTATTATCTTTGAAATGCGTAGTATCCATGTTCTGCCAATCAGGTACTTCCTTGTTGAGTTCTGCACTGGAATTATTTAAGTCGTATCATTAAAACAGTATTTTGTATTGGATGATAAAGTTAATTATTTTACACATTTCACTATTAGATTTGTCCTTTTGGGAAATAGTAGATTTTCACCTACTTAGAGGTAATAGAGAAAATACATAGTTTTAGATAATAAATAAATAATTTCAAGCCTACATGTGATATCACATAAGTTCATGTAAAATTCATGTATACGGGACACTGTTACATGACATTGTCCTTGATTCATATCGCTGCACTAAACGATACATTGAGAAGACATTCTCAATATTGTCTTTAGGAGCTAAAGATGATATCTTGAGAAACTTTATATATTCCTCTCTTGGATGCTCATGGGTCCTCAGTGGAAGAGAGGAATAGGCAAAGATGCCTCTCAACAACATTTATAAAGACTAGGGGCATCATTAAATTCCTGGATCAAAATCAATTACATTTTGCAGGAGTTACAGAACGATTAAATTAGAAAAGGCTGCAACGACATGGCCGAAATCCACGAAATCCAAATCTGCAAACCATGATTCGGCACGTAGCATTTCAGGGCGTGAACACAATAAATAATTGTATATCAGAAAGTGTAAAATACACTTACAAACAGAATCCTCTCTACACATAGGCATTTGTATGGCACCTCACAGGCACCTTCAGGCCCCTGGAAAATTTGCTACCCCAGGCTTCATAGGCTTAGACCTAAACACACACGTCTCCAGTCCAATTGTCAAATAAAAATGTATAGTTTTCTTCTAACAAGCTCCAGGGTAACATTTGTTCACCTTCTGGGACTGTCCCACTCTTCCTGTTCTCTCTCATGTAATGTGCCATGCTACATGGCTGTGATTTAAGGCCATGAGAACAGGGAGTTGCTTCACACTACAAGTGTAATGCTGTTTGTTGCAGTGCATATACACAACATGCACCTGTCATTATTTTAAAATGTTAATGAGATAACTACTGAGATTAACAGAAAAAATTAAATGGAACAAAATTGAAACAAAATAGGTAAAATTTTCCTATATTATGTCTATCATTTAATGTCTATAATACAATTCCAGACATATTTGTATCATTGTTCCTGTTCTGTCATAATAATGTATAATCTAATCTAATATTTGCTTTGTCCCACTGCTCCTGTTCTTTCATATAAAGTCTATCATGTAATGTTGGCCATATTTAGATTGTCTCATTGCTCCTGGTCTGTCATATAATATCGGTTGTATTATGTTGGCCATATTTAGATTGTTCCATTGCTCCTGGCTTCCAGGATATCGTATGTGTTACAGGCTTTAGCAGAGCTGTTTATTGTCACTATATATGTCACTATTATTGTCACTATACCGTACACTATGATCACTACAGTGGTCCTTTTAAGCAAAAAAACAGAATAGTTGCGATCCTATGTGCTCTAACAGTGGCTCTTAACCTTTCTGATCTGGTGACTGACTGGCTGGCTACCTTCCAGTGCTTATGAGGAACATGATTGCAATCCAGAACATTTTGAGCAGGGTAATACTACATGTAGCACAAAAATCATCTATCTTTTGAATGGATTTGAATAGCGTACATTTTATATTATCTGTACATGTGATTGGCGGTAGAGGTAAATTGTTAAGCTTCTCTCATCCCTCTTTGTCCCTGAGGACCGGCATGTAACGTCTTAAGGAATTACATAGGTCCCAGGACCGACTGTTGAGAATCACTGGTCAATACCATGTATCCACTTACAGTATAGACTGAAGTGAAATGTATTTCACCCATTGCTTTATGGAAAAGAAGAGGAAAACAACAGAAGAATCAAAAATGTTTGATATAGTCTTTTCAATCCTTGTTAGCAGCTGATTCAGAAATCAGAGTGAACAAGTGGACTATGTGTAGAGTACACCCCCACATTTAAGGATAGAACAAAGGTTACATAGACAAGGGGCCCTATTGTAGTTCCTAAAAGAGCCTGCAAAAGTTAACCGCAAACTATCTGTGAGTTATAGGCTGAAAAACAACTGCAGATGCCAAAATCATAACTCCGACCATGCTAAGCTTTTGATCTTTCAAGCCTATAAATGTTACAATGGTAATTCGGTATTAAATTGCTACAAGACCACAAGCCTTCAATTGTTTTTACACCCGTAAATGGCAAATGTAGTAAAAAATCCTATGTGTACTAGAGAAGACCTGCAAGGGGGTTAAACTCCTGTCCGTAGCACTGTAAAAGCAAAAAGGCAAAGTGATGTTGGGTATTAAAATTAATAGCACAACATTCTCAAGCTCGCACATCTGCAATAAAAATATTTTTTAAAGTTTAATTTCTTTATTATATGGATCCCTGCAATCAATGTGTTAATACATATTATTATTATTATAGTTTTTTTATAACGCGCCAACATATTCCGTAGCGCTTTACATTAATTAAATTAGGTTCAGACAATGATAAATACATATTAACATTTAGCAAAGGAAGGAGGGCCCTGTCTTGGAGCTAAGAATCCAATGTCCATGGTGAATTCCCAAAGTACTTAGGATTGAAACTCTCAGACTTACATATAACAGAACTCGCATGGACGAGAATATTATATTTATTGATGTTTTCATTATGCATTATTTCTGGAATGTAGGCCCGATCACAACTAGGACTTCAAAACCGTAAGTAATTGAAATTTTACTCATTTTAATAATTACTCATAAAGATAGAATTTGGCAAATAGCAGAGGGATAGGAGGAGGAGTAATGGGGTGTGGTCCATGGGTGCCCTCCAGTAAATGGAGCTTGGGGACTCATAAATAGGAATGGCCCTAGGGCAGCATAAAAGCTTAATACACCCATGACTGGGTAGGGTAAGATGTATAACTCACCTTGTTTTACTTAATTTAATTAATTAAACTGGTTCAAATATTATGTAAAAAATAATAATTCATGAGGTGTTATGCACAAATTACTGCTAGAAAACTTTTTTATTTCTATGTTATCTTTCATTCAGAAAGAGATCAATAGTTTGCAGTGTATGGAGCGAGGAAGCATTTTTAAATTAAATGATATGTAATTTGTTTTGTTGCTTTTGTTGTTTTTGTGTGTCTTTTCCAGCTCAACTACAATGAACCTTTTTTAAACTTTTGACTGATATGTCTGCTCAATGCCAGGCAGCAGCTTTTTTATTATTATTATTACTAGGAAATTGCCTGTCAAAAATGATGGGAGTAAAATTGTAAGCCTGGCAATGCAGCTTGCCACACAATGCGAGGCTATGGGCCCTCTTAGCACCTTTGGCGCTCATCGCGAGTCCCACTCTGAGTGCCTTCTGCTCTCATTGTGAGCCATAACTTTCCTGTATTGCAATGATCATCTTCGACGCTCATCGCAAGCGACTCCCACTGTGTAGTTTATAGGCTGCACAACAATGAGAGTGAGCTGCCTGGATTTCACCAGGAATGGATGGAACTCCTATTCCTCCTCAAATCCAGGAACCTTACATATCACTCTCATTTGTGGGCAGCATCATATGTGTGACAAATAGCCACAGCAATTTCAAATATATATATATATATATATATATATATATATATATATATATATATACATTTATTAAACATCCAATTGAGAATACATATGAGGGTGTGGCCACTGCAGCATATGCAGATATAGACTCTATTGGGATGGATGTGCAGTTTCGTGAGCTAGCCTATTAGAGAGCACATCTTAGCATCATATTAACAACTATTGTTGAGACATGTTCTCTGATCGGTTAGTATTACAGAATATGCAGCAAATTCTGCAGAAGATGAATATGTATGTGCTGCAGAGGCCAGACCGCAGCACGAATCAAGATATTCTAATGAGCCAATAACAAACAAGCTCATAATACAAATCAATAATGACATCTAGCAAATGATAGCTTTAAACAATAGCAAAAAAGTTAACCAACAAGGTTCAGGACAACAGCATGCCAGATAGGAACACACATCAATCACATGATCATCCAGTGTTGTTAAACATATACTATTCACTCATTTCAGCTGACAGGAAGTCTAGGTCAACTACAGAGATAGAGCAGGGGCGTCGGCTCTGTCCGAGCCAGATGTACAGGACCATTGCCCCGCCAGCAGCATCCATGTTAGAAGGAGGGGCACAGGAGAGGATCACATTGTCTGAGAGATTAGGAGGAGGACTCACAATTTGTGGTCAGTGGAGGGACTTGCTGGAATGCCACATAAGTGGCATTCAACCCCACTGGACCCCTACTCCCCCAGATTGATTTACCACCCAGGCTCTCGTATTGGTCGGACTCTAGACCCATGGAACCACTACCACCATTAGCTCCTCCTTCCACCACTGCCACAAGGCCCACCACCACCCCCAAGGATACCAGCAACTCTCAGCACCTCCCCACTTGGCCACCACCGCTGCCTCTTTCAACAGCCATGCCCAGCCAACAAAGACCTCTGTACTCATGCCCACCTTTGGATATTGGTCCTGATGAGAGATTGTAGAGATGCAAGGTGGGGGACGCAGGCTAGTGTCTCCTACCAGGCCTTGTTGGGCTGCAGTCTGAAGAAGTTCCTCAGGGAGACGGGGAGGCACCACCAGCAGGTGGAGAACTATATGACCAGGCTGCTCCAGGCAGTGCAGAACCAGAGCGCGCTAACCCAGATCAGCATGGACATTGCCCAGCACTGCCTCCCCCCCCCCCCCCAGAGGCCTCCTCAGCACACCCACAGCCTTACCTCTCCTTGTCTCCAACCATGCCTCTGCCTTCACTAGTGCTGCTGTTTCCAGAGGGGTGCCTCCCGCTGCAACTCCCCTTGAAGTAAGGACAGGGTGCAGTGTCAACTGTGGTGGGAGCCCTATGTGAAGGAGGAGGAGGAGATAGGGGCTGCATCTAAAATGTTACCTTTTAAAGAGAACGCCTCAGTGACAGTCAATGGGTCCAAGTGTCCTCTTCTCTGTGGACATTTAGGGTAATGTTTAACATTTCACCAGTTGATGGTCACTGAGGAATGCTGTTGAGAAGAGATGATGCAGTCCCTATTTGTTTTCACTATTAAGTTAGTTATTGGTCATCATCCTCAATAGGCATGTCTTCATGCATTGTATAATTTCAGAAGATTCCAGTGACACAAGCGTGGGTTACAAGTGATCACATGTCTTAATATATCCAATATGTGTTCATGTATTTGTTCTTTGTTGTTCCTTCTTGTATGTTGTCCTCAGTGTTTATAATCACAACTGTGCCACCTTTGTCTGCTGGTTTAATGGTGATGTTAGGGTTCACACACTTATTCACATGTTCTCATCCCTATTTTGTAAAAAATTGGTGGACAAGATCATTATGAATTATTGTTAATACTTAATACTTTCATTACATACTAGCGACTTGCCTGTAAAAAATGACAGCATGATATAGTGTTATACTTTCTGTCTGTTTATGTACTGTTGTTTGTCTCTTTGCCCCCCTCATCCTCCCCTGTGTCTCTTTCCCTGCACTCCCTCCCCTATGTCTCTTTGCCCCACTCTCCCTCCCCTGTATCTCTTTTTCCCCCTCTCTCAACCCTGTGTCTCTTTCCCCCCACTCCCTCCCATGTCTAATTTCCCCCTACTCCGTCCCATGTATTTTTCCCCTCCCCCCCCATTTCTCACCCCTGTGTCTCTTTCCCCCCTCCCTCCCCTGTGCCTTCCCTCCATCTCCCTCCTCTCTGTCTCTCCCCCCCTCTCACCCCTGTGTCTCTTTTGCCCCGCTCCCTCTCGTGTCTCTTTTCCTCCCTCTCCCTCCCCTGTTTCTCTTCCCTCCGCTATACATATGTCCCTGGCTCTTTATCTGCAGTACTGAGAGCTGTCCGTGCAGAGGGTCCCCGGTCAGGGCCTCATTTAACACAACGTTGTCCTGGCTGGTCAGGCTGTACCTGCTGGTCGTGTAGAAGGTGGCCAGGCCCTCGTGCTGCTTGTCCTTCATCCTATACACTACATGCAGGCCATACGCCTCCAGTGCCTTCCTCAGGCTGTCCATGAACACAGCTTTGTCCATCTCCTGCAGGCAGATGATGTTGGCGTTGTACCCGGCGCACAGTACGGGAAGAGCACAGTGTGGGAGAGCTCGGTCTGCGCGTAGACATCGGCCAGCATTTTATAGGACAGGGCCCGGCTTACCGGCTCCTCTGCCGGCTTCCTGGTGTACAGGTGCCGGTGATCAAATGTGCAGGCCCCGGGCCTGCCTTTCACAGGGCTGCCCACCTCCAGCTCCCAGCTTACCCCGTACCGATCACCATTCCCCACCATGCACTTCAGTTTGAGCCGTAGGCCTACAGTATATCCGAGACAGCCGGGGTGAACACCCACTGGTGGCCGGACTATTAACTCTCCTCCTCAGGAGAGCATGTGACTTTGGCCTTGTACCATACAACCAGTGCCTATTGTCTCATGCTCATTATTGGTATACATGTTGCCACTTGTACACCAGACATGGCTTGGGACTTTCCAGGACAGGTGTAGCCATATATGTTTAGGTCAAACATATTGATGTATATATATGATTTACATTTTTCATATTTGTCTCTCTGTGACAAAAATATATTCTCCTGCTGTGAGCAGATATTTCCTGTTTCCATATGTCTGATAAGTCACACATGACAGTTAAATAGTTTAAGATTGCACATGTGTTCCAACAGCAGTATAAATCATTCAGTTGTGATGATTTAGCATGCTTTTCTATTGTTTTCTATTTGTTTTCTGTCCTTTTAGAGGAGGCAGTCTGACATGGTTTTAAAAGTCACTGCAAGTTGTCTTTGGTATCCGTAATATTTTCCTCATTTGTTTGCTGTTATGGCAGTGTGATCTGATTTGCGAGCGCTCTGTAAAATCTTATTAGCATAGGGCTTGGGTGTCAAATAGCCCTATTAAATTCCCCTAACATGTAAAACCGTAGCCTGTAACGTAGACCGTAGGATTTGTGTCTATTAAATTGGCCCCGTAAGGAAGCCGCTGCCGATCTGCTGGTTATGATGTGGAACATGGAAATTCGCGCCCTCAAATACTTTGTTCTGTCAAGCCCGTAACTGCTACTCTCCAATTTCGCTATTGAATTGCAACAAGATTTCAAAGACGCCATGGTGTTCAAGCCCGTAACCCGCAAATGGAGGCCAAAACATTACGGGCTCCGAAAAGGGGTTACAGATTAAAACAGTGTAAACACTGTAAAGGACAATATGAACACACCAGTGGACTTTAAAACATGGGGAAAACATGGAAAAGCATTACAATTACTTGCACAATAATCCCCCAATAAAATAAAAGCATTTAAAATATATATATATATATATATATTTTTTTTTCATATGTTGGAATTGTCATGCATATGCCAATATGAAAAGCCATGCTGCAACATGCATAAAGCAATTAAAGACACACTACCTGATTAAATAGCAACACAAAAACATGAAACACATGCCATATTAACCCTTTCTCACTCCCAGTGGCTCTATTGTGGACCCTAAAATATAAATATAATTGCATATACATCTTGCTCATCACATCTACATTTGATAACACAAATAGTGGCCATATTTCACCACCACATCACATATATCAAGTAGCTGTGGAACATTTTATTATTTGTTGTTCAGTCCTTCAGTCGTGTCCGACTCTCTGGGACCCTATGGACTGCAGTACATTTAGATAAGTCTCTGTCTGTGCTGTTCTACAAGATTTGCATGTCAAAGATACTGGAGTGGGTTGCCAGTTCCTTCTCTATTGGACTGGAATTGTCTGACCTCTTTGCTATCACCTGCCCACCTACACTGGCCCTACATGGTATAGCTCACAGCTTCATTCAGATACACAAGCCCCTTCACCACCACCACTTAGGAATCCACACTAATGTAAATTGATTAATAGAAGAGCAGAATGGGAGGTCACCAAATGGGAATGACTAGACATCTTGGCAGATGGCCACCAGCAATTGCATGAGACTTAACAGGATGGGCGTAGCGGAGATTACCCCTGATGGAGATGAGCTGGCTGTTGATCCACGTGCCTCTGCAAAGACTCCATGTGTTTTTGCGGCCCCTCCTGATGGGATAGAGTAGATTAGTGTGGTGTAAGTTCCCCTGGTCCCCTTCAGCATTGCTCAGTGGTGGTGGTGAAGGGGCTTGTGTACTGCAATGAAGCTGTGAGCTATACCATGTAGGGTCATTCTAGGTGGGCACGTCATAGCAGAGAGGTCAGAAAAATCACAGTACATTAGAAAAGGAACTGGCATGTATTTATCTATTGCATGTTAACTAGGGTTTATTAGTTTACATATATAGGAATGTGACACTAATGTGATGCATGTGGATGTCCCATAACCTCAACCATTGAAAACACATTGACACGGTTAGAACGGTATAACAAAGCTTTAATTTATACGCAGACCACAATCAGAAATGGTCAAGACTGTGCATTAATATCATGGGTACCGGGAGTATGAACATTCCCCTGAGGGCCTAAAATTAATATTGGTTAACTGTTAGACAACATAATATGGATAAAGCATAGCATCTACTAGGGTCACATGTGGTCAGGACACCACGGTAACCATAATCGGATGTGACATAGCAACATCATATTACACTCCATCATAGAAATAACCATTAATGGGCATACAGCAACCATATGGTCTCAGTGTGCTAGATTAAACATATGCTAGAAATCATGGATCATGTCATACTAATCAATTCCACACACAGTGTGTTAGATGATAGGAATCTAAAAAAACATAAAGAGGAGGTGTTAGAACAATCATAAGCTTTTATTATAATACATTGTTTTTGCTCTGGACACTACAATAAACCAATTAACATGAATGTCATCTTCGAGCAGTGATAACCATATTGATTCTATCCTGTTCAATCAGCTTTCCGGAATATGTTGAGGATGTGTAATACAACAAGGCATGCTTCACTGTGAAAACAATCTTTTAGCAAAAAGTACTATCACTATCTACATGGAATAGTTGTGCCATGCTGATATCACATCTCACTGGTATCTGGGTGGTACCAAGGCCAGACAGGTTACACTGTTCACATTACCCCTGAACACATGAACATTGATCCGGATGTTAAACCAAGGAGATGATCCATTTTGTTTGGATGACATGAAATACATTCATCTGCCTTCATACTTTTAATGGGATGAAATTCAACAAAAACGCATATATAATTACTTGTTTGGACTAGCATATCCTAACTCTAAAGCCGGGACACTATTCATTATAATTGAAACTCACACCAGTCATGTTCATTAGTGAATAGATATGTAGTCATATATTGCTTTTCAGATCCATCTGCAGTGGTGAATGACACTAATCAAATGCCTGTTGGGAACTGGGTTGAGTGTTCACTCACATGATGGTAGTGTGCTCGAAGATGAAGAACATGCCTTAATGGTCGTGAGATTTGGCCATTAACACCTACAGAGACAAGAACAAGATATCAATCATAACAATATTCTGATTAACTACAACACCTTATCTCAAGGTCAATCCACATTGAACATCAATTGTTGAAATGTTAAACATAACCAGACATGTACACACTCTGTAGACAGCCAATAGTATGTCAACATCTATAACAATCAGTATTTAGTGAGGAGTGATCAGGAGAGGACTTTCTTGATGGTCCTAAGACCTCCTCTTCCTCAGCAATGGGCCCCCACCTTCCGTAACCGTGCCCCTCTCCCTCTTTCACATCTTGGTTGTGGCCATGGCCATGTAGGAGCCAGAATAATTCTAAGGGGATACAGCTCATTGTATACACCAGCCAGGGTAAAAGCCTATTTATACATACATGCAAATATGATGATATATGCAGGGTATTTGTCCGCCCCCCTACAAACTTCATACACCAATGTGTGTGGTGTGAAATTATACTTACTCTGCATAGTTCTTGGCACACCTGTGTCCACCCGTCCAGGGAAGCCAATTACTGCAGCTGGCTGAATCCACTCCCTCAGGGTCTGTGTTTAACAGACTTTACGTCCCTATTAGCGACCCGTAATGATGCAACAGCGTAAGCAATCTGACACCAGGACTCGTGTTTGTGGCTAGCCCTCAAAATTATCCCACCATGTATGATAGCGGGCACTGATTTCCCTGAAGAGGACGTCCATTTCCTCTGGGCTATAATTGGGGACCCTGTACTTTACCATAGCCTCTTGCCCTACCAACTGTGCCTGGGGTTTCTGGCCACCCTGGCCTCTCCCTGGTGCCGGTCCCTCATCACCGCACTGGAATCAGGCCCCTGACCCTCTACCCTCTACCTTGTGTGCCTATATCTGGGGGCACATCGCTTACCTGCTGCTCTCCTCCACCTGACTACCCTGACCAGGTTCTCCGTCCCTTCATACCTCTAGCTCTCCTCCTCAACTCACTCTCCTCCTGTCCCCACTCTCCCCTCCAGTGTTCCCCTCTCTCTCCTCGTCTCCACTCTTTCCTCACTTTCCTCCTCTACCCTCCTATAATCACATATATAGTTGTGAGCGTACGAGTTGTTGCTAACGCTGCGGGCTCGCGTAGCGAGCCCGCGGCCCTCGCGAAGCGAGGGCACTGCCCGAGGGTCTCAGTTGCTGGCATGGAGCGCCGAAGGCACACGTTCACACACATTACGGCCTCGCAAAACTCGGACGCAACTCGCGAACATTACAAAATGTAAAACACAATACATACACACAGCACATACATAAAAACATTACCTACACCAAGAGGGAGCACCCAGAACCTCAAAAATGCAACTTAGACCTCGATTTTACTCCAAATAAAAGAGTTTAGAGACTAAAAAAAAATCTAAGCGAGAGAAAAAATGGCCGCCGAACAAAACGAAAACGAGGCTACAGCACTCTAAACTCGCAAAACACCACAAGAAACTCGCAAAACACCACAAGAAACTCGCAAAACGCCACAAACGACATACGGATATTCATACCACACAGTGCACACATTCAGCATGCTTACACAGCAGCTCCACACCACTAATGCTGCAGCAACATCAACACACATTGCCAGCTCTTCATCACAATGCTTCAAAATAGGTACAGTATATTCATTTAGTAATGTATTACATATTTATTATACACCAAACAGCATTAGCAACCTTACAATTTCATTGCCGTCATTTTTTGACGGGCAATTCGCTAGTTTATGAAATAAAATTAAGGATCAATAATTATAATGTTGATGTGGTAATAGTAGAAGAATGGGAGAATTATGTGTAGTATAGTAATTGTATGGGGGGGGGTAGGTGGGGGCATGGGGGGGGTGTAGATGTGCTGTGGCCTACCGCTATGTATAGCTATGTGTACATATTATTCTATGTGTGGGAATTATGTGATATTAATAATTATGTGTGTTGTAAATTGAGGGTTAAATTATCTTAAAGGTCAAAATATCAAAAACTTACGATGCTCTCTCTCCAATGCTCGAAAACCCACCAATGCCTAGACCTGTGTATACACTTGCTCAGTTACAGCACAGTCAATGATCTAGGTTTTAGCTCACTTTTTTTGTGCTTTCTTTTAGCTGTTTTGCCTGTGTCGCACTGCATTATTATACAATTTGATGGTTACGGGGGCGATCGCATCTTGTCCGTCCCCTTAACAGCTTGCGCCTCAAGCACGTAACTCGCGCCTAGCTCGAATTTAATAGCTCTGTAGACACAGGTCTAGGCGTGGGTGGGTTTTTGAGAGAGATATATATATAAAGCGAGAGAGATAGACTGAGACTGAGAAAGAGATAGAGAGTGTTAGAGAAAGAGATAGAGAGTGCTAAAGAGAGAACTAGAGAATGTTAGAGAGAGCGAGTGAGAGTGCTAGAGAGAGAAATAGAGAGTGTTAAAGAGAGAGATAGAGAGTGTTAGAGAGAGAAACACCGGAGGAGGAGGAGAGTTAGGAGAGGAGGAGAGTGAGGAGAGAGAGGGGAACACCGGAGGAGAGTGAGGAGAGGAGAATATAGAGGTATGGAGAGAGGGAGAGGTAAAGGAGTAGGCAGGTCAGTGGGGGAAGTTCAAGTGGAGGAGAGCACGAGGGGGAGGGATGTGCCCCAGATGTAAGAGCAGAGGGTCAGGGGCCTGATTCCGGGGGGTAGGGGGGGTAGTGGGGGTAGTGGGGATGAGGGGCAGGCCCCAGAGCGAAAACAGCCGGGGCAGGAACCCCAGGCACAGTTGGGAGGGCAAGAGGCTGTGGCAAAGCAGAGGGCCCACAATTATAGCCCAGAGGAGACAGAAACCCTCCTCAGGGAAGTCCAAGCCGCCGTAGCATCATCCATGGTGGGAGGGATGTGAGGCCTGCCGATAAGGCACGTGGCTGGAATGAGGTGACTGCAGCTGTTGCATCATTAAGGGTTACAAACGTGATGTCAAGTCAGTTAATTGCCGATATGATGACTGCTAGATGAAGGTGAAGAAGAAGATGGCAGAGGAGGCCAGAGCAACCCACCACTCAACATCACCTACTGTGGATGGGAGTGGACTATCAAGGAGTCTTTTGAGCCAGCAGCAGTAGTGGGCCTTCCAGAACAGTTGGACACTGGCTTTCAGGAAACCCTGCAAAGTGAGTATCATATGCACCATCACACCCTCATATGCACACACATGAACCCCACACACATAGATAACTGACATACAATAGCACTGTAAGTTATGAGTACAGATATATGGGACAGCAATAACCATGTAAATATTATTATATATTATATTAATATCATATTATCATCAAAATTGTTATCAATGAAATGTCTGTCCGATACCTGTATTTAAAACGGATTATGAATAGCAGATGACAATGTAGTTTTTTTCAAAGTTCTTATAAAGTAAAACAGTTTAAACATGAATTGCAATTGTCTATTATTGGTCATGAGTTCCCCTAAACCTATCTTTCCCATGTTACACTGCACCCTTTAAAGCTGTGTCGCTTATCACTACAACTGCTTGGAAGCTGGCCCTAGTGTTAATTGGGTTATAGCCGTAGATCCCTAATGATTTTACATCCAAAAGAGAGTACATGCATGGGTGTGCACAATGCAGCATATGCGGATACAGACTCTGCATGTGCGTGTCATGTACTAGCCTGACCTGGACCATGTCTCAGAAGCATGTTAACACCCATTGCTGGGAATTGGTCATAGATTGGTCAGTTTTACACACTGCACAACAGATTCACATGAGCACGTGTCCTAATGAACTGTAGCACACTGCACCAGCTATATATATATATATATATATATATAAATATATAAATATAAATATATATATATATATATATTGATATTATTGATATAAGCTCAATGTTTATCTGTGGGAAGCAATCACCACAGCCAATTACAAGTGACCATATGGAAACACACAGCAAACAATTGTTCAGAAAATCAATATTCAAATACTATTGTCCTCGCATTTCAGTACCCGTACCCAGGAGCCGTACCCAGCCCGCAGAGACACAGGTGGTGGCTGCACCAACGCAGTTGATGGTGGAAGAAGCCGAGGGCCCGGCCCATCACAGAAACACCCCTTGGGCCCTCACATGCGGTTCCCAGCCCTTACAAATGACTGAAAGTTCATTGAGCCAGGAACCACCTGCAGGGATGCTGCGCTCCTTGGGAACACTCTCAACAGGCCCACTACTGCCACCTAGTGACATTCAAGTGATACGTTTGCTGGACCCCAATTCTCTCCAACTCCTGACCAGGCCACAACAGATGTTGCCACAGCAGTTGTTGTCCCAGCAGTCGTTGCCCAGCAGTTGCCCCAGCAGATGTCCCAGCTGTTGATGTCACAGCCGTTGTTACCCCAACAGACTGGGCCACACCATACCTATGGGCAACAGCATATCCATTGCCAGCACTATATCCATTGCCAGCACCATCCCTATGGGCAACAGCATCTCCATTCGCAATAGCATCTCCATTGGCAACACCATTTCTTCTGGCAACACCACCCCCATCCATACGGGATACACCATCCCTATGGGGTACACCATCACAATGGGCAACACCTTCACAACGGGCAACACCACTGGCCTCACCACAGCACATCCAGAGTCAAACTGCGTCCGGAGACGGAACTCCCATCCCCACACAAGGCATTAGCAGATCTGCATGTCTGATGATCGTAATATTCGATCAGTGCAACTGATAACAGCTCAGCTGGAAAGGCAGAATGATATTGGTATCGAGCAGGTCGAAAGCATCAGAGCAATATATGGTGAGGTGAGGAGGCATAATCTTTGGATGGAGTGGAGAGGTATGAACAAATGGCTCATAGGAACAGACAAGCCCAGACACATCACTTGGCATGGCTGGTGCAGTTGGCTGAAACCCACGTGAATACACTCCAGCTTTTGGATCCACAGGCTCCACCCCCATTTAACCAGTGACTGCGTCCTCCTCATCTCACCCCTAACCGCCAACGCCAGCTGCTACACAGCCACCGAAGTTGGATGCGCCCCTCAATCAAACACCTCCTGGCCGTGGTAGAGGGAGGATGCACATGGTCACAGAAGGTGTGGGCCCAGTGCTCAGAAAGAGGAAGGAGGTGAGAACATCCCCCAGGTCAGTGGTTGTCAAAGCTCTCCCCAGGACCCACCACACAGACCATGATTTAGGTGAAACACTGTGTGAATACACATGTGAAGCAATTAGAGGCTCCACCACCTGTTGAATACTATTTGCCTCATTTTTTGTTTCACATACATCATGGCCTGTCTGATGGCTCCTGAGGAGATTGAGAACCACTGCCCTAAGTCCTCCTCATCCACACTCCACAATGAATATTATTTTATATTAATGTTGACATACTAATGGCTGGCTACAGAGTGTGCACAAGTATGGTTATGTTGAATATGTCTGCAATTGATGTTCAAAGGGGATTGCAGTTGAGATGAGGTGTTGCAGTCAATCCAAATAGTGTTCTGATTGATATCTTGTTCTGGTCTGAGTAGGTCTTAATAGCCCAATCTCACGACCATGTAGGCATGTTCCTCAAGCTCCTGTTTCTGTGTCCCAGATTCTGTAATCAATTTCTGATTATTCCTTAATATCTGACAAAACACTGTGTGTGGAATAGATTTGTATGACATTATCCATGATTATGTTCATATTTTTAATTGAGCAAATATAGACTAGTTGTAAGTGCTATGCACATGACTGGTTTCTCCAATTACATGGAGTGATTTCTGATGATCCTTTTTTTCATTAGATTCCGGTTGCAGTGGTGTAGTGACCACATGTGACCCTGGTAGTTGCTATGCATCATGCTTTGTCTAGACTATGACATTACCCCCTTTAGGTATCCCATTTTTCCCCAAATCAAGCCTCTTGCCCTTCCAGGACCCACCTATGATATTAATGCACAGTCTTGTCCCTTTCTGATTGTGCGCTATGTATGAAATTAAGCTTTGTTATACCGTTCTCACCATGTCAGTGTGTTTTCAATGGTTGGAGTTATGGGACATCAACATACATCCCATTTGTGTCACATTCCTATATCTGTAAACTAATGAGCCCTAGTTACTAGGCAATAGATTGATACATAACATAACAATAATAATAATAATAATAATAATAATAGTAATAATATCATGAGATATCATATAATAATATATTTCATATATAATAATAAACGGTTAATACACATGCAAAGTCTAATTTGTGATACTATGGAGTATCAACATTCCCCTGAAGGCCTGATAGGAATATGATAATGTAAATTGATTGATAGCAAAACACTTAATGTGAGGTCACCAAATGATAATGAGTATACATCTTGGAACATGGCCACCAGCAATGGTGTGGGACTTTTCAGGATGGGCATAGCAGAGATGGAGGTGAGTTGGCTGTTGCTCCACGTGCCTCTGCACAGCCTCCATGTGTGTTTGCGGTTCTTCCTGATGGGTTAAAGTAGATTAGTTTGGTGTATGTGCCCTTGTCCCCTTCAGGATTGCTAAGGGATTGTAAGGGGGGCTTGTGTACTTGAATGAAACTGTGAGCTATACCATGTAGGGCCATTGTAAGTGGACAGGTCATAGCAGAGAGATCAGACAAACCACAGTCCACTAGAGAAGGAACTGGCAACCCACTCCAGTATCTTTGGCATGCAAACCCTGTGGATACGCACAGACAGAGACATTAGTAAGTGTGCTGCAGTCCATAGGGTGACAGAGAGTCAGACACAACTGAGGGACTGAACAACCATATGTAAAATGTTCCCCTGGTACTTGATATATGCCTCTTGGCGGTGTAATTTGGCTACTATTTGCTGTCCCAATGTAGATTTGATGAGTGAAATGTATAAAAGATGATCTTTGTATTTTTAAGGTACACATTTGAGCCTCTGCAAGTGAGAAAGGATTAATGTGTTGCAATTTAATGAGGTAGTGTGTCTTTAATAGCTTTCAGCATGTTGCAGCATGGCTTTTTATATTGGCATATGGATGACCATTACAATGAGGAAAATATATTATGTTTTGCAATATTTGATATTTGGGTGTTGTTGTGCATGTAATTGCAATGTCTTCATTGCTTTCCCCATATTTTAAAGTGCGTTGGTGTCTTTTTATTGTCATTTGCATTGTTCCTAACTAGTCTGTAAACCCTTTGTGGGTTCTACTTAGAAGCCGTAAGTTTTGGGCTGCCATTTGGCGATTGCGGGCTTGAGTGCTTGAGCGACTTTTGCCATTGAATAGCGATTTGCGATTTTCGCGATCGGAAGGGTGCAGCCGTAAAAAAGTCAAAAACTTCGGGAGGTTGTAAGTTCTGTGTTTAACCTTTGCGAGGGCCGTAACCCGTAACCCTTTCGGAGCCCGCAAAAAAAACCAATTGAATAGCAAATTAACTTGCGGCCTCACTTACAGTAACATGCGATAGCTCAATTGAATGAGGCTCTAAGAGTCAGGTGTTTTTGAAGGTAACCAAAAAGTTTAGCCTTTATAGAATTGTTTTTTAAATGTAACTGTTAACGTTAGCAGAAACGTTACCACACAGGAACTTGGTAAATGCCATTCGGAGGAACTTGTCTTAAGCAAAAATAACTTTTTTAACTTCCTTGACCTTAAGAAGCATCCTAATAAATAAAAAAATATTAAAATGTTTTTAACATTATGTTAAGCATCCATTTTCCAGCGTCTTATATGTATTACATACAACAAATGATGTGTTTCATCCAATTTGAAACTCTTAACTCGCAAATATACAGATTTTGAACTGCGAGGGCTTTTTTTCAGGAAAATTACACATGTATTAAATTCCTTTTACCCGCAATATTACTTAGCTCGCCCACAACTTGTAAACCCAAGCCTTGTCAGTAAAGTTACAAGGCTTAGGGCCATATTACAATTTAAATTCCAAATCTGTAGAGGCACCGGTATACCTGGGCCTGCGGGCTTGAAATTCAGCCGAGTTACAGAGCTATTACATTCAACCATGCAGCGACCAACGGGCTGGAGACGCAAACCCGTAAACCATTCTTGTGCACGTTGCATGTGCGGCCGTGAACATGATCAATTAGTCTAACCCGTAGTAATGGGTTTAGACGGAGCCAACGGTAAAAGAGATCGTCATCATTACGTCACTGAAAAATGGAGGTTAGATTTCAATCCCTTACAGGTTACGATCGTCCCAGCATTACAGAAATAATGCAATATTAATAAATCAGTAAATAAGATATTCTAGTCCAATGCGAGTTCCATTATATCTATTAACACATTGATTGCCGGGATCGATATAACACGGAAATTAAACATTTAAAAAAGTATTTTATATTGCATATTTGCGAGCTAGAGAATGTTGTGCTATTAATTGTAATACCTAGCATCACCTACCCTTTAATTTTAAGTACAGTAGTGTGTTGAAATTTGCATTTACAGTGCTACGGATAGGACTTTAACCCTCTTGCAGGTCCTCTCTAGTACCTGTATGCTTTTTGGCTCCATTTGCGGGTTAAGTGTTTGAACACCAGTGGATTCGTAGCAACTTAATAGCGATTTGCGAACAAAACATCTATGGGTTTGATAGGCTTTTCGGCAACGAAATTTTGATTTCAACAGCCAGTAGGGTTATTCTGTATGTAACCCGCAGATCGTTTGTGGACCGCTGTACGAGGCCAATTTAATAGCCGTAAGTCTATCGGGCTCCGTTACAGGCTACGGGTTTTCACGGTGGGGGAATTTAATAGGGTTGATAGTATTACAAGAAATGCTGTGCTAAGTAATAGAACATTGCTCAAACCCCACTGCCACCAACTAGAACCCCAGGGGATTTCCTTCATCCTGGTAGTGAAGGGAATCCCTGGGGATCCCTCCCCACTCACACCCGATTGCCCCCTCCTTGCTTACACCTGATTCCCCCATTCCCCGCTCACGCCGACTATTCCAGGGAAGAAGAGTGAGGACCTTTTAGGTAGGTAAGCAATATTAATTTTATTTTACAGGTTTATTTTCCTTTTTTGCTTTATTTATTTATTTTAATTGTATACTTTTTTTTATATGTAAAATTTTAACACTTTCATGTAATTTCATGTACATTTTTATTTTTCATAGTTTAGGTTTTCTTATTTTTAGTAATAATGAGGTTTTAATTTTTTGTAATTATTGAAGGCTTATTTTTTAAAAAAAATTTTTAATGTGTGTATTTATTTTATTAGTGTAGTGTTTTTTATACTTAGATACATGCAGATTCTTGAGGACCACAATTGCACATTAGGAGTTAGCTTAAGGGTACCATGGGGGGTACCACGAGGGGGGTTAATAGTAATACCATGTTGGTCTATATAGACCCACTTAGTATATAGTGGGTTAACAGTAATACAATGGAGGTCTATATAACCTGTCATGCTATATGGGAGTTAATAGTAATTCCATGGGGGGCCTTTAAGGACCTCCATAGTATGGGGCTAATTTTTAGATGTTGGGGAGCTCCTTGAAGGACATCTGTGGCAAGGTTTAACTTTTTAAGGACCTCTGTGCCATTGGGAATTAACTATGTATGTCATGGGGGTCCATTAGTGACTCCCATGGTGGTGGTTAACATTTAGGTGGCACGGGTGCATATTTTAGGTGCCATGGGAGTCTCAATGGACCCCCATGGTTATGTATATGAACGATCTAGTGACAGCAGTTTAGTGCACATAGATTTTTACACTAAGAACCCATAATGAAATCAGTTGCGAGTCATAACTAATTTTGAGAATGTTCAAATTAAATAGCGATTTAGTGCAATAGCAACTCATAATACGACTGATGTTTGAAAACCAATGGGAAAGATTGCTATAATTTGAGAGTCTCGCTTGTTTGCAGGCATTGCAAGTAGCACACTCAAAATCATGTTAAGAAGAGTCAATTGAATGGCTAAGTAAAGTTACTGACCACTTTTTAATGGTGTAACTTTATGAAATAGGGAACTGGATGATGTCCTATGGGCCCTATTGTATTAGCTAGATCACAATGTTACACACACTTAAACACTTAAAATTAGCACGTATTCTTTTAGCTACTCGCATTCCAATTATATGATGCCCACCCACAATTACTACTGGCCAGCCAAAGACGCAAATTAGGGTTTACCTCTCCATTGATTCTTGAACATCTCAAGCATTACAATTAAAGCTACACACAATCAATAATCTATTAGAACTTTACGGCTATCTCGCAAAATACTTACACTGAATAGGGCTCCGCAGAGGCTTTTTCAAACACTTATTATGTAGCAGCAAAACACAATACTGTACTTTAAAAGCATGGGAATGCATGGAAATATATTATAATTATTGCAAAACAGTCTGAAACTCACAAATATGCAATTAAAAAATATTATTTTTAACTGTTATTTCTTTGTAATATAGATCCCGGTACTCAAGTAGTTAATACATATCATGGAACCCACATGGACTAGAACAGATAATCTAATGCATTTTACAGAGCGCTAGATTACTTGCTTGCAAGCCCAATCTGCAAATTTTACTTATTGGCTCTCATTAATGCTTAGCCTCCGATTGCAGTTTACATCTAACTTCCATGTTTTACTGATGTCAGGATAAAGGTGTCATTTGCTATTGGCTGTGTTTAATAAGTAATTTACGGGCTTGCCTAAATATTCCAATACAATTATAATGGACCTTTTTTGTACTTTTTTTTTTGAGTTTCCTAAGGTTTTATATTTTACTTAAACTCACTTTGTAGATGAGCTTATTTAATTAGATCATCAAAAAGAAGAAACAAAAGAACACCCTTTTTGGTAATCTTCTTATTTTTCTTATTCATATCACCTGTAGCCCTCGCTTACAGGCTCACAGGCACCACACGTAAACCATGAACCAATACGTAGCATTTCAGGGCATGATCATGATCAATTAAGCAAGCCTGTAAGTTACAATTTAGACAGAGCCAATATTAAATGAGACCATCATCATGACGTCAGTAAAACATGGGCCCTCATGCAATTCCAAGACCATAATTACCTTCATACATGCTATATGTCTGCGGGTTAGAAATTTGCAACAGTTATATAGGTATTTAATTGAACAAGCCAGCAATTACAGGGCTGAAGTCTAAAACCGTAAACCATGAACCCATACGTAGCAGTTCAGGACATGATCATGATCAATTAAGCATGCCCGTAAGTTACAATTTAGACAGAGCCAATAGTAAATGAGACCTCATCATGACGTCAGTAAAACATGGAGTTTAGGCTACAATTAATTCGTGTTTGGAAGTCTGATCTGCAATAGGACTCGCAATCCAGATATGTAGAAATCAATAAAAAATAATAAATCAACAGGTCTAATTCATGTGGGTGGCCTGGTATTAACTCCTTGATTCCTAGGGTCAATATAACATGGAAATAAAATGTAAAAAACAAATGTATTGCAGATTTGTGAGCGTGCAATTAATTCTAATGTATTTAATTGCTTTCCTATTATTTTAAAGTACAGTAGTGAGTTTATATTTGCTTTTACAGTGTTACAAACAGGTGTTTAACCCACTTGTAAGTCCTATCTAGTACTATAGAATTTTAAAAAAATTGCCATTTATGGGTTATAAGGCAATTGCGGGTTTTTGAATTGTTGGAATTGAATATGGATTTTGCGTCTTTAGCATTTGCGGGCTTGAAACATCAAAGGAGGACATAGGACGGAGTTACATTTTTGAGCCTGTAACTTGCAAATGGATTATGAGTAGCAAAATTTAGCCAATTAAACATCTGTAACTTTTTACGGGCTCCATTACAGGCTTCTATAATTGCTATTTGGACAATTGAATAGGGGCCAATTTGTTTACTTGTGGAATGTGCCTCCATTCTTATTCTACTATTTCAGCTAGTGTTAAAGAAATTGTCTTCTCTACATACTCTGGGTAAAAACAAATATAAAAACAAGCTGAAAAACAAGCTGAAAAAAGGACAGGAAAGGAGGATGTATAAGCCAATTTGGTGCCATGGATGATAATAATTTAGGAGTAATATCTATATATATATTTCCACAAAATCTTGAGATTTGTTTGATATTGAACCAACTGTCTGTGGGTAGGTCTCTTAACTTGTGTATCCTATGCTATGCATTAAAGTTGTATAATACAACAAGAATATATCTTAAAGGAGCCTTGTATAAAGTGATATTGGATTAAAGATTGAAAATGTATTGTGAACTCATTTGCATGTCCTTGCCCAATTTTCCAGAGTACAGTGCAATGACTTTATTTCTTGGAATTCTGAGCAGGAATAATTTTTTTATCTTATTTTAGAAATTAAAAGGTGAACAAAAATGTACTATTTAAAGTTGTCACATCCCCTCTGTACCCTCTGAACTCTAGACCAGGCAACCAAACCTCTATGAACCCTAGCTACTTCAACCTCTATGGACTAAGGCTATTTTCATAGCTACACAGACTTTCCATTTAAAGGACTGTTTTTCACTTGTTATGTTATGGGCTCAAAGGTGACTTTTAAATTGGGCATAAGTCCTTAAATGTTCCACTTGATCCACTGTCTTATGGTTAACAACCCCTATGTAAATACTTCACTCTATCTCTATCTGACCCCCCATACAGTCTAACCCAGAGCTCATCACATATATAGTTGTGAGCATGCGAGTTGTTGCTAACGCTTGCGGGCTCGCGTAGCGAGGGCCGCGGCTTGCGCAGCGAGGGCACTGGGCAAGGGCCTCAGTTGCTGGCATGGAGCGCTGAAGGCGCTCCATGCCAGCAACTGCGACCCTCGCAAACTTCACGTCGCAACGCAAATAACACGACACACACATTACGACACTCGCAAACAACATACAACACACGTTCACACACATTACGGCCTCGCAACACTCGGACGCAACTCGCGAACATTACAAAATTAAAAACACAATACATACACACAGCACATACATAAAAACCTTACCTACAGCAACAGGGAGCATCCAGGACTTCAAAAATGCAACTTACACCTTTATTTCACTCAAAATAAAAGAGTTTGCACCATAAAAACTTTGATAAGCGAGAGAAAAAATGGCCGCCGAACAAAACGAAAACGAGGCTACACACGCAAACACCATACGAGACACGTTACCACACATTACGACATCGCAAACATCGGACGCAACACACCGACATACAAACATTTCAAACACAATAAATACACACAACACACACATAAAAAACTTACCTACAGCAAGAGGAACCATCCAGCACCTCAAAAAAACAAGTTACACATTAATTTCAATAAAAATAAAACACGTTAGACACTAATGAAATCGCTAAGCGAGAGAAAAAATGGCAGACGAAAAAAACGCACTCTCAACACGTAAAACACCACAACACACTCGCAAAACAACACACGAAACTCGAAAAACACCACGAAGCACCGACGGATAATCCGCAAAGACGCATAACACAGATAACCCGCCATTTTACGCCAATGCGGAAGTACACCACTACGCTAACGGTTTAGACTCGCGCACGCACACTGTTACACTGCACACATTCACCACGCTTACACAGCAGCTCCACACCACTAATGCTGCAGCAACATGAAAACAGATTGTCAGCTCTTCAACACAATGCTTCAAAATAGGTAAAGAATAATTATTTATTAATATATTAGATATTTTAGTATTACACACCAAACAGCATTAGCTACCTTACGATTTGATTGCCGTCATTTTTTTGACGGGCAATTTGCTAGTAATTTTATAAAAAGCTATGGGTCCTAGAGCCTCATTAAATTAGAAGGCGGCATCTTGCGGTAAATAGGCTGTATGTCTGCAGGCCTGTTGCAAGCTTGCAGTCGGCTACAAATCCAGTGCTATACAATTGATCAAGGGCTCAAGGCCACAAACCCCTCCCGCGTCTGCAATCTGTAGTTGCGATCAAATCACGATATATAACGGAGTGTGATGCAGGCTTCTCAGCCAATAGAAAGCGGTCTAGCCGAAGATGAATGACAAAGAGAGATGATAAAGTTGCGTTCCATCCGCCCATGTGCTGATTGTGTTGTAGATTCTGACAAAGTAGCATGCAGGAACCGGAGTTGGTGGTTTTAGCAGGGTGAGTGAGAGTAGGAGAGATTTCAGAGCAGTATATTGCAGTTCTGTTCTTTTATATTCATCTGTTTATGAATTTACACGTAATCCTTGATTACACTTATTTACAGAATACACATGATACCAATACACATAAACTAAATTACATTCATAGATACACATAGAGCCCCCCCCCCCCATTCCATCTCCCACAACCCATACCCCAACAGTTAATAAATACACATAATACACACATTCCCCCCCCCCCCCCCCCACTCATATATATACAGAAACACTTATTTTTATTTATCCATATATTGTTTTGGCAATTTGACTGGAGGGAGGAGAGAGGAGGGGGTGGAGTGGAGAGGAAGGGAGGAGAGAAAGAGGTGGCCCTGGGGAGTGGGGGAGGAGAGAAGGAGGAGGAGGTGAGGAGGGGCGGAGGAGAGGAGGAGGTGAGGTGTTGGAGGAGGTGAAGGAGGAGGTGGTAGAGGAGGAGGAGGAGTTGGAGGAGGAGGTGGTTAGCAGAGGAGAGTGGCGGAGGAGTCAAGGTGGTGGAGAGAAGAGGAGAGAAGATCTGCGGAGGAATGGAGGAGGTGGAGACCGGAGGAGAGGAGGATAGTGGAGTGGAGGAGACGGGGGTGGCAGGGTGCCCTCTAGAAATAGGCACATCGTGTCCAGGTTATCGTTGCGGGAGGGAAGTTAGGCCCAGCCCTATGGCCCAGGCATGGATGGAGGTAGTGGCCGCAGTAACAGCAGTCGGTACAGTGAAAAGGGATGTGAGGTCTGTGAATCACCGCTTTGACGACATCAGGGCCAAGGTGAGGATGATGATGGCCAAGGTGGACAAGCAAGCTGCAGCACCAAGTGGTGGCCCCAAAGTGACAGTCCGTTACAAGTAGGAGAGTGTCACCAAGGAACTGCTGGAGCTTCAGGCCCAGTGGCCCAACAGGACTCAGCCTCCATGTCAGGTGAATACGACATACACCAACATGCCACCACATCTGCATCACACACACTACATATGTACATGATGACAAACAAGGACACTGACATGTCAGCTCCATGGAAATAACAAGGGAAAGATGGATGCATCATTAAATCCATGAAGCTGACAAATCACTCATTCCTGGGCACAACAACAGTAATCATCCAATATATAGTCCATGTATGGGTGTGTCCACTGCAGCGTATGCAGTTACAGACCAAAGTCGAAATCAAGATAGCACTAGGACCCAAGACCAATCAAGATCAAGAACCAAAGAATAGATTACATTTAGCAAATGATAGCTAATCATAGTTGGAATTAAGTGAATTATCCAAGTTAAAGCCTAGATGTCAGATAGTTAGGAATTAACACAAAACAATGTATTATTCATCATACTAATAACATATACCTTTCTTTTCTCTCTTTCAGCATCAAGGAGGTCTGGGTCCAGTTGTGAGCAGACTGGAACCGGCGCAGAGGGAGGAGCGAAGAAGTGGAACCAAGGGCCCTGGTTTGGAGGAGGAGGATGTCATCTGGGCTGTGGGCTCAACAGCAGAACTGAGCATCTCACCAGGGCCCTCCTACTGGATGGACCAGCAGGGCTTGTCCCCATCTCCTCCTCCCCTCACGAGTGCCACAGACTGGCCACCACCACCAGGCCCAGCAACAACACCACCACTCCCATGGAGCGAGGCTCCAGCGGGGCCCCAGACCCTCCCCACTGGGCCACCGCAACCTCCTCACCAACCGAAACCTCAATCCCCACCAAGACAGGCTGCGCAAATGAAGATGCTGGCCATCATGCGGCAGCAGATGGAGTGTCTTCGGGGGATCCAGACAATCTCCGCCAATCATGTGGAGGCAATGCGCAGCCTGGCCAGGCACGATAGGGAGGAGAGGAAGCACTGTTTTATGACGGAACCGTACGTTGCCGGGCTGCTCAGGATGGGGCCGGACAATAGCGCATTCCAACACCTAACTACGGACGCTTTGCGTACCGCTCTGGTCCTCAGCCCCACCTCCTCTGCCCCGGAGGCCTCCCCCGCACACCCGCAGCCCGGCTGCTCCTCTCCTCCCCCCATGCCTCCGTCAAGGCCACCTCCACCAGCACTACCACCACTGCTCTTGCCGCTGCCTCCTGAGGGGACGGCGACCACCCAATGGGCATTGTGGCCCTGATGATCGGCGGAGGAGGATGTAGGGGCTGCACATATGTTTGTGCCTTCTCAACAGCACTCCTCAGTGACAATCTATCGGTCCAAATGTTAGCTTAATCTAGCCTGGCTACAAAGGCTTAAATCTTGGTCTATGTGATGGTGATATTTTGTACGCAGATGGCTACCTCCCATGACATGGTCCATGATCCTCTTCTGTGTGGACACATAGGGTTCTGTATAACATTTCACCAATTGATGGTCACTGAGGAATGCTGTTTAGAGGAGATGCTGTAGTCCCTATATTTTTAAGGCCATATTTTGCAGGTGTTATGTTTTTGTTTTGTTCTGCTTTAGTTACAATTCAGATCCACTAAGGCATCTTCTGCATCTGCAAGCATTGTGAAGGACATGTATTAAGGTTTCCACAGTGCCTCTCAGGTACACATTCCTTCAACGACAGCCCCCCTTAAAATTTAGCTCCCACAATATTAAAGCCAGAAATTTAACACATGATTGTTGTTAGCTTAAATGTAAACTTATACCACTATGGCGGTAGACTTGCAAACTCTCACAATGGCATGTTAATGACTGCAAGCATTATTATATGCACTAGTGAAGCATGTGATCCTGACCTCAATATCGGTCTGAGAACCGATCCTTGTGTCTGATGTAAGTAACAGTGAATCTGGCTGCTGACCTTTGTGTCCTCCCCATATTAATGGGTATTTTCCTCTATTGCTGATATCATGAGTATTATTTAACATGTGCTAACACCTGTATAGCCGATGGATGTGATATCAATGTTGATGAATAATGTCGTATGGAGAAGGTGATAGTACACCTTGACCACTGACGCTGGTCACAGCTAAGCATTTATTGTGAGATGACACATCATTTTTAATGGTCATGGCCAGTGAGATTTCCTGAGAACTGGCTAATGGTTAGTAATGCTTACAGATGGGAGTCAGGTGAGTTGGTATATTATTACAGTTACAGTATTGTGGACTGTACTGTACATGCATGTTTTTATTAATTTGTTTTCCGACTCCTTTTTTTTTTACCACTTTTTTTCAGATTAGGTTATATAGTCCAGAGGTTTTTGCATCTGTTTCAATGAGCATATATAGACAAGTTGTAAGTGCTATGCACATTGATGGTGTCTTCAAATAAATGGAGTGATTTCTGATGATCCTTTTGTTCATCAGATTCCGGTTGGTGTAGTGACCACATGTGACCCAGGTAGGTGCTATGCATTATGCTTTTTGAGACTATGACTAGCTAGCTTAGCCACTAAAAGGGAACCACAGGCCAGCTAGAAATCACACTGCCCGCTGCTAAGTTCCCCAACCAAAAATAATAAGATGTGCTTGCTTATGAAAAAATATACAAAATGTATTTTGTAGAAATTGTATAAAAATATGAACTGAGAAATAGAGATTATGCTCTGCTGGGAACACATAGAAATGGTGTGTTCTAGTTAGAGGAAATACCTTTTTATTATTTTTATTCTACGGAGAAATTCAGAACTTGTCCTGAATCCTGAGTAAGGGGATAGGAAACTGAAGGCAACATGTGGGTCGGATCTGTCTTGCAACCCTTTCAAGCCCAACATGGAGCAGCTTGTGACAGATATGTACATACACACAGCAAGAATAATTTGGCAAGAAAGTTGTCACAATCCATAATACTTTCATGAAAGTTGCCTGTACGAAAGGGACATTAATATTTCTGCAGGAGCAAAACTTATAGCTGTCTGGTTCTTGCCATGTGCAGGAAAAGGGGTATGTATCAATCAACAAAACCTCTAATAATTTACAAATCCTCCACAACTTTCCTTCCTCCCCCACCCTCCACTGTACAGTAGATAAGTACATGCCTTCAGTGTCTAACTTATCACAACAGATCATGCTATACACAAACAGAGTTTGCAAAAAGGATGTTTTTCTCTAAAGATCTTTTTATGCTAATCGGGTACACAACTGCTAGCATTGCTTGTCTGTTACCTACTTCACAAACAAATGGAGTTTTCCGAAAGTATAATGGTCCTTTAATTAAGATATTAAAAGTTCACGTAGGTCATAACGACACATTTGTACCTTGTTTTAAAGCTCTGCGTGATATGCTCTCTCTGTATAAATAAATTAAAATAATAATCTCTGTTTAAGGGGTTAAGTATTTGCGTATCTCTTTATACTTCTGCTTTTGTGAACTGATAGCTTGCAAATTCTGCACTTTGGGAAGTATCAAGATCACCATGTACTGTGTTAGTTCTCAATCTTTTTTTTATCTTGTACAGACTTCAATTTGCAAATGTTCTTGATGCCAAGAGAAGGAAGAACTATGACTTATACATCAAAACATACATTTCAATATATGTATGTCTAAAAGAAGCAATAGGCACATTTCAGTATGTTCATTATATCTGCTTAAAATACTTGACCTTATAGACATGCCAAGTATATGTGAATTCCTTTATTGATTATTCCACCGGTAGGCGCACAGACTCATGCATTTAATAGCAGAAAAGAACCAAAAAGGCCCATCTTGGTTTGGCTTAATTAGGACTCAGGCTAGACCACTGGTAGGTAAGTTACGTGGTGGAAAGCCACACACAGGCCAAGACTTGTGGATAACACTGCTGCGTACAGGCCAACTAATGGTTCTTCAGTCATCCTGATTGACTCACTTGTGCACAGGAAGAAAATCCTCAAATCCAGGCCTGTTTATGACTCTCCAGGACCTAACTTGCCAACCCCTGACTTATGTTTATTCCAGGCTTGCCTAAACTCCTTATCTGTGTTTGATCGGGAAGGTTGTTCCATTTAATTGTTACCCTTCCTGTAAAATAAAAAAAAATCACATTGTCCATACATTGTCCATCCTCCAATTTTAAATCACAACCTTGTTCTTCCTCTTTTGCTATAAGATACATCCCTCCCAAACTTTATTAAATCCTATGATATATTTGAAGGTTTCTATCATATCACCCATGTAATGAAGTATTTCTTTGTAAGTTTTCTCTTTTAGACCATGCTCTCTAATTCATACTCCATTGTAGTCACCTTCCATTCAATTGCTTCTAATTTATTAAGATGCATTTAGAGATATTGAGCCTCATTCAATAAGAAAGTAGGACTTACGTTTGCGGGCCTGCTGCGTTTTAAGGTGCTATTCAATTGCAAGTTAGGCGTCGGTTGCAATAATTGGAAACCATGCCCTCCACAGTAGTATTTGCGGACTTGAACATGATCGCGGACACACGCCGAAAAAGGCCGAAAAATCTGAGCACTTTAAATGCATATATAAAATCAATACAGCACTGGGTGCCATTAGTATTAAAAGCACAACATTCTCAAGCTTGCACATTGCCAAAATAAAATACTTTATTTCATGTTTAATGACCTCCAAGCCCGTAACTAACTATTCAAGGACTTCAATGAAATATGGAGGCTGGATTCCAAAGTCCTATGGACTTTGGAATAAAATTGAAAATGAAATAAAGTATTTATTTATGCTGATTAGTGAGTTTGAGAATGTTGTGCTATTAACTTGAAGACCTAACACCACTTTCACTTCAAAAAAAAGTACAGTATTGCTTTTTTATTTGCATTTAAAGTGCTCAGATTTGTAAGTAAGCCTTTTGCGAGACCTCCTTGATCCCAGTAACCTCTGGTTCGAGTTTAGCCATTTAAGGGCTTGACAGAGTTGTTGGCACAGGAAAATCAGAGCAATTGAATAGCTATTTGCGATTTTAGCGATTGCAACTCTTGTAGCCGTGAAATATCAAAGGCTTTGAGGGAAGTAACTTGCTCTTTGCAAATCGCTTGAAATCGCAGCTCAGAGCCCGTAACTCTGTTTTGGATGGATAAAAATAATCCCATTATGTAATATCTGTTCCTGTCCAAATCATCCGTCTGTTGGGCATGTGTGCACACAGAGACAAGAATTTACACAGACCCAAAAGTTCTGGTATAAAACTTCTTGTATTCTTCCCAACGAACGAACCCCCCCAAATACAACATAGGAACTTATATAATATAAGTTGATCAGGTATAACAATCGTACGACTCATTGTTAGACAGTGAGTGAGTTATTGATTGGTTGACAAGGTAGGAAGGGTCCTTCCATATTTGGTCTCGGATGTTGATGTCATTATGGTCAGTTTATGTGAAGCTTCTGATTGGCTCTGGAAGGTGGCGGGGCTCATATCCTTATTTGGTCACGGATATGAATGTCATCTGGGAGCTCCCGGATATGATTCAGTAGCCATCTTAGGACTCCCAGGATACAGCTCAGTAGCCATCTTAGGACTCTCAGGATATAGTTCAGTAGCCATCTTATGACTCCCAGGGTACAGGTCAGTAGCCATCTTAGGACTCTCAGGAAATAAAGAATAAAAGCAATTAGTGCCTTATCTTATGATATATTGTAAGGAAAGGAATGCAGCATGGACATAATATACATTTTCATGAATTTCGTCCACAACAACTCAATCAGAGCCCGCCAGCACAAGGCAATTGAATAGCCAAGTAGCTTGTGACATCTACTTGCGACCCCAGATCTCAAAATCGCAGCAATTGAATGAGACTAATTGTCTCTATAGCTGGACATGGTATTTAGGTGAAGTATGGATCCATAGAGCGACATGATCCCAAAATACATCTTGTGCTATGAACCGGTGATTGTCTGAGAAACAGCAACAAGGGATTCCCCTTGTGAAGGAAAACAGTGGAAGGGAGAGGCATTTGGGCCCAGCTTACTTACGTACACTTTAGGATGTCATCACAAAATCCTAATTTTTTTTTAAATGTTTTAAAAAATATGTTTGTTAAAATGTTCAGTTTGTGTTGGTTTGCTGATTCCAACAAGACACAAAAACATAAAATTCCCAATAAGGTCTTAAAGTCTTTCTTTATACGTTGTGTCCTTAATACCATATCTTATAAATATATTTTTAAATTTATTTACTGTCTGATTGATCTACAAAGCAGCATCAGTACCACTATTCTTCTAATACATAAAATCTCTGATCAAGTCATAAAAGAAATTAAAAATGTAATCTATTCCAACATTTACATGTTTGTTCCAGGATAAGGAATTCTTCACTTACTAGTTTATTTTTCATATACTGTCTTTAGTCCTGGGCCTAGTATTCTACATGAGGCCTAACTAGGAATCTATATAGTGACATTAGTTCTCTTTTTCTACTGCTAATCCCTTTTCTAATACATCCAAGCATCCTACTGGCTTTTCCATTAGCTTTGTTGCATTGTATGCAATTACATTACAGAAGCCACTTTCCCATTCTGTTGCCATCATGAAATTACCATTAATTAAATATTCAACTTTTTGGGGTTTTGTGCCCTAAGTACATCATTTTGCATGTATCAGCATTACATTTTTTAAGGTCTGGCTAGGCTTCTATGAAGGAGCATTACCTGAAAAGATCATGTGATAGTATGAGAGTGGGCATCATCGATTTCTCCTAGCGATGGAGAACTGGTTGGTTGAAGGAAGTGTCTGCCCTTTGGTTCCTTGTATTGTGGTTTTAGTTGCTTTTGCTTAAATATAATAGTTCCTCGATTTTGTCTTTTTGCTGATGTCACTGAGCATCAAATAGTTTATAATTTATTTACTGTCTGGTTGATATAGAAAGTAGAATCGGTACCAATATTTTCTTCTAATATATCATATCTCTAATCAAGCCATAAAACAATTCCTATTCGAACACATACATATTTGCTATAGAACAGGGTGTTGAGTTTTGACCAAAGCCTCAAGTTCTGATGGTGCCCTTGTATGTTAGTGCCCTACAATGGTTTGTGGAGTTGTGTTGAGTATATATAACATCTAGGATATTTTGAATCCTAACAAGATCATTTTATTTTTTACTTTCAACTGTAGATCACAGACATTTGTCCATTACTTAACTTAAAAAAAAAATATGCATGTGATTTGCCTTACAGGGTTATTGTTTCACTATTAAAAAACAAACCATCCTTGAAGACTCCGGTAATATCGCCAACAAAATAAACATAATTGGCACCACACTGATAAAGGAAGATGACCTTCATTATGACTCTTTTTGTTTTCAGTCTCTTAGCCAATGTACTGACCTTTTGAACTAACTCTGAAACCACAGTAAATTCATCATTTACTTATCTATCACTGTTTCTGTAAACTAGTACTTTCAGCCATTACTCACCTTCTAACTTCAAATCATAACCTCTTGTTCTTAAATTCCTCTTATTGGAAGATTGTTGTTGTTGTTCAGTCCTCCAGTCGTGTACGACTCTTGTGAACATATGGATGCAGCAATCAGGCACATTTGTCTGTGTTTCTGGTTGTGCTTATCCATATGGTTTTCTTGGCAAAGATTGAGTGGGTTGCTAGTTCCTTCTCCAGTGGACCATGATTTGTCTGACCTCTTTGCTATGACCTGCTCATCTTGAGTGATCCTTCATAGTATAGCTCAGAGCTGCTTTGATGTAGCCTAGCCCCTTCAGCACGACAAGGTAGTGATCCAGAACGGGATTAGAAGATACTCCCCTGTGGAACTTTATTAATTTTTTTAAAAATATTCCACAGTTTTTATCGCTCCTTCTCTCTAAGCTTTATATATTAATGTAACTAAATCTTTCCATATAAAATTTGTCAGTCCTTTCCCTCTTCACCTTCGCAAAATCTGACAGCTGCAATCCCGCCTCCAACTGACAGATGGCGCTGCCGATTTCCATATAAGGCTATGAGAGGCAAGCCCGAGGCCCTGTGGGCCTGAGTGCCCACGGCGATCATAGCGATGGCCTCGCTGTCGACTCATCGCCACTTCGGAGAGGAGAATAGTTCTTTGCCTTCCGGCGTCCGAAACTTGACAGCGCCCTCTGCCAGATGGCTCCTGTAATTGCAGCTGTCAGTGCTGCTGAAGACATGCGAAGGTGAAGAGGGATAGATCCAATTTGTCTTTTAGACCATGCAGAATTTTATATATCCTTCTTTGAATTATTCCTTACTTATTAATATGTTTTTGTTTCCAGAAGTGGACACAGTTTTCTAGATGAGGTCTAACTATGGATCAATAGAGTCACATTATTGCTCCTTTTTCTACTGCTATTTCCTCTGCCAATACATCCAATCAATCTACAGCTTTTCCATTAGCTTTGTTGCATCATTTGCAATATCATTATACCCAAGTCCCTTTCCTCTTCTGCTGTCATCATGAAATTGCCATTAAATAAATATTCTACTTTTGGGTTTTTGTGCCCTAAGTACATCATTTTGCATTTATCATCATTACATTTTGTAGCATTATCTGAAATGGATCATGTAATAGTCAGTGAATGGGCATCATAGAACTCTCCTTGTAAAGGGGAACTAGGTGGTTGAAGGAAGTGTTTGCACCTTATTTCCTTGCACTGTGGTTTTATTGTGATATTTGCTTTTGCTTAACTATAACCACTCCTCGATTTTGTATGTCGTTTTGCTGATGACAATGAGAATCCAAACATTTTACAGCTTCCTGAAGTGTCTATGTGCACGTTTTGTTTCGTATACCATACACCATCTTAGTTAATTCCATTTAAATAGATTTTCATTTTTTACTATCTGGTTGATTTATAAAGCAGCATCAGTACCACTAAATTCTTCTAATTTATAATATCTCTACTCAAGCGGTAAAATAATTACAAATTGAACTTGCTCAAACACATATATAGTGGGTTTCCAGTTCCTTCTCCAGTTGACCACAATTTGTCTGCCCTCTCTGCTATGACCTGCTCATTTTGGGTTACCCTTCATGGTACAGTTAACAGCTTCATTGAAGTACACAAGCCCCTTCACCACGGCAAGGTAGTGATCCAGAATGGGAATACTAATTTTAGTATGTCAAATTACGGTATGTAGTTATATATGTATTCTCTCTCTCTCTCTCTCTCTCTCTCTATATATATATATATATATATATATATATATATATATATATATATATATACATATATATAGTCCTCTATATCTGAGTGCCAGTTGTCAACTTATATACACTCCTCTATGAATATATTTGGGCTAATAGGGCTTTCTTTATGCTCAAATCTATTTATAAGTGTAAAGAATTATAGCTTTTACACTTAACCAAAAAAAGATTTGTTAGTACAATGTGAGCTCTTTTCCTCTATGATATATATTTTATCATTCATAATAGATTATCTGCTATGTTATAGTATTATTATAAAGCAAACTCTTGTTCCAATATGTTGTGCATATTCTTTAATGTTAATTTTGACCACTAGATGCTCAAAGAATATGATTTATTTTTATGCACTAGGTTGTAGCAAATGATTATTCTGATTTTAAGAAATTGCCTTACACACAAGTGGGGTACCTGCTTTGGTTATTTTAGTTATGCAAAGCAATTTTTTTATATCACCCCAAAATCAAATTGATTTTTAAAGGCCTTGTTACACACATAAAATGTATCTATACATTGAAATAGCACTATTTTGTTTGTTAACCTGTAAGTTTTGTGCTTGGGAATGCCATGTGTGTCTTTCCACCATCTCCCCCCTGTCACTTTCCTGTGTCTTCCTCCTCTGCGTGTCTGCTGAATGTTTGGTGGCGTGCACTGACTGACGTTGGTTTTATTTTCATTGTTGGTGTAAGTGTTACTGTCTTCGCCGTCGTGTATTTTCTAAGTCCCGCGAGTCTGGCTTTGTTCAGCCTCGTTTTCATCCAGTTTCAGATTTTTTACGATTTTCGTCCGCCATTTTTTTCCCTCGCTTAGCCGATTTTGGATTGACGAAAAACGCCAAATATACCTTAAATTCACTTGCAACCTCACTCCCAGGCTTCCTGGCTCACCCCTGTGCTGTGTGTGTTATTGTTTTTGTTAAATTATTTTGCTGTTTTTTGGGGGGTTTAGAGTTAAGCTCTTGGTACGCAGTTGCGACCGTTTCAAGTCCTGCATGCTTCAACAGCTCACCTCGCTTCGCGAGGCTCACAGTGCAATGATCGCCTTCATCGCTCATTGCAGCCTAAGTCCCATGTGCCTCACCTGTTTGCCTCATTTTGCGAGGCTCGCAGTGCAATGCGCGCCTTCATCGCTCATTGCAGCCTAAGTCCCATGTGCCTCACCTGTTTGCTTCATTTTGCGAGGCTCGCAGTGCAATGCGCGCCTTCATCGCTCATTGCAGCCTAAGTCCCATGTGCCTCACCTGTTTGCCTCATTTTGCGAGGCTCGCAGTGCAATGCGCGCCTTCGGCGTTCAATGCAGCCTAAGTCGTGCGTGCCTCAACTGCTCGCTTCGCGAGGCTCGCAGTGCAATGAGCTCCTTCAGTGCTCATTGCAGCCTATATATTAATATAGTTACATAGTAATTTAGGTTTAAAAAATACTTTAGTCCATCAAGTTCAACCTTTTTAGAGGATTACTCAGATTTAATGTTAATTGATCCAGAGGAAGGCAATGTGAAGAACCCTTTTATTTCTTAAATGTGGAATCTTTTTATTGTCGACTTGTCTTTTGAAAATCTCTTGGCACAAAAAGCTCCCTTGACAAATCTTTATACTGACCCTGGATGTATTTTATAAGGTAATAATATCCCCTCTTAGATGCATTTTTCTAGAGAAATTAAGCTTAACTTGGTTAGTCTTTCTTCATAACTTAGCCCCTCCATTCCCCTTATTAGTTTTGGCTCCCTCCTCTGTACCTTTTCCAGCTCTAAAATGTCATTTTTATGAAGTGAAAATTGTATTCGATGTTCCAAATGAGGGCATACTAAAGATTTGTATAGTGGCAGAATTATATTTGCTTCCCTTGCTTCTATACCCTTCTTAATACATGCTAATATTTCATTTGCCTTTGCAGCTGCTGCTTGGCTTTGAGCACTGTTACCTAGATTGTTGTCCACAAGCATTCCCAAATCCCTTTCAATATCTGATACCCCTATATTTGCTCCATTAAGATTATAAACTGCATGGCTATTTTTCCTTCCCAGATGCATAACTTTTTTAATCTATTAGTATTAAATCTCATCTGCCATTTAGATGCCCATTCCTCAATTTTATGTAAATCCCTTCGAAGGGAATGCACATCATTATCTAATTACCTTGCACGACTTTGTGTAATCAGCAAAAATGGATACTTTCCAGTCCAACCTCTAAGTCATTCTTAAATATGTTAAAAAGGAGAGGGCCTAATACTGAACCCTGAGGAACCCCATTTACCACATTAGTCCAATCTGAGTATGTTCCATTTACAACAACCCTTTGCTTCCTGTCTTTTAGCCAGCTCTCAATCCATGAGCAGATATTTACTGCAATTCCTGTATCTCTTAGTTTGCACAATAGTCTCCCATGTGGCACTGTATCAAAAGCCTTTGCAAAATCCCAAAAGACTACATCCACTGAGTTGCCTTGATCCAGATTCCTACTAACCTCCTCATAGAAACTACCATATATACTCGAGTATAAGCCGACCCGAGTATAAGCCGAGGCACCTATTTTACCACAAAATACTGGGTAAAATGAGTGACTCGAGTATAAGCCGAGGGATGAAAATGTGCTGCCCCCTGTGTCCCTCTTGTGCCCTCTGTGACCCCCTCTTGTGTCCCCCTCTCTCTCCCGTGTCTCTTCTCCCCTCTCCCTTCCCTGTGTCTCTTCTCCCCCCTCCCTTCCCTGTGTCTCTTCCAACCTCTCCCTTCCCTGTGTCTCTTCCAACCTCTCCCTTCCCTGTGTCTCTTTCCCCCTCCCTTATCACCCTCCTCAACTCCACTCCTAATCCTCCCTCCTCATCCTCAACCTCCCTCCTCATCCTCAACCTCCCTCCTCATCCTCAACCCCCTCCTAAACCTCCCTCCTCATCCTCAACCTACCTCCTCATCCTCAACCCCCTTCTCAACCTCCCTCCTTATCCTCAACCTTCCTCCTCATCCTCATCCCCCTCCTCATCCTCAACCCCCTCCTCATCCTCAACCTCCCTCCTCATCCTCAACCCCATCCTCATCCTCAACCCCCTCCTCATCCTCAACCTCCCTCCTCATCCTCAACCTCCCTCCTCAACCTCCCTCCTCATCCTCAACCTCCCTCCTCATCCTCATCCCCTCCTCAACCTCCCTCCTCATCCTCCCTCCTCAACCCCCTCCTCAACCTCCCTCCTCAACCCCCCATCCTCAACCCCCATCCTCATCCTCCCTCCTCAACCCCTAATCCTCATCCTCAACCCCCTCCTCAACCTCAACCCCCCTCCTCAACCTCAACCTCAACCCCCCTCAACCTCCCTCCTCAACCCCCCTCAACCTCCCTCCTCAACCTCAACCCCCCTTCTCATCCTCCCTCCTCAACCACCCCTTCCCTGTGTCTCTTCCAACCGCTCCCTTCCCTGTGTCTCTTTCCCCCTCCCTTATCACCCTCAACTCCACTCCTAATCCTCCTTCCTCATCCTCAACCTCCCAGCTCATCCTCAACTTCCCTCTTCATCCTCAACCTCCCTCCTCATCCTCAACCTCCCCCCTCATCCTCAACCCCCTCCTCAACCTCCCTCCTCAACCTCCCTCCTCATCCTCAACCTTCCTCCTCATCCTCAACCTCTCCTCAACCTCCCTCCTCATCCTCAACCTCCCTCCTCATCCTCAACCCCCTCCTCATCCTAAACCCCCTCCTCATCCTCAACCTCCCTCCTCATCCTCAACCCCATCCTCATCCTCAACCCCCTCCTCATCCTCAACCTCCCTCCTCATCCTCAACCTCCCTCCTCATCCTCAACCTCCCTCCTCAACCTCCCTCCTCATCCTCAACCTCCCTCCTCATCCTCAACCCCCTCCTCAACCTCCCTCCTCATCCTCCCTCCTCAACCCCCTCCTCAACCTCCCTCCTCAACCCCCCATCATCAACCCCCTCCTCAACCACCCTCCTCAATCCCCCATCCTCATCCTCCCTCCTCAACCCCCCATCCTCCCTCCTCAACCCCCCATCCTCATCCTCAACCCCCTCCTCAACCTCAACCCCCCTCCTCAACCTCAACCCCCCTCCTCAACCTCAACCTCAACCCACCTCAACCTCCCTCCTCAACCCCCCTCAACCTCCCTCCTCAACCTCAACCCCCCTCCTCAACCCCCCTCCTCATCCTCCCTCCTCAACCCCCCATCGTCAACCCCCCTCCTCATCCTCCCTCCTCAACCCCCCCATCCTCAACCCCCATCCTCAACCCACCCATCCCATGTCTCCCATGTGGCACTGTATCAAAAGCCTTTGCAAAATCCCAAAAGACTACATCCACTGAGTTGCCTTGATCCAGATTCCTACTAACCTCCTCATAGAAACTACTGTGTATACTCGAGTATAAGCTGACCCGCGTATAAGCCGAGGCACCTATTTCACCACAAAATACTGGGTAAAATGAGTGACTCGAGTATAAGCCGAGGGTGGGAAATGTGCTGCCCCCTTGTGCCCTCTGTGTCCCCCTCTTGTGTCCTCTTGTCTCTCCCTTCCCTGTTTCTCTTCCCCCCTCCCTTATCACCCTCCTCATCTCCACTCCTAATCCTCCCTCCTCATCCTTAACCTCCCTCCTCATCCTCAACCTCCCTCCTCATCCTCAACCTCCCTCCTCATCCTCAACCTCCCTTCTCATCCTCAACCTCCCTCCTCAACCTGCCTCCTCATCCTCAACCCCCTCCTCAACCTCCCTCCTCATCCTCAACCTCCCTC
Source organism: Discoglossus pictus (assembly GCA_027410445.1). Taxonomy (NCBI): domain Eukaryota; kingdom Metazoa; phylum Chordata; class Amphibia; order Anura; family Alytidae; genus Discoglossus; species Discoglossus pictus. Next base: position 142,379,616 of record CM050170.1, read on the forward strand.
CTCATCCTCAACCCCCTCCTCAACCTCCCTCCTCAACCTGCCTCCTCATCCTCAACCCCCTCCTCATCCTCAACCCCTCCTCATCCTCAACCTCCCTCCTCATCCTAAACCTCCCTCCTCATCCTCAAACTCCCTCCTCATCCTCAACCCCCTCCTCAACCTCCCTCCTCATCCTCCCTCCTCAACCCCCTCCTCAACCTCCCTCCTCAACCCCCCATCCTCAACCCCCTCCTCAATCACCCTCCTCAACCCCCCATCCTCATCCTCCCTCCTCAACCCCCCATCCTCATCCTCCCTCCTCAACCTCTCATCCTCATCCTCAACCCCCTCCTCATCCTCAACCCCCTACTCAACCTCAACCCCCCTCCTCAACCTCAGCCCCCCTCCTCAACCTCAACCTCAACCTCCCTCAACCTCCCTCCTCATCCTCCCTCCTCAACCTCCCTCCTCAACCTCAACCCCCCTCCTCAACCCCCCTCCTCATCCTCTCTCCTCAACCCCCCATCCTTAACCCCCCTCCTCATCCTCCCTCCTCAACCCCCCCATCCTCAACCCCCATCCTCAACCCCCCATCCTCATCCTCTCTCCTCAACCCCCCATCCTCAAACCACCTCCTCAACCTCAACCCCCCTCCTCAACCCCTCCTCCTCATCCTCAACCCCCTCCTCAGCCTCCCTCCTAAAACCCCTCCTCAATCCCCCATCCTCTACCCCCCTCCTCAACCTCAACCCCCCTCAACCCCAACCCCCCTCCTCAACCCCCCTCCTCAACCTAAACCCCCCTCAACCTAACCCCTCTCAACCCCCCTCCTCAACCTAACCCCCCCTAAATACCTCCCCCTCTCGCCTCTGCTCCTTGACCCGTCGCACATGTGACGTCACATGCTCGCCGGGTCAAGAAGGAACAGAGGCTGGAGCAGAAACAGGTAAGTGAGGGGGGGGGGTTTAGGTTGAGGAGGGAGAATGAGGAGGGGGGTTTATAATGAGGAGGGGGGTTGAGGATGAGGAGGGGGAGGGAAAGAGACACGGGGGGGTTAGAGAGACACAGGGAGGTAGAGAGACACGGGGGGTTAGAGAGACAGGGGGGGGGGATGGGTGATTCGAGTATAAGCCGAGGGGGCCCTTTTTAGCCTTAAAAAAAAGGGCTGAAAAACTTGGCTTATACTCAAGTATATACAGTAATTTGATTTGTTTGACATGACCTATACCTCATACATTCATGTTGACTCCTACTTATAATCCTGTTCAAATAGACATGTTCTTGTGTATTATTCCTTATTAACCCTTCTAAAGGCTTCCCCACTACAGAAGTGAGGCTCACTCCCCGGATTTGCCTTTTGCTCCCTTTTTAAATATAGGTATCGCATCTGCTTTTCTCCATTCATCTGGTAGAGACCCTGTGTTGAGTTAATCTTGAAAAATGAAATATAATGGTTTGGCTATTACAGAACACAATTCCCCCAGTACCCTTGGATGTATTCCATCAGGACCAGGGGCTTTATTAACATTTATTTTTTTCAAACCTCTTTTGGATTACTTCCTGCGTTAACCAATTATTCGGCAAAGGTATTGTAGCCCCATTATGTTGCAGTGTCCCAACCACTGGTACCTCCCTTGTATAAAAAAAACTATTTAGCACATCTGCCTTTTCCTGGTCACTAATTATCAGACGGCCTGAGTCACATTGTAATGTTCCTATAGCTTCCTTCCTCGCCTTCTTCCTATAATTATATACTTAAAAAAATATTTTAGGGTTAGTCTTACTCTCTTTTGCAATTACTTTTTCATTTTCTATTTTAGCCTGTCTAATAGCCCTTTTGCAAACACAGAAACAAAAAACAGCAACCTACCCCCAGTGTTATTATACAGTTAGATTCCCTCCCCCACTTTTATAAAGCACAGTGAGATGCAAATTAACACTCTGAGCTGCACATCAGTATAATAATGCAACACACACAATGCTGGATATCTTAACAATGATTAACTTGAAAAACTGCTAGTACAATTTATAGAGAGTTTTTTTTTTTATAACAAATAATTTTATGGTCAACAATGTAAATGTCATAGCTCTTTAAAAGTATAAATTGCAGTGAGCATTATGAAGGCCATTTTAGCCTAAATATATACTTTTATAATCACTATTATTTTTATAATTTCTCTCTGCCCTACACTAATAATTTATAACTTTGTTGTTGTTTAGTAATTCAGTCATGCCCGACCCTCTGTGGACCGCACCACGTCAGGCACATCCTTATGTCTCTGGTTTTGTTTATCCATAAGGTTATCTTGATAAAGATACCAGAGTGGGTTTCCAGTTCCTTTTCCAGTGGGCCACTCTGTGCTATGACCTGCTATGACCCTACATGGTATAGCCCACAGCTTAATTGATGTACACAATTGAGAAGCAGAGCTTTCATTATGCAAGATGCAGTGTCCCTTTGATATTATAAATCTGCAATGAGTTGGTAACATTTGAAGCTCCCTTATTTCTTCTGATACCTACAGATATTAAATATTTATGACCGCATGTACATTTAGGCCATTTTATACAGAAATAGTAACTACGTTATTTCATGAATAGAAGCTGAGCAGCATCACATTTACACAACATACTGGTTTGTATGCAATTGTATTGCAACACAAGGGTATTGCAATGTGCTGTGCACACAATTCCATGGAAAAAGAACAAATCATGGTTGGTCAAGAAATAAAATTAATGATATCAAATCAAAGTACAAGAATCTGTCTTTCACCTGTTACAGAGTGCTTCAAGGGGTTTGTGAGAGCCACAGACGTTACAAAGCTCTTGTCCCCAGGAGATCTAAAAGAGTAAAATTTCTGAAGCAGTTGATTAGTATCACCTGGGTAGAGCTGATATGAAAATTGAAGCTGTAAATTGGGTGGGGAGATTTGAACTACAGCTGGCAGTTACTGTGTGGCTGTGTTGTGGCCTGCGGCCCATGAGGCTGCAGAATGGACTTTGCACATTTGTAGTTAGTCCTGTGAGTTGGTCTTTAAAGAAAGACCCACTCACAGGAGTGTGTGCTGTTTATTTGAGCTGGAAAAGAGAAACACAGAGAACATTGTACCTTGTACAAAGACAGAGAGACAGCAGCTTGTTGCTGATGATGGCTCTGCAACAGAGTGAAGACCTGGACTTCTAAAGGATACAGGCCAGCAATTTTGAATAAACTATTGGACTGTTTGTTTTCGGTTTGCTCCACCCTGGTTTAGCTGAGTTGGAGCCAGTGAGGAAACTGCCTCTAAGTAAAGCTAGTGGGAGCTCGGCCTGTTATTTGCTTTGCTTTGGGGTTTTATATTGTTGTATCGCTGGCTACTATTTTAATAAACCCTGGAAAAGTATAATAGCCTCCTGTATTGTTTTCCTCAATTAAAGTGTTGAAAACACAGGCACAAATCCTAGGGGAGACTGGCAACCTCTCTCTCACACCCATGCCAGAAAATGAAAATAACATGTTAAAGAATCACTACATTTTGGGAACACTTCATATATTTGTCATTTATGTAACTAGCAAAATTAACAGCTATGTAAACAATAAGTATAAAAGCATATTAAAGGAAAATCTTAAAATAACACGATGGCATATGGAAACATTTACAACTATAGGTACTAACAAGTACTTTATTAATTGGATGTTATCAGTCTTTCTGATCCACCCACAATTCAAGATTCATATATTTTGCTAATGACATAAAATTGCAATTGATTACTTATAAGCCCCCTGACGGATTAGGTCCATTATATCAATAGCAGTCGCATGCACATTGAGCATGTCTACACTGTCTTTGTCAGTACAACTGAGCTTTTACATTTTGAGTGGAAGTTTTGAGATATTTGAGCTTGAGATGGGTATTTTAAGAATCAATTATATGAAAATGTTCTCCCAATCTGCTAATGACTTTGAGCCTCATTCAATTGCAAGTCCTAAACTAAACTTTTGGCTGCAGGTCATTTTTTTTCTAAACATTTAGATGTATTCAATTGTCGCTAACCCGTCATTTCAGGCTCACATCCTGCAAACGCAAACCATGAACTCGTAAGTAGCATTTCAGCCGGCATGATCATGTGATCTGGAAATCATTAAGCAAGCCCGTAAGTTACTTTTTAGAGCCAATAGTAAATGAGACTGCCATCATGACGTCAGTAAAACATGGAGGTTACAATTGTAGGCTAAGCATTAAAACACGCAAATAAGTAATGTTTGCCAATTGGGTTGCACTCAAGCAATCTTGAAATTCATTAAAACATCTGTTTAAGTCCATGTGGGTGGTCTGATATGTATTAACCCCTTGATTTTTGGGATCAATATAACACGGAAATAAAAGTTATAAATAATATTTATTATATTTTTATTGCAGATTTGCGAGCAATTCATTTAATGCCTTACATTGCTTTCGCAGTATTTTAAAGTAGAGGAGTGTGTGTTTATTTGCTGCTGCCGTTATACAAACAGGTGTTTAACCCACTTGCGGGCTTGTTGAATTTTTCTAATTGAATATCAATTTTTATCAATCTTTAGCACTGGTAACATTTTCGGGCTTGAAACATCAAAGGAGGATATAGGATGGAGTTACATTTTTGACGACCAAAGTGCTTTTGAGCCGGTAATTCGCAATTGGAATGTGAGTATCAAAATGTATGCAATTGAATATCTGTAACATTTATAGGCTATATTACAGGTTAAAGTAATTGCGATTTGGGCAATTGAAAAGGGCTCATAGACTCGTAAGTGCTACAGCCTTATCATTATTATAATCTAAACTAACTGGGTATGGTCTTTTGATTTATGCCCCCCTCTCCCCAAAATGAGAGATTATTATTATTATTATTATTATCTTTATTTATATCGCACCAACATATTCCGTAGCGCTGTACAGGGGTTGAGTACATAGCAGAAAACAAATTAAACACCTTGTAAAGAATGGAGGGCCCTGTTTTTGAGCATAAAATCAAATGTACATAGAGCTTGTTTCCAAGGCCTGACACAAGATTGAAAACTCGCAAACTTACAATCTAAGGGTTTAGGTGTGATACAAGAGGGTGACAAATACAATTGAAAGCAATTGGTTCAGTAAAGTGGAGGGGTCTGTGTGTTGTACTGTAGATTGTGGGTGTGAGTGTTATTAAGCTGTGGAGTGTGCAGTTGTACATGTTAAGGCTGAAGATGATAAGATTTTTTAAACAGGTGTGTTTTTAATAATTTCTTAAAGGTTTTGAGGCAGGAAGATAATCTAATGGAGCGGGGCAAGGAGTTCCAAATGGATGGGGAAGCACGAGAAAAGTCTTGAAGACGGGAGTGAGAGGAGGTGATGAGAGAGGAGGAAAGAAGAAGGTCGTTAGCAGAACGAAGGGGCCGGTTGGGAGAGTATTTTGAAACAAGAGCAGAGATATAAGGGGGTGCACTGTTGTTGAGGGCTTTATGTGTTAGGGTCATGATTTTAAATTTGATTCGGGAAGCTATGGGAAGCCAGTGGAGTGATTGACAGAGAGGGGCTGCAGACACTGATCGTTTGGTATTGAAGATGAGTCTAGCGGAGGCGTTCATTATGGATTGGAGGGGAGACAGACGAGAGATGGGGAGGCCAGCAAGGAGGGAATTGCAGTAGTCGAGTCGAGAGATGATGAGAGAGTGAATTAGAATTTTAGCTGTGTCTTCTGTAAGATAATGACGAATTTTGGAGATGTTTTTTAGGTGAAACTGACATGATTTTGTTATTGCTTGGATGTGAGGAATAAAAGAGAGGGCGGGATCCAGTAGAACCCCAAGACAACGGGCCTGGGAGGTAGGGGCGATGATGGTGTTGTCAACAGTGAGAGATATTTGAGGTGTGGAAGCTGTAGTAGAGGGTGGAAAGATTAGAAGTTCAGTTTTAGACATGTTGAGTTTGAGTTGATGGGTGGACATCCAGGAGGATATGCTAGAGAGGCAGTTGGAAACTTGAGCTAAAAGAGAGGGGGATAGATCGGGTGCAGAGAGGTAGATTTGAGTATCATCTGCATAGAGATGATACTGAAATCCAAAGGATTTTATAAGGGTGCCAAGGGAGGAGGTGTAGATGGAGAAGAGGAGGGGGCCTAGGACAGAACCTTGGGGAACGCCAACAGACAGAGGGAGAGGTGAAGAAGAGGTGCCAGAGAAGGAGACACTAAATGTACGATCTTTAAGATAGGATGTGAACCATGAAAGAGCTGTGTCCTGGATGCCAAAAGAGCGGAGCGTTTGGATTAGAAGAGGGTGGTCAACTGTATCGAAGGCAGCAGAGAGATCTAGGAGAATTAGAATAGAGTAGTGACCCTTTGATTTGGCGGTTAGCAAGTCATTAGTGACTTTTGTAAGGGCTGTTTCTGTAGAGTGTTGGGACCGGAAGCCAGATTGGAAGGGGTCAAGTAGGGAATTGGAGGAAATAAATTGAGTGAGGCGATTGTAAACAAGCCGCTCAAGGAGTTTAGAAGCAAGGGGAAGTAGTGAGATAGGGCGATAGTTGGAGGCAGAAGCTGGGTCAGAAGAGGGCTTCTTGAGAATGGGTGTAATTGTGGCATGTTTTAAGGAGGATGGAAACTTGCCAGTGTTTAGGGAGAGGTTGAATAGATGTGTGAGAGCTGGGATAAGTGTGGTGGATAGGGCAGGGATTAGCTGTGATGGAATAGGATCATGAGGACATGTGGTAAGGTGAGAGGTTGATAGTAAAGTAGATACTTCATCCTCGGTTACAGGATCAAAGGAGTCCATAGTGGAGGTGGGATTGGGGAAGGGTAAGGGCTGGGTGTTGTTGGTTTGGGGAGAGGGTGGTGGGGTAGGGCCAAGCTGAATCATGCTTAATCATGCAAAATAAATTAATTACTAGAGTGGGTAGCCCTATTCAGGTAAGCTATGCTTAAAATACCCAACTTTCCAGCTCAATTTCTAACACTTCCACTGAAAATGTTTAATAAAAGCCAATCCAAACTGTGCCGTGTCATATTAACCTGTATTCCTATGTACTTTCATTTTGTTTGGTAACTGGGAAGTTCCAGTTTAACGGTTATTTTATTTTAAATCACACAGTTCAAAGTTCACCTCTCTGGGGTTTTCTTTATTAACTGCACAGATACACAGAAGTGCTTTCTAAACGTTTGTTAAGCAATTGATATATGATGCAATTAGCCACTAAAAACTGTATTTAGTAATATGGTTTAAAAAAAGTGAGTCTTTTCTTGTAACATACGGGGGAACTGTTAATGGGAAACCATAATAATTGAATTTCCACAACTTTTAAATGGTAAAAATATTTGTTATTCTCCAATTTATTATGATTAAACAGTTGTGAAAAAAATCACTTGGAAACAAATGGCTGTTTTCTCCTCCTCCAATTGTTTACAAACAAATTAGCATTGGTGGCAAAGTGCACTACAACTTCCCTACAACAGCTTCGTTGTAGCACAGTCAAAGTACAAATGACAACCTGAAAATCAAAGACAATGGATCACATTTTAATCAAAATATATAAAAAAGTAGGAGTTTCCCAACAAAAAAGTGCATGGATTGGGAATTCACAACACCTGAGGCAATTGATCAAATTCATTTGAATAATTACTAATTTGTGTGTATACTGCAAATAGTGTGAAAAATCTCCTTGGTAATAAGCTAAGAAGTTCATGTGACCAAGGCATTCTATGGAATAACTTATATGTGAGCAGAAAAAATAACTCAAATAATGTAAAACAATACCGACTTTAACTTATTAACAGTCATATACTATACATTAATTTATGCAGGTGTATCATTGAGCTGCTTTCTAAAAGTCTTGTAGACCAGTGGTGAGCAAATCAATCCTAAAATGGGCTATCAAAACTCCAGGATTTCAATATTACTCTGTTTCATTCATGTTGTTCTACCTGAAATTTTGGACTGTTGGTGGCCTTTGTAGGACTGAATTAACCACCACTGTTTTAGACTCATTAGATTTCCATTGGCCTCATTGAAAGCACAGGCACTAAATTAAGCAGCTGTGTCTCTCCATTGCTCATCACCTCCAATGTGTAAACACAAATAAGCAATACCAAAAAGTGGGTCCCATTACAGTATAATTGTGTATGATAGTTAATAAAATAAAGCCACAATGTATTTTTGTTTCACTTAATGGAACAGTTTTTCCATTATCATTAACCCATTAAACCAGCCATTAGTAATTTTGTCAAATATATCCTTTCAATGGACCTTTGTTTATGGGGCATACTGACTCAGTAACCTGTATAGGTCCAGGAAGGTCGCTATGGTCACAATCTCTGCTGTTATTGCATATTGTTATTTGTCTAGAACTGCTATTGTGTTGGCTGTGTGTATGTCAATCGTTGGCCCATTCCACACATTGTATGGTGAGCATGGTGTGTGGCATGTTGTTGAAGTAGTATCTATTTTTGGAAGATGACAATACTGCAGAAAATGTGTCCCTCAAACATGTAGAGGTCAAGCTGAAACCCGGGATATAGTTAGTTCTTCAACCAGCTATCATTTTCCGTAGTTATTTTCCATTGAGTACACTAAAACTTATATGAAAGTACCAGACACTTTTAAATAAGATAATAGCCAGTTTTTAACAATTATCAAATATTTTAAGGAACTTCATACCAATAATATTTTTTTTTCTCCATTTGGAACAACCCATAATACATAAAATAGTGGAAAACATAAAGGCACTAAACAAATGCTACAGATAAGATCAAAGCATTTTTTTTATTTTTCAGGATTTCTATAGCGGCAAATATAGTAACAATTATAACAAACCTTGAAGAACAAAAGTATTTTAAGAAATATATCACCTTTAAAATAACCCACACACCAGCTTTTTTAGTTAGCCATCTCTCTTATCCCCATTCTACAGTGTATGCTTACATTGATGCCTAATGTCAATTAAAACATAATTTTTAATGAATGAAAAAATAAATATAAAAATATTTACATTTTTGCCTAAAATGTAATCATAAATTTAATAGACAGATTATTAAACTTAAAATATACTCCATATCAGTGAAAATCTAGATACAAATGTAGTGTGCCATATGTAATATCCTCCTGTAAAAACTATGAAGAATGAATGTTGGAAGGTAACCATCTGGACTTCAAATCAATAAGGTTGAGATCCAATGAGATTGATCTAAGATGGGACAATCTTTTTGCTATGGACCAACTTTTTCACCCATGCATTGCATTTCATATTTCATTAGAAATATAGATGGGTGTCTCCCTATGTTCCTTTTTCGATCCTTGCTGCATTAGTTACGTTGATTACCTGCTATGTTGAACAGATATATACTTGCAAAGGTCATTAAGCATACAGATTATTTATTTTTATATTTACATTAAAAGCATGCATACTAATATAGATGTCCTCTACTTCATGATAAAGGTCAGAATATGGACAATCTTGAAAGAGCTTCTTGAGAAATTTCTTGTGAAGCAAACACTCCGTGACCTTCCCTACAAGGTATCAAGAACAGACACTTGGAATCTACTGGAATCTACTGGACACAGGGGGCCTTATTCTATTTTCGGCCGCAGCCGCTGCGGGGCCGCAAGGACCGTCCGCAAGCTTTCCGGCTATTCTATTCCCCTCCGGCTGGGGCTTCCGGCAGGCTTGCGGCCGGTGCCTTGCTATCTCTTGCGGCCGCTCGCACCGGAGGAAAGCCTTTGATCTAAAACGGCCGCAAGAGTTTCGGCCGCAAGAAAGCCCCGGTTGCTATTCTATTGCTCCGGGAACCCTGTCTGCAAGGCTAAAAACGAGCCGCAGCTTACTTGCAGCAGGTCCCGCTAGCACCAATTAAGCACATAAAATAGCTCAAATAAAGCCATCCTGCACTTTGCGGAGTCTATAAAGTGATATTCGGTGTTAGCAAAAATAGCACATAATTACCCTATACTCAAATCCGTAAAATAATGTTTTTTAATATACGTAAAATATACATGGAAAAAGTCCATAGGGCTTGGAGCACCTCAGACACGCCCACGCCGCAGCCGGAAAATAAACAGTTAATTTGAACTCGGGTTTGGGCTAATGTGCAAGCTTGAGAGTGGGTTACTTTTAATCCTCATGTCCCCCAATATAATCCCTAGCATTTACAGAGCTGTACAGTGCAGGCTTGAATTTATTTTTTATTTTTTAGATTTCACAGCTTACGGCCGGTTTCAAGATATGCGGCCGGCCGTAAGGGGAGATCCTTGCGGGGCCGTATAATAGAATCGCGAGTTAACAGAACCCCCGCAAGGAATCGCAGCCTTACGGCCGATTTACAGCCGATAATAGAATGATGCCCTTGGAATCTACTGGAATTCAGTATTACCAAACAGCAAATATTGTCACCTATTTACAGAATTATGAGTCAGTCAAGTCTTGACTGATGCTTATATAATTATTGTGCAGACATTTGACTTTGTCTTTCCTCCCTGGGCAAATTCATCCATGATCACCAACCTACCTCAAGGAAACTCAGGAAATATGTCATCATCAAACAGTATTATTTCTTGAATCATTCTATAATATACATTTTTGGGGCACTGAGACTAAGCATGGCTAAATTTAGAAACTCTGTCAAATTCTTGGCCATATGTCCTAAAGGTTGAATTCCATGGCTTCCATAAAAATGCTCAAAAGGTTGAGTTCAAATTAAAAAATCTTGTCAGAACTATTGTAATCATTCATTATTTTATATATTTATTTTAATATAATAATTTTTATATGGCATGATTTATATATATAATATATATAGAATTAGAGCATTGATATTGATATCTCATGAATCATAGTCATGGTGAAACTGTTCTGTAAACCCATGTGGGCTTAGATCAGAATTTTACAATGGTCGGTAAACATAAATGTTTAAGGACAATGACGAGACAAGTATTTTATTTCCTTGTCCCCAAATATCAGATATTTATACTTCTGAGTACAGCTGTGTCAATATAGCCATTGTATTCACAACTTTGGTAGAGACTAGGAAAAATAATTTACTGTGTTTCCCAAGGTAGCTAGTGATCTCAGTATGGAATAAGAAAAACCTTTAGAAAATAATTGACTATTTAAGACTGCCTCTATTCAAGAACGAGATGACACAAAAGAACAGCAGAACAGACAGCATGGGGATGAAGACAACAACAGGAGAGCAGGAAGACAGGAGAGAAAGAGATGGCAGGGAGGCCAAAGAGAATACACTCAATTGATAAGCACATTTATGAGATAAACTTATAAACACATTTTTAAAACATAATATTGGGATACTCCCAAAACATATAGATATTTAAAAATATATACTCCAATAGCTACAAAAAACTTGGGTATGGTTTCATATTTTTTATATATATTTTTTTATAACAATTATGGAAATATTTTGTTAATTTACTATAAAATAGATTGCTATATCAATATTTTTCTGATATAAAAATATCATCATAATCTCGTAACTTGTAAGTCGACGTCCAGCTTACAGAGTAATTATATAAATACCACAAATATCAGCTGTTATAGCAATCCAATACATTTTGATTTAGTACATAATTTTAATGAGAAAAAAACATTTTCTTTTTGTATTAGATAATATTATAATTAGACTGCAGAATTTGTATAACTTTAAAATGGTATGGGCATCTTAATGAGTAGATATTTGTGAACATACCAAAAATGGCCAACCCAACTTTGATATCATTATTGCCATATCTTATGTATTAGGTATATTGAGCATGGCTTGTATATGTTTATGTGGACAATGTGTTAATAATTCTTTATCAATACTTTATCCTTTAAATATACCTTTATATAATATCTTCCATAATTATTATACCAAATTAATTGTTATATTGAAAGATACTGTTTTGATATCATTTTTTTCATTACAATAAATATATTTTCATATAATACAGTTCTGTTTATTTCAGGAGGCTAAAGCTTATATATATCCTGTAATAAGAATTCAGATAGTCGAAATTGGCAAATATATAAAATATGAAAATTTTAATTGATATTAATACATGTTATTGATTTTAATAATATCACTAAATTAATTGCCAAAACCCACAACAATATTTAATGTTCATGTTTACAGTGACAAACATATATACCTTATAAAGGTTAACACAGGGACAACAATTGTCCTTTTAACTGATATATAAGAGAAATTCCTTTTGGTCATCAGAGAATGAATAAAATTAATAGGGAAATTGTTTTTGAGAAATAGACATTTCTTGTGAAACAAGCACATTGTGACCTCATATGAGGAATAATCACATCTACAGAATTTAGGAAGAAAGACTGTGTTGTTTCCTAATAGGCATTACTAACATTGACATCTAGGAGGGGCAAGAATTGGGCACTTGTACCCTCCTGGAATTCACTTCAAATATTCCCACCACTTTCCATTGTATTCCTTAAATACAACAAACTACAATTATATTATATTTATTTATAAATAATAAATGTACAACTAATATTTTTACTTTCAGTAATGTTGTATATTTTCATTATATTATAAATTGTTCTCCACACTGGGCCATCTGTTTCTTCTTTAGGCTTAATCCATTGTGCCATATTCATGGCTAGTGACATCCAACCATACAGCCATATATTGTCCTTGTCTCACACTTGATTACAGAGACCTAGTTTTGTAACCTCTGGTATAGGCCAAGAAGACAAATGTAAAGAGAGGCAAAATGAGAAGACCAGGAGTTAAAAATTCTTCAAAATTGAGAAAAAGGTTGTAAGACTGTACAAAAATGGTTTGTTAGATATGTTTTCCCTTGAGTTTCCACTGAAAAATCTCCATCACTTTCCTAGCAAAGCACTTAATACTTATTGTGTTAGTGGAACCTTTTGAAAAATAAATATACAGATATACTAAACTTGATCCTTCATTGTGTTATTTGGTTAAACACATAACATCAAACTATTTCTATTCTAGTCAGAAGAGATGGTTATTGGTTTGGGATACTATTCTGGTCAAAAACAGAGAATGTTTTTTAACACATGCATATGTACAGTTGCAAGCAAAAGTATGTGAACCCTTTGGAATGATATGGATTTCTGCACAAATTGGTCATAAAATGTGATCTGATCTTCATCTAAGTCACAACAATAGACAATCACTCTCTGCTTAAACTAATAACACACAAATAATTAAATGTTACCATGTTGTTATTGAACACACCATGTGAACATTCACAGTGCAGGTGGAAAAAGTATGTGAACCCCTAGACTAATGACATCTCCAAAAGCTAATTGGAGTGAGGTGTCAGCCAACTGGAGTCCAATCAGTGAGATGAGATTGGAGGTGTTGGTTACAGCTGCCCTGTCCTATAAAAAACACACACCAGTTCTGGGTTTGCTTTTCACAAGAAACATTGCCTGATGTAAATGATGCCTCACACAAAAGAGCTCTCAGAAGACCTACGATTAAGAATTGTTGACTTGCATAAAGCTGGAAAGGGTTATAAATGTATCTCCAAAAGCCTTGCTGTTCATCAGTCCACGGTAAGACAAACTGTCTATAAATGGAGAAAGTTCAGCACTGCTGCTACTCTCCCTAGGAGTGGCCGTCCTGTAAAGATGACTGGAAGAGCACAGCACAGACTGCTCAATGGGGTGAATAAGAATCCTAGAGTATCAGCTAAAGACTTACAAAAGTCTCTGGCATATGCTAACATCCCTGTTAGCGAATATACGATATGTAAAACACTAAACAAGAATGGATTTCATGGGAGGATACCACAGAGGAAGCCACTGCTATCCAAGCAAAACATTGCTGCACGTTTACAGTTTGCACAAGAGCACCTGGATGTTCCACGCAGTACTGGCAAAATATTCTGTGGACAGATGAAACTAAAGTTGAGTTGTTTGGAAGAAACACACAACACTATGTGTGGAGAAAAAGGGGCACAGCACACCAACATCAAAACCTCATCCCAACTGTGAAGTACTGTGGTGGGGGCATCATGGTTTGGGGCTGCTTTGCTGCATCAGGGCCTGGACGGATTGCTATCATCGAAGGAAAAATGAATTCCCAAGTTTATTAAGACATTTTGTAGGAGAACTTAAGGCCATCTATCCACCAGCTGAAGCTCAACAGAAGATGGGTGTTACAACAGGACAACGACCCAAAGCATAGAAGTAAATCAACAACAGAATGGGTTAAACAGAAGAAAATACACCTTCTGAAGTGGCCCAGTCAGAGTCCTGACCTCAACCCAATTGAGATGTTGTGGCATGACCTCAAGAAAGCGATTCACACCAGACATCCCAAGAATATTGTTGAACTGAAACAGTTCTGTAAAGAGAAATGGTCAAGAATTACTCCTGACCGTTGTGCACATCTGATCTGCAACTACAGGAAACGTTTGGTTGTAGTTATTCCTGCCAAAGGAGGTTTAACCAGTTATTAAATCCAAGGGTTCACATACTTTTTCCACCTGCTCTGTGAATGTTTACATGGTGTGTTGAATAAAAACATGGGAACATTTAATACTTTGTGTGTTATTTGTTTAAGCAGACTGTGATTGTCTATTGTTGTGACTTAGATGAAGATCAGATCAAATTTTTTTACCAATTTGTGCAAAAATCCATATCATTCCAAAGGGTTCACATACTTTTGCTTGTAACTGTATAATAATTATTATTATTATAAGAAGAAGACAATGAAGCAGAACTCATTTTTGCTAAAAAAAAGTGGGTGATATGTAAAACCTGTTTTTTTAAGTGAATGTGTGCAGATTTAAAGGGACATTGCATGCATTTAAAAAAATTAAAATAAATGAATACTATAAATTCATGGGTAAACTGGATAAATTATTGTTTTTGGAAATCAAATACATTTATTAAGAAAAGATAATTAAAGACCATTTAGAGAGTTTTACATCAAGTTATGTGATCATTTCCAAGTAATAGACCAAAATGAGGATGACCCTATGTACAGTGGTGGAGCTTGTGAATAGAGACCACAGTGCAAAATAATTTGGCAGCACTGTTCCAGTTTCTCTATACCATATAGGTGTCCCTAGAGGTCAATAAAATAATTAAATATATGTAGGTGTTCAGATAACCAATTTCTATAATAGTAACTATCTATCCCTCTCCCTTAATTAGAGTCCCCTTAACTCCAAGCAACTACTGCTGTTAGCAGAGGCCCTTACCCAGTTGTGGACCCTGGTGCTTTGCACATCCAGTGCCTATGTACCATTTGAACTAACTGCAACCAAACATGTCTCACTCAATATTATATTTTTACACCATTGGTGTATTGGAAACAAAACACTGTGCTGTCTCTAGTTGGGGGTGATATTCCCACAAGATACAGTGTCTGACATAAGTTGCTTAATGTGCTTTAATCTTTTGAAGATAATCGACAAGAACAGCCAAATCATTTCCTGTTGATACATATCTCACTCTATTTACCAAAAAGTCGCGGCATTGACTCTACAAATGCAAAAACTTGCTTATTTATCCAGATTAGTTAGACAAGTATCACAATGATTCATAAGTGTTGCATCAACGTCAGCATTTGCATTCAAGACAGGAAATAAAGCCTTAACTAAACACAATTTACCCATGAACATCAGTAAAAGGAAGCAATTGTATCCAGGGTCTAGTTTCAGAATGTCAGCTACAAAGCACGCTCAGTCTAGACACTTATTTTAAATAGATGCAAACCTCCCACAATTTGTATCTGGAATTTTAAAGAAGATATATTAAAGATTATAGAAAATAATCACAAAAAATGGGTGCTTTAAAGGTTAAACATGTGTATATAATGAGGCTGCACCAACAGATGCTCTGGAACCTGCTGTGAAAGGTGTGATGTTATTAGACGCAAAATGAGTCTTCTGTTTGAAGGACCTTATAAGTGACCATTGAGTACTTAAACGGGTGTTTTAAACGTTGTTCACCAAAAGCATAATGATAAAATTGCTGTTAGCTAAGGAATTAATTGACGATTGAAGGGCCTGGAGGCCACCCCAGCCTGCTGTGGTTGGGAACAGGGCCCCTTGACCTGGCAGGACCAGTATGGAAGGAGGTGGCTAGCTGGGGGAGGAGGAGCCGTTATAGGCTGGTTTGGCACTAAAGCTATCAGTAGTCTTTCAGCTAGCCATGAGGGAAGATACCCACCCACCCATCCCTAAAAGTATTTTTGTTTAAAGTTGATATGTTTTTAATTGAAAAAAAATAAATAAATAAAAAAAAAGGATGGAATAAATAAATAAAATGAGTGATGTACATTGTCAAGTTTAAGGATTGTCTTATTTTGTGGAGCACTTGTGATTGTTATATTTTTTAAGTGTACATTTTATGTGATCAAATTATGTTTACAGTGGCGTGTCATGATGGGAGTCGCCGGGACAGTGGTAAAATGGGTAAGATCCTACCCTACGGTGGTACGGATGTTACAACACGGTAGGCCCTGGATGAGGGTTCAGGGCGTAGGGCCTACTGTCTCTGGCCAGGCTCCTCCCCTCACGTGGTTATGTTTATTTATTAATGGTTATGGTTATTATGTCTACTGGTGATTCCCAATAAACACTGTGGCCAGTCTTCCTCCCAAGAAGTAGTCTTTGTCTAATCATTAAATTTAGCACAGGAAGTAGTCTGGGTCTAATCATCATATGTTAGAGGTAATTGTGTTTAACCCATATCAGTACAAACCAACTGGGCCTTGCTTAGGTTTACATAATCAGGAAATGTGTTTAGGAGTACAACTGGATATTATTTGGTAGTTTTAGAAAGGTATAATGGACTGTGCATGCTCTCCCACTGCAGAGAACAAGCTGGTGCCACATGGGAAGTGCCTGAGGCTGCATACATCCTCCGGGCCACCTGTTACCCACCATGGGCTAGTGCCTGTCTGACTAGTATAGACCTGGTGCTTGCTCTCTTTTTTTTGTTGAGTTCAAGGTATAAAATAAAAAAGAGCAGGTATAAACTATCTTTCCAAGTGTGATAAAGGAAAGTACACCCTTGTTTTACTTAATGGTTGCATTCCTGAAAGCTTGCAAAAAAGATTGCACTTTCTTGAAACATGCCCTTTTATTTTAAGTACTAAACAAAACACAAAAAATCAAAAACCACAATCCTGCCTTTGGTATCCAGCAGTCCACGCATCTCACTTTTTTTACACCAGCTTGTGCATTTCTTTAAAGGATCCGCAACGAAAAAATGTTTTACATGTTCGAGCCTGAGCATAATTAAACAGGCAAAAAGTCATAAAGCTGGACACTGGATGTTGAGATTGTGTGTGCGAGGGAGCCAATTACATTTCAGAAGAGTTAGGCGTGTATCTATTGATGCAAGCTTGCATGCCTCTAATGATGTGTGGGGCAATGAGTTGATGTCACCCTCAATGAATTCCAATATCTAAGAAGTCCTCTTCACCTCTTAATATTTCCTCATAACATGCCTCTCGCTCCACTGAAAAAAACACATCCTTCATTCTCCAGCTCTCAGAAACGGTTTACACAAAATGCATTATTCTATTCATAAATACATATTTCACATTTTAATGCAGTTTTCTTGAACTACAGTGTTCCCTTAAATGTCAGATGCACAACATAAGCATTCCTACAATTTTACCACCAATGGGTAAGCACAGGTGTGTAGTCTGTAGGATATAATCCTCTGAAACTAGAGTAGTGCCTATGTATACACAAGAATACAGATGGTGTTTGGCAAAGAAAATTACTTTTTTAATTCTCTGGACCATTCAAGAAATGGTTCATTATGACTTTTTTTTGTGTTATATAAAAACATCCTCCAGAATAACAGATTCTCAATTCTAGAACCTCCTGTTTTCTTTCCTGTACGGTGCCATCTTTTACAACTTTGACCCAAAGCTAAGACCACTGGGAGGGGCTTCACACTATCATGATGATCAGACACACAGCATGTCACTGTCTTCTTGCACCAGGGACACTGGTAGTGTGTAATTGCAAAACATGGCACAATGCATGAGAGAGAACAGAAGGGTGGAGGAGATACTAGAACGTAAGAATCTTTTACTCTGGAGGCTTCCTAGAAATAAGTGAAGTGTACCTATTATATTACTGTTATGATGAGAAGGATAAAATCAGCCAAGTCACTTAGTTTAAACATTTATAGAAAACAAAAATTGTGTCTTTAAATGAGAAAATATGTTTATATAGTATTTTATGTGACGATTAAAGAAATATATACTTCAACCACTGTGTAGTATTTGCTTGTTGTTCTATGTCTTATTACAGTTAGCTTAAAGGATAACTGTAGTCTCATATTTAAAATAAACACTGGAAAAGGAAAAACAAAATGCAACATGTTAGTATATGAAAAAGTAATAGTAAATGTTTACTATCCTTTACTGCCATTTTTTTAACAATGGAATCTACCATTTTGGTTTATGTTAATGAATTTCCTGAGGCTGGAGGAGACTTTTACTGCAAAATAATCTGATACATGGGAGTTTGTTTTCAACTGTACTAATGGAAATCACTGAAGTTTACAAGGTCATTAGACAAACATAGACCCAATTTGTGCAGGAAGCCATTGATTTCTATGTAGAACTCAGTAAGTCTGCTGCTGTAGCATGTGATTTACTGCACTTGATGTTATCATACTTAATGCTCAGGTGATTTTAAATGTTGCTTTTGCAAATGGATTAAAATCTATTTTTTTTTTTATTTCCATACAAAATAAACTTTCCCAATGCTCTCTTAAGTGATTAATATAAATTTGGCAACACTTTAACATTTTCCCATGCAACGTGCTGAAGAGGATCACTCAACTTTTATGCAGTACGTGTGAAATGTTTTATTCTGATTGCACAATTGCAACATGTTCCCTTTACAGTAAAGTAAAAAGACCACTACTGTCTGTCCTAGTTCAAATTATAGTGGTTTGGTTTAACTTTAGTTGTTATCAGGGATAATGGCTTCAATGTTCTGGACTCAAATGTGAAGTGGTTCAGCAGGCAAGTAGTACACATGACTCACTTATTTACACTGTAACAGACTTTTACATTTATAGTGTTTCTACAAGAATAAAATAGAAAAACATGTTTGTGGAATATTGTTTTTGTTTGAATTGGAGGAGTTATAGACATTTTAGTTGACTGAATTAAAGGAGTTATGTGCATTAAATGTATGGCTTGTTTGGTGTTTGAATCCCTCTTGCACCCGTGGCTTATGTCACACGCACGTGTGATGTCATCAGTAATGCAGAGCCAAATAGGATTACACATATGTGGGTTTGTGTTGCAGATAAATCTTCAACTGCAGTATTAGCAAGATGGAGGCCTTGCAATCAAAGAACTGTTAATAGCAAAATGGCTCTGGTTGTACTGTAAAAGTGTGTAGTGTTATGGTTTTATCCCTTTGAAATATTGATTAAAATAATATTTTTTTCTTGTGTCAGTTGTCCCTTAACAGTACCACAGCCCTGTAAAAGCAACCCGAAAACAACTTGCTGGTTAAGAGCGAGAAAACCCTACGGGATGTCGAAATTTGAACTCTGCGTCTGCAAATCCTTTGTTCTCTGAAGCCTGTAACTGTTACGTTCGAAAATCGATATTAAAATGCTATGAATCCACTGGCACTCAACCTCGTAACCCGCAAATAGAGCCAAAAAGCCAACGGGTACTAGAGAGGACGCTCAAGGGGGTTAAAGTCCTATCCATAGCACTGTAAATGCCAATATCAACACACTACTGTACTCATAATTAAAGGGAAAGTGATGTTAGGTATTAAAATGAATAGTACAACATTCCCAAGCTTGCAAATCTGCAATCTAAAATACTTTATTTTCTGTTTCATTTCTGTGTTATATTGATCCCAGCAATCAATGTGTTAATACATATAATGGAACTAGAATATCAGATTTACTGATTTATCAATATTGCATTATTTCTGGAATGCGGGTCTGATAGAAACTCGTAAATGAAACCCGTAAGGCTCTGAAATCTAACCTCTATTTTTTAATGTCATAATGATGACAATCTCTTTCGCTATTGGCTATGTCTAAACCATAACTACATGCAACATGCGCAAGAATGGTTTACAGGCTTGCGTCTACGGCCCGTAAATTGCGGCATGGTTGAATTTAATAGCTCTGTAACGCAGCCGAACTTAAAACCCGCAGCATTTGCGGGTAAGAAGATGCTGCTATGGACGTCGAATTTAGTAGGGCTGACAGTCACTCATTCTCCAGTTAAATACCTTTATAATATTACATAGCAAAAAAAAAAAAAAAAACAATTCTTCCTGGCAAAGCTAGAAAATGATTTCACAGCTTTTTCACATGATTTTCTCTAACTGATGGTACACAACAGTTTTGGAGAGTTCTAAAAAGACTGCAAAATGGTAAAGAATATCCTCTCCATGGAATATGCATAAATATTATACATAGAATCATATATTAAATGGGTAATGCTGTCTTGGTCGATCTTGAAGCTCCAAAGATGATATTAAATAGATTGTGCAAAAAAAAGTTACCCCAGTTCTTAGGAAATATAATCCATTCTGTTGGTAGTTGGTAGCTGCAGCTCTTTCACCCAGCTGTGCTTCCGCATAAGGGGGATTTGCAGGATGATAACATTAAATGCTGGTAACACGATAGTAGCAATCACTGTGGCAATGTCTCTACGCGTTTCCCCCACTCCTGTACTAAAACAACATTCTTTTTAATTAATTGTTAAACTTCTAGATATAGAAGACAAGTCCTGTTTTTTTTTAACCCATTGCTCAGAAATGTAAAATCTACTTTCACACACTCTTATTCACTATTAAAGTTTTCAAATATACATGTTTGCATTGTACATAAAAACTCATGTTGTCACTTTTATTTAAAAAAAATACTTTTTTGCACTTTTAAAACTTGGGTTTGTATGTTTGATCAAAAATGGATATTTTAAACATTTTAACAAAGCTATATTGTGTTAGTTTTGGTTCTGCTTTTGACTAAGAAAGTATGTGTCTGAATGCTTTTCCTCACTTTTTATATGGTTGTTTAACTCATGTATTTTTCATCATTATGTGGATTTTAATGCGCAAATCAAAATGTTTTTGCCACATTCGAAGAAATGTAAATTTAGTTTAAAACCTATATTTGTGGCATTGTTGCTGTTGTTTACTAGTTTATTTATTGGTAGGTTCAGACAAATTCTTAATTTTAAACTTACAATAAATATAGAGGTATTTCTGAATTTCGTAACATAGTCTAGACCAGGGTTATCAAAAGATGAACTGTTTTTTTGGTGATTTCTGTTTCTTCTTTAAAGGGCCACTGTGGTCACATTAGTAAAATATCCTATTTTGCAGAACTACACTTGAAAATAGGGGAAATTATGTTAGAATAGAAAATAAAATAACCTAGCCTATACTATATTTCCTTTTATATGACATTTTCCTGCTATGTGATCTGTCATTTTGGTTTCTGACAACCAACTTCCTGAAATGGGAGGAGACATTGATTGCACAGAAAAGTCTATGTACTCACTGAGTATCTGGCATCAGAAAGTGCCAGAGCTTCCAGTAGCCATATTGGGAATATTGTTATATTACAAGGGCACACCCTGAGAAAGTAAAAAGTAGATTGAGATTGTGATGACAGCCTTGAGAATCCTGAAGTGAAGTGCTTTGGTTTTAGTGGCAGTTCCAGACAAATTGCTGTGTTGGCTCATGAGCTTAGAGGAATGGGAGCAGAACATTATCCTGACATTCTGGATACCTAATACATCTTCTCTACTTCTTGCTGTGTGCTTGTGACATAGTGAGGAAACATGATACAGTAAAACAATTTCCTATTCAGTGCTTAGGACAAAGTCACTTACTAACTGCCATCTTACCCAGATCCTGAAGCCGCTTCCTTCCAGGGAATCCCTATCACCAATAAACAGAAACCTGCAGAGGAGAGGACCTTACTGGTGGAATCCATTCATTGGCTGGTTCAGCTGGTCCTTCCTCTTGACACAGCTGTCTAAAGAAAATGGGTGCCTTCAGTGTGGGCATCTTGCTGGGATATATGAACCCTTAAAATAGGTTTGAACTAAAAGAACAAAAACTTTATATTTAATAATATTTCGTAGGGAGAGTTAATCAGAAAGTTGATCTCCTAAACCCAGAATGATGGTTTCCACAGCAGGATATCTGCACATAAAATGTAATACATTAAAAGCTGCATTAAGTATTTTTAGATTCTAAAAACATGTTGACTATTTTCACGTGTAGTTATTCAAAAGACAAAACATAATCTTAAAAATGGTATAAACTGTGGATTAGTACTCACTAGGAGATTTGGACGGGGTTACTTTGTAAATACATTAATTCAATAGGCATAGTTCTAGACTAGCAATGTCCCTGGTCCCAAGATGTAGTTATTTTTCTAATTGCAAGGAATAGTCCGCCTACCCAAATCACCTCTGGACATCTTAATTTGCACCAACTAATGGGCTATGTCACTTCTGACCACGTGATCCATCAATACAGGGCAACCTGCCAGAACAGGGCCCTTCATTCCAGGATAAAAAGGTGACAGAACCAGCGATTGAGGGGGAGCTTCAAGTTTGGCATCCGTCCACTTTGCCTCACCACTAACAGCAACTGGATAGTTGAAACAGTATTTCGAACCCTTCAGGGGTGAGTTCGCTTTAAGAATTTAAGGAACAAAAGGGATAAACAGGATAGACAAAGCTTGGTGTGTTTAGTTTTGAATCAAAAGTCCAATGCTTAGATCAGTCCATGCGTTGGAACAAACAGCAGAACTGCCAAACTGGGGTAGAGGCCACCAAAAGTGGGGACTCAGCAACTGAAGGTATCAGGGTGCATGCAGATTTAAGTGCAGGAGTCCACAGTAGAAAAACACAGACAAGCACTGTAACAGTCAGCTAAGAGAGAGGCATGCTTAGAGGCAGACAGCTATTGTAGCAATAGTAGGGGTTACCAGGAGCAGTGCAGCAGATGGCTATGCAGCAGCAGGCACAGGTAACAGAGGTTCTCAAGTGTGGTCCTCAAGTGCAGATTGGGAACTGAAGGCAGGAACCAGCACATAGGCGCAGACAGGGACAGTATTCCATGGCCTAGCAAAAGAGGTACTCCTGACAACTACTCTACTACCTGCTTGCTTTCTGCCCTGACCTCTTGCCTACCTTGAGTATGTCCAAGCCAATCAGGACTTCAAGTGGTCCCCTACAAGTAGTGCAGAGAAACTTGTTTATAGTTTTCAAGAGTTTCAGGTTCTGCTCAGCTGGAAAACTCACAGGTGTGTTGATAAAGGAAGGAATTATGATGGACAGACATATAGTTCAGCTGTTTTGTAGAGTAATACATATTGATATGCTGGTTATGGGAAACAAATTATATATTTGGTGTGGGAAGACATAAACCTCTAATGCTTAGGTTAACGTGATCTAGTCTGATACTTGAAAGCATGAACAGAACAAATTATACATTGTACAACATTTTTTTCTAAAATCAAATTAATTATTTTGATATGCACAGATGACCCTGCATGTTATTTTGTGGCACACTGTGCACATTTGTGGTTGAGTGGGCTAATTTGTAACATACTGTGTTGAATTGTTTGGGTGGAAGGCAATGTACTTCCCTGTGTCATCAAACAATGATGTCCCCTTACAATAATTAAGCGCAGGGTCATACTTAAGCATACAGAGCCATAGAGAGTAACACAGTATATCTCAACAATGATTTACTTAATAAAAAATGGCTATTAAAAGAGATAAATACATCTTCAGTTTGACACTTTTCCTGGAGTTAATATTTACTTGTTTGGGCCACAGTGTTTTCATTTATTTATAAAGCCCCAACATCTTCCTAGCTCAAGTCTCAGTGAATACATAAGAATCATGACTGAATATAGAGATACAGAAGGTATTGATTGCCCTTACTTATTAACTGAAAAGGCTGCAGTTAACTTATACCTCACTTCTACCTAGCTCAGTGTTCCCTATCTTTGTATTTTCATTTAGAGAGCATTTAATGCCCTTTATAAAAAGCTCAGTTTTACAATGTGTTCTTGAGGAATGAAGAATTTGTTTTTTTAGCTCAGATTTATCCAAAAAGCAAACAAAACCATAATGTTATTACTCACAATCTGTCTAAGCAATGATTCAGATGTTGATAAGATAGACTGATCGTGACAGTAAATAATCAAAAGAAAATCAATATAAGTGCTTTACGCATGTAACATAGAGAATGAGTCAGACGTAGATAGTGCAGGTTCCTCTGACTCTGTCGCCATAGCTGTATTTCTGTGTTTTTAATATTAATAATTATTAGAACGATGATAACATGAAGCAATTGCAGTTAGAGATCAAGATTGTAATCAGATTGCATATAGAAGAATTTTGAGTTGTGGGCAATTTTGACAAGCTGTATCTAATTCTGAAGACGACATGGCTATTCTAAGAAAAATTGCCATGACAATGATGCAATAAAAAAAAAGTTTAAGTAATATTAAAGCAGATTAGATCTTGACCTTACCTCTACTTTCTTGACTCTGTATCTTTTGTCTTGCACCCATGAGGTGTCATATTTTAGAGCTTTTATAGAGAAATGTTATCATTAGGGATGTTTCATGGTGCTATGCGCCACTGGCATAGGCCTAAGGACGAGGCACCAGTTGGTTGTGGCTTAGTTGCTCCAGATTGGTGTTTTCATGGTATATCTGGTTGTGTTACTGGTAAGTTGTTGGTTTGTTTGCTGGCACACCAATCTTTGACATTGTATACTGGACTCCTCTGATCTCTGGCTCCGTGATTGTTGGCTTTTTATACAGGATTATTCTAATCTCTGGCACAAGGCCCTTGGCTTATTTCCTAGGCTTGTCTTGTACTGCCTACTGGATTACCTCCTCCTTCTGATTCTTACTTCTGGCCCTGCTTGATTCCAGCTTGGCATTTTCACTGTATGTCTGGTGGTATTCCTGGTGTGATGTTGGTTTGTTTACTGGATTCCTGGTGAACCAACTCCTGGCATAGTCTACTGGACTCCTCTGATCTCTGACACACTAATACTCCCTGGAGTCATAGCAAGCACAAACTTTTGTTTTTTACGGGACTTACACTGAAGACTTACACTAAAGACAATATCTTCAGAGACCCAGGATTTAATCAGCAATTATTGGCAATGATCTACCATTAGCAAGAATTGACGAGTCTTGGTGGGTGGATCGGAAATGCTGACTGTGATTATTGTCATTATTTACAAATTACACCATGAGGTCCAGCTGCATTTACTCAGGCTAAAGCCATATTAAACTTTCAAAACTGAGCACATGCACATCTTGGAAGTAAACAGTGTAGATGTACTGTACGTAAATGTAAAATGCATTAATAGGTAATTAGTAATAACTTTTTATTATAAGCAATTATCCTACGGCTGTAAATATAATTATATATATATATATATATATATATATATATATATATAGATATAGATGTGTGAGTATATAGTAATTAATGTAATTAAATACATTAGTTAAACCAAAAACCAGTGGAAGTCATGAGAAATGGAAAAACTCTTTGGCCATTAATTTGCCATTTACACTAGCAAATCTAAAGGCGCTGACCTACTTCTAGTTTCAAATGCTTCTATCCCCTAAAAAAAAAAAAAAAATATATATATATATATATATATATATATATATATATATATATATATATAAATATTGCATGTGTTTTTAAAAAGTAGCAATAAATAGATGTAGATGACAAAAACACAGGATATATCACCTCTTTCTGCCCTTCACAAACATGTTTGACTTTGATTTTCAGTCGGCTGATAGGTCCAACTTTATTTCCTTTTTTGTAATCACTACGGACTGGGAGGTACAGAATTCTTATGCCACATGCTATTTAAGTGATCTTCAAAGGCCTTTTAGTTACTTATTAATCATTATCAAAATTAAGTTATTTAAAATATATAATACAATCATATTAATTTACAAATCACCTCTAGGTTTCCATGGTACAATATTTACACCTCTGAAACATAATTTGGTTTAATAGATTCTGTTCTCTAAATTTTACTGTTGCACAGCTTCCTTTTAATAACCAAAAGACTGTCACCACTCTGCTTTCACTGATCACATTTTAACATAACATCATGATACAAAATATCACAAGGTATAAGAGACATGTGATACTGAGACCAGGAAACCCATGATATTTAGACACAAGCAAGTTAAATATATATTAGAAATCAGACACACATATATTAATATATATATATATATATATATATATATATACACATACAGTCTATATACAGTGGACCCTTCGTACTTGAATAATTCCAAACTCGTCAACTTCGGTATTTGACGTGTCTGGAGGAGCAAAATCCTTGATACTGAGTGGGCTACCTTGATACATGTTGCTCTTGCCAAAATCAATTTAAATCACTCCTTTGTGAGTTTTGTACTCGTCATTTTTGCTACTCGTTATGCCTTCTGGAACCAATTAACGACAAGTACCAAGGGTCCACTGTTTCAAACTCTTCTGCCACACCATGGCAGGGTAGCTTTTTATAGGATGTTGCCTTGCCACTGAGCATTAGACAGAAAGCCACCTGTTGGACTTTTTTGTTCCAGGTCTTTCCAAAAACAAGCACCAAAAAAAAAATGTATCTTTGCCCATCTCCAAAATGACCTTTCATGATAATAGCAAAGATGGCTGCTAATCGAAGAGACATTGGGATCCCTAGAGCAATTGTCAGCTTTTGTACAGTAAAAGGAAAAATAAAGGGCAAAGTAACCCAACGAGAAGGGGGATTTCCCTCAAGAGAAGACAATTTCAGAAAGTGGGTTGAGGCTGAGAACAAGGTCTAGCATCAGTTTTATTATTTCATTCAACCAGTCTGAGCATATCCAATTCCAAATAGAAGAACAAGCAATGAGTAGCAGTTAGTAGATGCTAATACAAGGATGTGAGAGCTGAACCATAAAAAAGGCTGAACACTGTAGAATTAATGCCTTTGAATTGTGGTGTTGAAGAAAATTGCTTAGAGTCCATTGGACTGCAAGAAGATCCAAATAATCAGTACTAAAGGGAAATTAAGCCAAACTGTTCACTGGGATTTGATCATGAGGCTAAAGCTCAAATATATTGGCCATAAACATAGGATTCCCCTAGAGAAGAGTCTGATGTTGGCACAGATTGAAGAAGGGGTGGCAGAGATGAAGCCATGAGGCAATTGAAGCAAGGAGCACGATCTTAATGGAGCTCACAGGGATAGTGGCTGACAGTTGTGTCTGACGTGCTACAGTCCATATGGTCACTGAGTGTCAGACACAACAAAACGACTAAGCAACAAACATACAGGGATAAATAGGCAACAGCAATGCTGATCTACAGACAAAAACAACCAATGTCAATGTATGTTTATTGCAAGAAATGTTTTTAATAACATTCAATTAATAAAGTTCTTTAGATGGTAACTGTAACATTTTTGGTACCATATAAGAAGTGAAGAGTGTAGATATAAAGCAAAGTACAGATCCTTGGTCCAGAGACTCTTGATCACATGGCATTAGCATCACTGCCTTGAGTTTGTATGACGAGACATTTAGTAACTTGCTGCTGACGCATCCTCATTACCAGAAAACTCAGCTAATGTGTTTTTTTATCTGTTGCAGAACTTTCCATGAGCATTGTACACTTAGACAAACAGTAATTGTAGAACAAGAGCACTTTATTATGGAAATATGAAGAATGTATCAGCAATGAATTATACTGGTTTATATTAACTAAGTGATGCTATTGCTAAAGCCGCCTTGCAGGTCCGGAACACAAAAGGGCATTTGGAAAACAAAGGACATTTTATTTAAATATGCAGGTTTCAAAACAGTAGTGAGAAGCTGCAATAAGCAATAGGCAAAGAGGGAGAAAAAAAGTATATTTTTGGTGTTGCTTCTAAACACAAAGATAGATAGATAGATACATAGATATATTCTCCTTATCAAGCGGACAGACATTCTTAATTGAGATAATTTAGTGACAAAAGAAATATTCTGTAATACATCAGTCTGCATACATAAATACAATCCAGCACATAAAAATATGTTAGCAGGAGTATATATGCATGTCATGTGACAATGTGACAAGTTCCCGGTCTCCTATGTTTTGTGTCCGTATAAGATGGAGGTTACATGTCAATCAATTGGCGTTTAGAAGTCCGATATGCGATCAAACTCGCAAAATCGCAAAACACAAAAGAATTAAAATAAATGCGATACTGTTCTTGTACATGTGGGTGGCCGGATATGTATTAATTCATTGATTCCCGAGATTGATATAACCCCAAATTGAAACATAAAAAAAAAATGTTGATTTGCGATTTGCGAGCTTGGTTAAATAGGTTTTGGGGTCCGATATGCAATTGGACTCGCAAATCCTCAAAATACGAAATTATAGGAATGGATGCCAATACTGTTCTAGTCCATGTGGGTGGCCTGATATGTATTAACTCATTGATTCCCGAGATCGATATAACCCTGTGTCGATCCGAGAGGAGGGGCAATACAAGCCCAGAGCCACCTGCTATAGACTACAGGTTATCTACTCACAAGGACCGTTGGGTTCTTTGAAATCTCGGCACCAGCACCCGGATATCTGGCTTCTATATCAGTCAAAGTCTCTCCATCAGTAATCAGCACTTCCAGGAGTCCCAGTAACCTTCCTGTGGTAGTGACCAGGGGCCTCATTCAATTGCGATTTGGCCAATTGAATTGGGCTCTAAATAAGCACATTGCATCATTTTTTTTTGCTGAAGTTTTTAGTTAGTGAACTTTTATCCAAAAGCAAGGTGTTTACTAACTAAAAACTTCTATAAAAAATTGATGCTATGTGCTTATTTAGAGCCATATTCAATTGGCCAAATCGCAATTGAATGAGGCCCCAGGACAAGTTACTTAGAGGGTGGAGATAGGTTCAGTATCGCAGCCACCAGGAACATAATCAGAGATACACGATTTCTATATATCTCCAAGTGAACTGATTTAATTTTGAATTGACAACAGTATTTATAGGGGATAGATACAGAGAGTGTGTACACAATGTAACAATGAAAGGGGGTGGCAGACAATTACAGGAGATGACCCCACATGGGGTCTGGCAGTAGCTTCCTGAGATAAATAGGCTTAACCTTCAAATACACATCCTGCCATCTCTGTGTCTGAGTCGTCCAGACCTTAGATAGAGTACATGGCAGATGGGATTAACTTAAAAGGATAAAAACAGATAAGTAGGTTCCTCGTACCTGTGGACACACTAACTGATATCCCAGTGTTTGTTAAAGTACCCAGTCATAAACCGAAAAGAAAAAATAGATCCTGTAGACAGACAACTGAAAACAATATTATCAATGGTTAATGTACCATAAATGCCATCACGATGTCGATCCCAATAAAAATATGAAAAACAATTGCCTAACGGTTAAAAAAATAGGATCTAGATGTCGCCTATTAATACTGTGATGCTGAAAAAAACTACAGGATGTAGTAACCTTGAAACAGCTGTCTGTGGGTAGGATTCCTGGCTTGAGTATAATCCATCTTGAGCTTTGTAAAAAAACTGTGTAATACAGGGGGCATATGCCTAAAGGAAGCCATGCTTAAAATGGTTATGGATTGCAAGAGTGAAGTCTTTGTAGGCACATTTGCATGTCCATGCCTAGGCTCCCAGAATGCTATGTAATAACTATTTCTCAGGATTATGAGCAGGAAACAAGTTTTTTTAACTTGTTTTACACATTAAAATGTAAACACAAATGTACTGTTTATATACCGTTTATACTCGAGTATAAGCCGAGTTTTTCAGCCCTTTTTTTAAGGCAAAAAAGGCCCCCCTCGGCTTATACTCGAGTCACTCTCCCCCTGTGTCTCTCTAACTTCCCTGTGTGTCTCTACCCCCCCCGTGTGTCTCTCTACCCCCCGTGTCTCTTTCCCTCCCCCCCTCCTCAACCTAAACCCCCCCTCCTCAGCATAAAGCAGGTAAGTGAGGGGAGAGGGGGGAGGTATTTACGGGGGTTTAGGTGGAGGAGGGGGGTTGAGGGGGGGTTTAGGTTGAGGAGGGGGGTTGAGGAGGGGGGTTGGGGTTGAGGAGGTGGGTTAGGGTTGAGGGGGGTTGAGGTTGAGGAGGGGGGTTGAGGTTGAGGAGGGAGGTTGAGGATGGGGGGTTGAGGATGAGGATGGGGGGGTTGAGGATGAGGAGGAAGGATGAGGAGGGAGGTTGAGGAGGGAGGTTGAGGAGGGAGGTTGAGGTTGAGGAGGGAGGTTGAGGAGGGAGGTTGAGGATGAGGAGGGAGGTTGAGGATGAGGAGGGAGGTTGAGGATGAGGAGTGGGGTTGAGGAGGGAGGTTGAGAATGAGGAGGGGGGTTGAGGTTCGTGATAAGGGAGGGTGGAAGAGTCACAGGAAAGGGAGAGTGGAGAAGAGGCACGGGAGAGAGAGGGGGGACACAGAGGGCACAAGAGGGACACAGGGGGCATCACATTTCCCACCCTCGGCTTATACTCGAGTCACTCATTTTACCCAGTATTTTGTGGTAAAATAGGTGCCTCAGCTTATACTCGGGTCGGCTTATACTCGAGTATATACGGTACTCCACAATATTAGAAACTAGGAACTTCCCATCAAAAATGACGGGATTAAAATTGTAAGGCTGGCAATGCTGTTTGCCACACACTGTGAGGCTTTTGCTCCTCTGAGCAGCTTCGACACTCATTGCGAGCCCTGCGTTGAGTGCCTTTGGCAAGCCTCTCCCCTGTGTACTTCAACTTCAACTTTCCTGCTTTGCACTGATCACCTACGGCGCACATCGCGAGCCCCACGCTGAGCGCATTTGGCGCTCATCTTGTGGCTCACAATGAGTGCACTCTTCCCACCTATTGTACAGGCTGCTCATTATACAGGCTGCTCATTGCAGGTATCGTTAACCTGCAAGTTTTGTGCTTGGGAATGCCATGTGTCTCTTTCCAGCATCTCCTCCCTGTCCCTTCCCTGTGTGTTTGTCCTCTGTGTGCCAGATGGTTTGTTTTAAGTCCAGCGTGCCTGGCGTTGTTTGTGTAAGTGTTACTGTCTTTGCCGTCGTGTAGCTTCTAAGTCCCACGTACCTGGCTTTGCTCAGCGTCGTTTTCATGCAGTTTCAGAATTTTTAGTCCGTCATTTTTTTCTCGCTTAGCCGATTTCAGATTGATTAAATCTCAGATGGCTCACAATCAATTGTAAGCTCACTCCCAGGCTTCCTGGCTCTCCCCTGTCCTGTGTTATGAGTGTGTTATCATATTTGTTAATTTTTATTTTTGGTTTTTATGGTTTTTAGAGTTACACGCTTGGCTCGCAGTTGCCCCCCTTACATTGCAGCCTAAGTGCTGCGCGACTGCTTTTCCTCGCTTCGGAGGCTCACATGTGTGACAGCGCCACTGGCTGCGAAGAGCCCCTTCGCGCTCATTGCAGCCCAAATCATGCAGGCTTTGCAGATGAGCGCCTTCGTCGATAATTAAGTCTAAGTCGTGCGCCGTACACGGCTCGCATCACTTTGTGATGCTTCGCAGGCGTCCCTCGCCTTGTGAGGGACGCAAGTGCGTGACCAACATTGCAAACGTTACAAACAGCGTTCTTGGTCCACAACTATATATGTGATAAAATATTTATGTAGCAGCTTTAAATTACTCCTATTAATGCCTGAGCAGGAAAGTTAACCCCTGCAGTCCTTCTGGGGAAGATAGCTTTGTAGAGTCTGTGGCTCACATGAACCCCTTAGAAATATGTATCACTATGGGCCTCATTTAATTGCTACGTTTTAGAGATCCAGGCTCGCAAATGGAGGCTAATGGCTATTCAATTGCCTTCCATTTGTGGGCTCCGATCGAGTTACGTACTACGAGCTACGATTCCTAGCGATTTGCTTAATCACAGCTTACTTCCCTCAAAGTCTTTGACCTTTCACCGCCGCAAGAGTTGCGGACGAAAAAATCCCTAATCTCTATTTAATTGCTCCGATTACCCTTCTGTCAAGCACGTAAATGGCTAAACTCAAACCACAGGTTACTTGTACCAAGGAGGTGTCGCAAAGGGCTTAGTTATAAATCGTAGCACTTGAAATGCAAATATAAAATCAATCCAGCACTGTAAATGATGGGAAACACAATGGCTGACATTAGAATTAAAAGCACAACATTATCAAGCTTGGACATCGCCAAAATATAATAATTTATTTCATGTTTATGTTCTGTCAGAAGTACTACAGGCTTTAACCTCCAAGCCCGTAGAACTTTAGAATCCAAAGTCTATATTTCATTGAAGTCCTACGGGCTTGAATAACGGATTACGGGCTTGGAGGTCATTCAAGCCAGTAGGGCATTGGACGGAATTTAAACATGAAATAAAGTATTTGATTTTGGCAATGTGCAAGCTTGAGAATGTTGTGCTTTTAATTCTAATGTCACCCATTGAGTTCCCCATCATTTACAGTGCTTTACAGTGCTGGAGTGAATTTATATTTGCATTTACAGTGCTCCGAGTTTGCCGGCTTGAAACACGAGTTACAGCCTTGTGTCCTCGATGATGTTCAAGCCTGCAAATGTTTACTGCCGATAGCATGGTTTGTGATTAGCAGGAAGGGGGACTAACTTGCGGGCCCGGCAATTGAATAGCAGCGTAAACATAGACCAATGCAAGGACGTAACTTGATCACGGGAAACCAGCGATTTGCGATCGAGTTACGGCCCTCAATTGAATGAGGCCCTATATATATACAGTATCTCACAAAAGTGAGAACAACCCTCATATTTTTGTACATATTTTATTATATCTTCTCATGTGACAATAACTCAACACACAGCCATTAATGTCTAAACCAGAGGTTCCCAAAGTGTGCGCCGCGGCTCCCTGATGCGCTGTGACTGTGCAACAGGGGAGCCGCTGCATGCGGGAGACCAGGAGCATGCTGTGGGGCTGTGCTGAGTGTGCAGTGATTTAGGAAGGGGGTAGCATCCCAGACAGCAGTTCTTTGGGGGTTACAAAAATGCCCCCAACTGCCTTGTGCATCCTGCTCTCTCCTTCCCCCAGGCCCCAGCTCTCTCCTTTCCCCAGGCCCCAGCTCTCTCCCTCAGAGTCCTGTAATAGCCAAAGTGTCCAGCCTGTGTATGCAAGTACCAATGTGCCCAGCTTGTGTCTGTAATAGCTAATGTGCCCAGTCTGTGTCTGTAATAGCCAAAGTATCCAGCCTGTAAGAGCTAATGTGCCCATCCTGTGCCTGTAATAGCCAATGTGCCAAGTCTGTATCTGTAATAGCCTATGTGCCCAGTCTGTGCCCCCCGGCACTCTCCTTCCCCCAGGCCCCAGCTCTCTCCTTCCCCCAGGCTCCAGCTCTCTCCCTCAGAGTCCTTTGACCCAGGAAAGGAGGAGCCATCAGGGGGAGGAGCCACCTGCAGAGGAGCAGCTGGTGAGAGGACAACGGTGGAGGGAGAGAGAGGGGGAGAAATGTGCTCAGCAGCCTCTACCAACCAATGTACCCATCCTGTGCATGTAATAGCCAATGTGCCCAGTCTGTGTCTGTAATAGCCAAAGTGTCCAGCCTTTGTATGTAAGTACCAATGTGCCCATCCTGTGCCGGTAATAGCCAATGTGCCCAGCTTGTGTCTGTAATAGCCAAAGTGTCCAGCCTGTAAGAGCTAATGTGCCCAGCTTGTGTCTGTAATAGCCAAAGTGTCCAGCCTTTGTATGTAAGTACCAATGTGCCCATCCTGTCCCGGTAATAGCCAATGTGCCCAGCTTGTGTCTGTAATAGCCAAAGTGTCCAGCCTGTAAGAGCTAATGTGCCCATCCTGTGCCTGTAATAGCCAATGTGCCCAGTCTGTATCTGTAATATCCAATGTGCCCAATCTGTGCCTGCATTATCCAATGTGCCTAGTATGTGTCTGTAATAGCCAATGTGCCCAACCTGAAAGAGAAAATATGCCCAGCCTGTGCCTGTAATAGCCAGCAAAAAAAAAAAAAATACATTACACAAAATAAAAAACATAATTTACTGAAAATAAAAAACCTAGAATTACACAAAATAAAAAACATAATTTACTGAAAATACAGTTTAATAAAAACATACATTACATACACTAAAAACCCTCTAATTACTCCTAAAAAAAAAACTTTCCTAAACCAACAATAGGGTAAATAAGTCCACTTATCTTGCCTAAAATGCAATGACGGTTTTCTGGCCTTCGTCCATAGCATAAGGGTCCATCCTTTATTGCTGCAGGTCCGGTGTCCGGTACCCCTAGGGAGAAAAAGAAACATTAAAATTAATAAATAAACACAACATATGATCATTATCTTCCTCCCCTTCCCTATGTCTCTCCCTCCTTATCTCTATCCATCACTATCTCTCTCCCTATCTCCCCCTCTTCCTCTCCCTATATCCCTCTCCCTATCTCTCTCTCGCTCCCTAACTCTCTCCCTCCCTGTCTTTCTCCTCCCTCCCTATCTCCCACCTATCCCTCTCCCTATATCCCTCTTTCCCTATCCCCTCATCCCTCTACCCCCTTACATCTCTCGCTCCCTACCTCTCTCCCACCCTATCTCTTTCCCTCCCTATCCCTCTCTCACTCCATCCTTCTCCCTATTTCTCTGTCTCTATATCCCTCTCCCTATCTCTCTCCCTCTCTATCTCTCTCCCTATCTCTCTCTCCCCCTTCCCTCCCTATCTTTCTCCCCCTCCCTATCTCTCTACCTAACCCTTTTCCCTATATCCCTCTCCCTATCTCTCTCCCTCCCTCTATAACTCTCCTTATGTCTCTCTCCCTCCCCCTCTCTATATCTCTCTTTTCCTATCCCTCTCTCTCCATATCTATCCTTCCCGCTCTCTAATCCCTCTGCCGCTAACTATCTCTATATCTCTCCCTTTCTCTCTATCTCCTTCTCTGTCATTCTCTCTCTAGCTCTCTATCTATGTCCCTCTCTCCCTATCTATCCCTCTCTCTCCCTGTCTATTCCTTTCGCTCTCCTTCCCTCTATCCCTACCTATCTCTCCTTTTCTCTTTATCTATCCCCCCTCTCTCTCTTTCCCCCTCTCTCTATCCCATCTATCTCTATATCCCCCCCTCTCTCTCTATCTCTCTAGCTATACCCCCTCTTTGTCAATTTATCTCCCTCTTTCTCAATCTATCCCCCTCTCTATCTTTACCCCCTCTCTCTCTCTATCCCCTCTCCTCTCTCTCTATCCCCTCTCCTCTGCTCTCTATCCCCCTCTCTCTCTCTTTATCCCCCTCTCGCTCTCTATCTCTCCCTCCTCTCTCTCTATCCCCCCTCTCTCACTCTCTACCCTCCCCCCTCTCTATCCCCTTCTCTATACCCCCTCTCTCTCTATCCCCTTCTCTATACCCCCTCTCTATCTCCAACTCTATCACACTCTCTCTATCTCTCTATCTATGCTCCTCTCTCTCTATCTATCCTCTGTCTCCCTATCTATTCCTTTCTCCCTCCTTCCCTCTATCCCTGCCTATTTCTCAATTTCTATCTCTCTATCCCACTCTGTCTCTATCCCTCTCTCTCCCTCCCTCATCTCTCTCTCTCTTCCCCTACTCTCTCTCTCTATCTCCCCTCTCTCTCTTTCTCTATCACCCCCTCTCTCTCTTTCTCTATCACCCCCTCTCTCTCGTTCTCTCCCCCTCTCTCTCATTCACTCTCCCTCTTTCTATCTCCCCCCTCCTCTCTCTTTGTCCCCCTCCTCTCTCTATGTCCCCCTCCTCTCTCTATGTCCCCCTCCTCTCTCTCTCTCTCTCTATGTCCCCCTCCTCTCACTATATCCCCCCTCCACCCACCTGAAGAGGCTCGCATTGTAGGTACCGGCTGAAGAGGACCGCGTGGTCTGGCCCGGCTGAAGAGGGCCGCATATGGGTAAGGGGGACGGGGAGACACAGGGGTGGAAGAGGGGGGATGCGGTGGGGCCCAGATGAGGAGGCCTGTATGAGGGGAGGAAGTGGCACAGGGGTGGGAGAGGGGGGAAAGAGACACAGGGGAGGGAGAGAGGGGCAAAGTGACACAGGAGAGTGAGAGAGGGGTAAAGAGACACAGGGTAGGGAGAGAGAGGGAAAGAGACACATAGGAGGGAGAGGGGAAAGAGACACAGGGGTGAGAGAGGGGGGAAAGAGACACAAAGGAGGAAGAGCAGGGGAAAGAGGGCCCTTGGGCTGCAGGACCCCTGTGATAAGTCCCTGGGTTGGAGGAGGCAATGGGAATAGAGAGAAGGAAGGAAGAGAGGGAGGGAATAAAGAGGAGGGAGGACAAGAGAGAGAGAGAGACCTCCTGTAAGGGAAGACATGACAGCTGATATACAGCTATAATTAAAGTTTATTACAATATTAAAGTAATGGCTTGTTTTTTTTTGGGGGGGGGGGCGCTTGCCCTTTTGTCCCTAGGCACCAGCCGCCCCTAGTGGCCACAATTTTTTTCCAGCACTGCCTTAACCCTCCTGGGCATGGAGTTCATCAGAGCTGCACAGGTTGCCACTGGAGTCCTCTTCCACTCCTCCATAATGACACAGAGCTGGTGGACCTTGCACTCCCCTACCTTACATTTTAGGATGCCCCACAGATGCTCAATAGGGTTTAGCTCTGGTGACATGCTTGGCCAGTCCACCACCTTTATCTTCAGCTTCTTTAGCAATGCAGTGGTCGTCTTGGAGGTGTGTTTGGGGTCGTTATCATGTTGGAATACTGCCCTGCGGCCCAGTCTCAGAAGGGAGGGGATCATGCTCTGCTTTAGTATGTCGCAGCAGATGTTGGCATTCATGGTTCCCTCAATGAACTGTAGCTCCCCAGTGCTGGCAGCACTCATGCAGGCCTAAACCATGACACTCCCATGCTATGCTTGACTGTAGGCAAGACACACTTGTCTTTGTACTCCTCACCTGGTTGCCACCACACATGGTTGACACCATCTGAACCAAATATGTTTATTTTGGTCTCATCGGACTACAGGACATGGTTTCATTAATCCAGTTACATGGTTACAGTAAGGGGGGTCCGCATTTACGGCCTGCAATGAGCCTTTGGCACATTGCAGCCGATGTGGGAGCCTCCGCAAATGCGGCCCCTCATGAGGAGGGGTAAAATGAGGAAGGGGGTTGAGGAGGGAGGATGAGGTTGAGGGAGGGGCATTAAGGAGGGGGGTTGAGGAGGGAGGATGAGGAGCAGAGTTGAGGATGGGGGGGTTGAGGATGAGGAGGGGAGTTGAGGATGGGGGGGTTGAGGATGAGGAGGGGGGGTTGAGGATGAGGAGGGAGGTTGAGGAATGGGGTTGAGGAGGGATTGAGGATGAGGGGGGTTGAGGAGGGATGTTGAGGAGGGGGGTTGAGGAGGGAGGATGAGGCGGGAGGATGAGGAGGGAGAATGAGGAGGGGGGTTGAGGAGGGGGGTTGAGGATGAGGAGGGGGGGTGAGGATGAGGAGGGCTGTTGAGGAGGGAGGATGAGGAGGGGAGTTGAGGATGGGGGGTTGAGGATGAGGAGGGGGGTTGAGGATGAGGAGGGAGGTTGAGGAAGGGGGTTGAGGAGGGATTGAGGATGAGGGGCTTTGAGGAGGGATGTTGAGGAGGGGGGTTGAGGAGGGAGGATGAGGAGGGAGGATGAGGAGAGAGGATGAGGAGGGAGAATGAGGAGGGGGGTTGAGGAGGGGGGGTTGAGGATGAGGAGGGCTGTTGAGGAGGGGGGTTGAGGAGGGAGGATAAGGAGG
Organism: Discoglossus pictus; assembly: GCA_027410445.1. Taxonomy (NCBI): domain Eukaryota; kingdom Metazoa; phylum Chordata; class Amphibia; order Anura; family Alytidae; genus Discoglossus; species Discoglossus pictus. Next base: position 142,417,352 of record CM050170.1, read on the forward strand.
ATGATAACAGAGGGCACAAGAGGGACTCAGGGGACACAGAGGGCACAAGAGGGACACAGGGGACACAAGAGGGACACAGGGGGCAGCACATTTCCCACCCTCGGCTTATACTCAAATCACTAAGTTTTCCCAGTATTTTGTGGTAAAATAGGTGCCTCGGCTTATACTCGGGTCGGCTTATACTCGAATGTATACAGAAATTAGTAATGAATAAATCTATTAGGAAGAATGAAGCATGAATGTATTAATAAAGTAACAGCAGTGTAAAATATGCTATTTAGCATTTTTTTTTATATATTTTCAATAATTCATTAATTAATTAAATATAATTTACCTATTTCTAATTAATATATCCAGTTGGTGACCTGAGGAGAAAGTGACAGCAATGTGGCAAGTGTGCAGTGTAAATAGGCTGTGTGAGCGAGGGCAAACCGTTTGTTTAGTTGGGTAAAGCGCCATTTTAGAATCGTAATGTTATTAGTTGTAAGTTAGTGTTGTAAAATGGCGGCGAATGTCTATGTGTTACGAGGCTTGCAAGCATTTTCCGTCGTTCCTAATAGTGTATTTTGTACCTCGTACGTTCTTGGGTAAAAGTCGCACGTGCCTGTCGGTAATTTGCGCGGTTAGGGGTCGTGTAGCGTTTTTTCGGCCTCCATTTTTTTCCTCGCTTAGGCGATTTTCGAGTGCCAAACTCTGCAAATTTGGCTTAAAGTTGCGTACAACCTCACTCCCAGACGTCCTGGCTGTCCCCCCATGCTGCGTGTCAGATTTTTTTCTTTTTTTGTGTTTTACGTGTTTTTCGATTTGCGTAGTTCGGCTGCTAAAGTTTGGTATTTTTGCGGGGTCCGGATATTTTTCGGGGTCCAGATTTTTTCCAGGGTCCTGATTTTTGCAAAGTGTCACGGCCCGTAATTTTTTAACGCAGTTTTTTTCAAACTGCTACGGGGCTCGCACTGTGAATTGTATAATTGAGATTTCTGTTGATCTGTAGTCCTGCGGGTCGTAGGGATGAGCGCCTATGGCGCTCATCTCCAGCAGCGCAGTGAGCGCCTTCGGCTAAAAAAAGCTTATGTATAGGTACAACCAAACACAAGATATGCCTGGCATGCTGCTTTCCCTAGGATCATGGAGAGTTGAAAATGACTGAACGACTAAACAACAGCAAGAAAAAAATATGGAGCACAGATTAATTTTCCCTAAACGTTGTCTTCACACATTCTCAAGTCTTCTGAGCATCTCATGCTTTTAAATGTAATTATGGACGGTTCTGTAACAATCAATACTTTTATGGCTAGGACAGCAAGTGGTGTGGCCATAAATTCCTTTATAATTATAGGTGCTACAGTGCCCTCAGCTGGAGAACTGTGGCTATGTCAGGCTACACACATAAATATATGGAGAAAATTAGGAGGGATTATTAGGAAGTCTAAGGGCCCTATTAAATTCCTTGAAAATTGCAAAAGTTACCGACTGTACATAGCATTTCAGGGCATGATCATGATCAATTAAGCGATTTAGAAACAGCCAATAGTAAATGAGACGTCATTGTCACACCAGCCACTGCTACATTTGCCATTTACGGGTTTGAAGGCAATTGCGGGCTTGTGGAATTGATGCAATTAAATAGCGATTTGAGCAATTGTAACATTTCTGAGCCCTAATTGAGCAGTAAGGATATTATTGAAATGGAGCCCACTAAATAATAAATGGTAGCTTCAGAATTTAAAAGCCCACATAAGTCTCAACATGTGCTATGCATCATCAGATAGAGAGAAGAGAAATATTTTCTACTTTGAAATTGCAGCTAAATTGATTGTGTTATATGCATTTGTAGTTTTGGTTTCACGTGGCAGCGTGTCTATCTTACCTTGACTTGGCTGTATACACAATGAGCTGCCCTATGTGGTGGCACTTGTTATAACCAGCTGTGCAGGCTAAAGAAGTGCTGAACTTCCCATATTGATTGCATTGTTCTTTTTCACCATTTAGAGAGATAATACATTGGTTACAACTAGTTCCTTTTCCCCTTTATTTGTTTTTAATAACAATCTTTATTTATATTACTAGCCACTTGCCCGCTCAAAAATGACGGCATAATATTTGCAAGCCTCGCAATCCTGCTACACATTGCAAGCCTCGCCATGCGTGGCAAAGCCTGGCTTTGCTATGCTTGTCTATTCTCTCTCTTCTTCCCTCTTTCTATGTCCTTTCCCTCTTCTCGCCTTGTCTCTCCTCTCTGCGAGCCTCACAATGAGCGCCTTCGGCACCCATTGCCAACCTTGCAATTAGCTCTCTCATTGCGGGCCTCAGCATGCGCTATGCACATGTGCAAACCCGCAACTCCCCCCCTTCTTTCTGCAGCCATTACGGGCCTCGCAATGAGCGCCTTCATCGCTCATTGAGGGCCTCTCCCCCTGCGTCCACTGCGTCCTTCACATTGAGCGCCTTCGGCTCTCATTGCGGGCCTCTCCCCCCTCTACCTTGTGGGCCTATTGCGGGCCTCGCAATGAGCTCCTTCGCCGCTCATTGCGAGCCTCTCACCCCTGCAACCATTGCGGCAATGAGCACCTGATGGTCTATTGCGGGCCTCGGCATGCGCTATGCACATGCTCAGACTTGCACCTTTGCAAGAGTTACACACAAACTCGCAATTACCACAACTATGCATGTGATAGAAAACAGATATAAACGCTAAAGAACTTGAGTATGAGACAAACACTGGTATTGTAATGCTTTCAATAATTATTTTTATAACCAAATAAAACGTATTACTGTAAAAAAAACGTACTGGTATCTAAATCACAAAGGCAGTAACTGTGACCACTCTGTCATCTAGGAAATATAATGACGGTGACAGCAAAGGCTGAACCTCATTATCTAAACAGATTCTTGTGGGATGGCGCCATACAATCAATAACTAAACAGAAAATTTCTATATCAGTTCTTGATCAACTTAAAAACATTAAACCACTTTTTCACTGGATTTTCAAGGTTTTACCAGATGGTTCACATTAGTTTTAATTTCTATTTAAAGGAATTTGGAAGGTCCCTGCATTTTACTAGTTGTACAATATATATGGTTATCTATTTAATTCTATGTACTTTATTTTATTAAGAAGTGCTTATAAGGTTTGCCTAAAGTCTGATAAATTGTCCTTATGTGGCACTGCCCTCTGCAGCTCACAAAGACACAGACTCTGAAGGACTAAATGTGCATTGTAGTTTCCTAGCCTATCAAGGACCATGTCTCAGCACTGTGTTGCAGAATGTTGCTGAGCGATCATCACTGATTGGTTAGTACGAGACACCACTCAGCAAGTACAGCAGAGTCTGTGTCTTCGTGGGCTGCAGAGCCAAGCAGGTAATATTTGATTGTTTTTAGGCCGTAAAAATAGCTTATAAGTACTTCTTAATGAAACAAAATATATAAAAGTAAGAAGATACACAGGGATATTATATACCTACTAGCGACTTGCCTGTCAAAAATGACAGGGCAATAAAAAAGTGTTGAAATGCTGTTTGTGACACAATGTGGGTGTACTGGGTGCCTCAACTTTATAGACCACTATAGGACACTAATGAACCCATGTAATAACACTATAAGGGCCATTAGGGTCATCCAGTGTAAGCACTACACTATTAACTCTAACTATACCCCATTAACCCAACCCTGGGCCTATTTAATCCTAACAGTATGCATTTAACTCTAACAGTATCTATGTAATCTTAACTGGGTCTATTGAACCATAACTGGGCCTATTTAACTCTCTGTAAGCCTTTTTAACCCGGTCTCTTATGGGGTCTATACAGAGCCTCATAAGCCCCTATTTAACCCCATGAGCCCTATAAGGGTATATAAAGATCCTCATGGGACAGTTAGAAGGCTAGCATTAACCCCATAAGTGCTATGAGGGTCCTCTGGGCCCTCATGACACTAAGTACAAACACTACACTGCCCTATCCCCCCTAATAAACCATTAAATCTAAATTAACCCCCCTCTACCCTAACCTATTAACATCTACACTACCTACCTACACTACCTACCCCATAATAAACTCCCCACACCACTAATTACAGAAAATAATAAAACCTAAGTCACAAAAAAAATAAAACCTATGTCACAGAAAATAATAAAACCTAAGTCATAGAAAATAAAAAAGTTACATTACAAAAAATAAAAAAAGCTACATTACAGAAAATAAAAAAGCTACATTCCAACCCCTCCAGTACAGAAAATAAAAAAAATATTACACACCTATCTAAATACAATACCCTCTATCTGAAATACAATACCCTCTATGTAAATGCAATACCATCTAAAATACATACATACCCCTATGTAAAATACATACCCCCTATCTAACATACATTAAATCCTATCTACATACACAAACCCTAAATCTAACCTAAAATATCATCAGTAAAACCACTTACCTTTGCAGATGTCCCTTCAGATTGCCCCCCAGAAAAAAAAAATTAGTACAAAAGGGTACATAGTAAAATAAACATTCTAAGTATTCTAAATATTCCACTCACCTTTCCAGCATGTCCCCCTCTTTCTTATTGTTTTCTCCAGCGCGGCCCCTGTTAAAAATAAACATTAGATTGCTACAACGTATACACACACAAAATAAAATATAATAAACGTAATATACATTCAACTTACCTCAGCGCAATGTCCCCGTGCTCCTCCTCTCCTGCCCCGGCTGGGCCCTGGAAGAATCTGCGCTATACCAAAAAGAACAAAAAACTAATGGAGCTCCGCACTCTCGGTGCTCCCCAATGCTAATGAGGCCCCTCGAGCCTTTTACATAAGAAAATTGGCAGTGGTCGGCTTCTGATTGGCTAAGGCACCTGTCAATCTTTTTTAAACCAATCAGAAGGCTCTATTGCCTTCAGCCAATCACAATGGGATACACCCCCACAGGGTGACTGGCTGGAGGCATCTGCACCTTCTGATTGGCTGCAGTCTAATTGACAGTGACAACAGACAATCAAAAGGTGCTATTCCCTTCAGCCAATCACAATGGGATACACCGCCACGGGGTGATTGGCTGAAGGCATCTGCGCCTTCTGACTGGTTGTAGTCGCAGAAGGTGCATATGTCTTCAGCCAATCACCCTGTGGGGGTGTATGCCATTGTAATTGGCTGAAGGGAATTGCGCCTTTTGATTGGCTGTTGTCACTGTCAATTAGACTGCAGCCAATCAGAAGGTACAGATGCATTCAGCCAATCACCCAGTGGGTGCATTAGCCAATCAGAATGGGATATTGGTATGTAACCCATTCTGACTGTCTCACACCTTGGTGCGTTCTATTTGGCTGCCTGGCTTAACTGTTTGTGTGCCACGGGGCCATTTAAGGTCCCACGGCGAGGAATTTAAATGCAGTGGGGGACACGATCACGACCCCCACTGCAAGGGTTAATGTCGGGACATTGCGGGTCCCCCATGGGGACCCCCAGCATGAGCTTAATGTGGGCACACGTCGGAGGTCCGATTGGACCTCCGCAGCAAGGGGTTAATGTGGGGAACCCGAGCTTATCTCGGATCTCTTAATGTGGAGGTTTGTCCAAGTTGTACACGACTGGCAGTGTTTTGCGCGGTCCAGGGTCGTGAAGCCTCATTTTAATTTTTTTCGCCCGCCAATTTTTTTTATTTGTGTGCAACCCTCCTTACAGACATCCTGGCTGTCCCCATGTGCTGTGTGTGTGAGTGTACTTTTTTATATGTGTTTTTGGGTTTGCGCAGTTCGGGCGGTTACTGCATTGTTTTTTGACCGTGGCTCGTAATTTTGGGTCACAGGCAATGAGGGAGAGGAGGAGGGGAAGAGAGACACAAGGGAGGGAGAGGAGGAGGGTAAGAGAGACACAGGGTAAGGAGAGGAGGAGGGGAAGAAAGAAACAGGGTAAGGAGAGGAGGAAGGGAAGAGAGACACAGGGTAAGGAGAGGGGGAGGGGAAGAGAGACACAGGGTAAGGAGAGGAAGAGGGGAAGAGAGACACAGGGTAAGGAGAGGACAAGGGGAAGAGAGACCCACGGTAAGGAGAGGAGGAGGGGAAGAGAGACACAGGGTAAGGAGGAGGGGAAGAGAGACATAGGGGAGGGAGAGGAGGAGGGGAAGAGAGACACATGGTAAGGAGAGGAGTAGGGGAAGAGACTTGGGGGAAGGAGAGGATCTTTGTGTAAGTCCCATGTGTTTAATTGGCTCACCTAAGTGGTGCAGGTTAACGGCTCGCCTTGTTATGTGACTCGTACGCACCACGCAAAGCGTGACGACGTCTCGTAGTTTGAAAACTATTATATGTGATTAAAAAACTTCCAAATCACTTTTAAGAATCCAAAATTTTCCACAATCGCTTTAGTGAAAAACACCCAGCTGTTTGCTTTGGGAATGTGTAGTCACCTTTCTAACGTTCCATGACAAACTCTCTTTTAAAAAACAGTAACAGTGAAATATAAGTTACTTTCTGTCTAGCAGCATTATGTTTAGACTACTCTATATGCATTTATACATTTAATTTGTTCTATTATCTTTAAAGGTATATATAAGATTCCTGGGTTTCAAATGTTTGGTAAGAAACAGGCAGTGATTATCAGAAAAATATGTGTTATATAGATAAGTTCAGTGTACTTACAAAATTATAGGCAGGAAAGTAAAATCCAGCTTTGAACACCCACAGGAAGCTTACATAACCAAGTACACTGAGGAGAGGAAGCGAGATACAGAGTTTGACCTTTCTGGTAGAGACCACAGGAATTACTTGCTCCAGGGTGGAATCACATGGTTGGATGGGGTCTGAGCTCACAGTTGAATCAGAGCACAAGGAGAGAGAGAGAGAGAGAGAGAGAGACTACATATCCCAGGCTACTTTGCAACACAGGAACCCCAGAGTTTAATACAAATGAATCAGCGAACCTCTACTTTCTCCTGATTGGCCAAAATGAATTATGAATTGTATGCTAAACTTAGCAGGGATTTTCAGGGGTGTCAACTAACAAAAGATGCAGCTTGCAAACTGAAAAGATTTAGCAGACATCAGAGTGAGTTTGTGAATGTTTATTTTTGATTTTTCCATGTAAATGTTAGCATACACTACTGATTCTCCTCTATCAGATGCATCCATAATCCAGGAATCTTATGTATGCCTTTAATCATAATTGGTATTTTACTTGTGCAAACTACATTAAAATATTGCATTTCCAGTGCTGCCTGTGAATAGTTTGTTTTTGCTTAGAGTATTGTCCATTTTATCTGCCATGCTTTACAACTGCAATAACTGAATAGGGGCCCATGGGAAGCATCCCAGTTCTGCATCTGGTACCATAGTCACAAAATACAACAATAGAATAAATATTTTGGTGCAATGGAAAGTTTCAGTAGAACAAAAGCCAGGCAAATACAGATAATTAAATCGTACTCTCCAATGATTAATATATTTTATTTTTTGTAGAGCACCAGCTGATTCCATAGCTGCCGTTCAGTTATGTCCGACTTTTATTGACACTATGGACCGCAGCACGCTACTCTTATTGTGCTTATCCATAAGATTATCTTGGAAAATATGTTGGAGTGGATTGCCAGTGAACAGCAATTTGTCTTATCTCTCTGCTATGACTTGCCTTCTTGGGTGGCCCTACATGGTATAGCTCACAGCTTCATTGAAGTACACAAGCCCCCTCATCATGACAAGGTAGAGATCCAGAAGAGGTCTTTAGCACTAGGATACAATAAATACATGATACAATGTGACATACATCAATAAGACAAGACAGAACATGTTTACATATATACTGATGCATGAGGGCCCTACCCTACAATCCTTTGCATTCATGACTGTATGTGTTAGGTATTTTATTCTGTTTTCTCACAGCGGGCATGGTCTGCTGACACTGCTGACCTTCCTCTTGACCGGTACTTGCATAAGCAGCTTCCTGTGTTTGCAACAGTCCCATAACTATCACAACTTTGCAGGCTCCAGACTGGGTGCCTGCCACACACAAGATTGATCCCACAAAGTGGGATACTGTATAAACCACTGGGTAAAAGGTATATGTAAGTGGGAATAAAATGGTTAAAGCACCATCCCCCCTTATGGATTGTGACAATGTTGTGGTGAAGGGGCTTGTGTACCTCAATACTATACCATGTAGGGCCACTCAAGATGAGCAGGTCATAGCAGAAAGGTCAGACAGATGGGGGGCCACTGGAGAAGGAACTGGCAACCCACTCCAGTATTTTTGCCATGATAACTATATGGATGAGCACAACCACAGACATAACAATATGGCAAGATGAGCCTTGCATGCTGTGGTTCTAAGTGTCATGGAGAGTCGGACAGTACTAAACCACTGAATAACAACAAAAGCACATTGATGAACGTATATTTAATTCTACAATTTTTAGAAACTACACTTAATAAAATAAACTATAGCCTGTAATGTATTACATTTTATTTGCAATTGTTCTGCTGTTATCCACCATTTTGGTTACTGGTGAAAACTTACTGAGGTGGGAGCAGACTTTGATTTCACATGAAGTTTCTATTTACACAATGGGAATATGATATCTACAAACGCCAGAAGTATCAGTAGCCGTAATCGAAAAAGTATTACTTTACAAGGATACACCCTCCTGAGAAAGTAACCAGGCAAAAATCAGCTAAATAATTATCTCTCTATTGCTGCTACTGAAAGCGCTGGCACTTGAAGATATCACATTCCCATTGTGCAGACAGAGATTTCCAGGCAAATTAAAGTCTCCTCCTATCTCTGTTCAGTAGAAACCAAAATAGCAGCAGCATAATTGCATTTAAAAAATAAGAAATAAGACACTACATTATTTTATTTTCCATCTAAATTCTAAAGTTAGATATTTTAAATGACCTTTAGATTGTAAGTTTGTGAGTTTTCAATCTTGTGTCCGGAGCTTTAGGCAAAGCTCTATGCACATTAGATTCTAATCTCAGACAGTTCTCTCCATTCTTTGCAATGTGTTAATATTATTTTTGCTTTGTACTTAACCCCTGTATGCGGTATAGAATATGTTTGCATGGTACAAATAAACAATAAAATAATAATAATTTAATAGACCACTTGACTTGATCACTGGCAAACCCAATTTGACAGCAAGGGTATCAATGTATTCATTATTATACATATTTTCCTTAATGGGGCAGCCATATCTATTTTAGTTCACCTGATTTGTCACCAACAGGTAAGAAATCAATTAAGTTCTATTGAGGTGATTTACATTCTGCCATGCAAACGTTCATAGGAGACAAATACAACGCTCTATTTCTAAAGAAACTGCAACGGAGACTCCTTTTGCAGCATATTTTTGCCCATGATTACGGTTAGTTCTTCAAAAGTGCTGTATCATAATAATAAGTCTGGAAATGTCCTTTAATTCCTTAACTCTTTTTCATCTATTTATATATATATGCGCCATGTATCAATTTGCTTAAAGATATATCTACATTTTCCTTTTTTTCTAATCTAACACCTGCTGCTTACATCAGACAAACACACAGATTTTTTTTAAATTTAAAAATAAAACTTATTTTCCACACCCCCGGAGCTGCTTACATTGTACCTACCAATAGAAACACTGCATTCGGTTAAGGATTTTAACTCTTTACTAACCTTCAAGCCAGCAGCAACTCAATGCAGAGATCTACAGAGCAATGGCTGAGCTGCTCCTTTCTACTGTGTGCAGGGGACTACACATCCCATGATGCCTTCCTGCACAAACTGCTTTTACAGATAGATATAATGTTATAGCGTAATTACGGATTTGATGTTAATTTTAGCTAATTTTAACTCTGAAAATGAATTGCTTGCAAAAGCAAGAGATTTACTAAATGTATGGTTTTTACGTTTATTTTTGTATTTTTTCATGCAATTTATTTTTTTCATACACTACTGATTCTTTTACTGACATCAGATGCGTTCATAAGCCAGGAAACTTAAATATGCATTTAAAGGAACTCTGTCACAATAAGAATCAAGTTTTTTTGTAATTATTCTTAAAAAGCATGAAAAACTGGCTATGGATTGCACTAGCCATTTTTCTAAACCAAGCCATTCCTGAAATATTCAGCATTGTTTGTGCTGATGGAAATAAGCAGCCCCAGGCCACCACAAATACAGTACCCCCATTGTTATCATAAAGTTGTATTGCATCCCCCACCCTTATCAAGTTGAAAATTAGCATACTGAGTCACTCATTAGTATAACAGTGCAGCACAAACAATATTGAATATTTAAGGAATGAGTTATGACTAGTTTAATGTATAATCAGTTTTTACTTTTGTTTTTAAATGTAAATTGATACATTATGACAATGTGCTGAAAATAAAGGTGAGAGCCCTATGTTGTGTAAATTCTGCATGGGAAAGTATTGTGATTTTTACTAAAAGGAGTCAGAGCAAGAAAATAAGCTCATCACTTCCTGTGCATTGATTCTCATGTCTGCACGCATCCATGAATAAGCAGGGAAATTCAGCCTTGCTTCCCCATTTTGACGTTCACATCACTGTATTCAAAGGTTCCTCTTAATCTTGTACATAATAAACAATTGTACCACTGCTCCAGATACACAGTGCACTTAATAACACAGAGTCATATCTTTAAAGGCTCTGCTTGGGTCAGTTTTGCAGCTTCTTAGGCTGTATAAAAAAAAAAATTGTGCAAAACAGACGTCTGATAATCTTTTAGCCCATTAGGTTGGTAGCTGCACATCTCTGTTCCCGCTGTGTTTACAGATGAGGTGGCGATACCATGTAATGATCTTGACACCTTCAAAACGACTGTGGTAATGTCTCTACGTGTTTCACTCAGTATAGGGCTTCTTCAGAAGTGAGATAGCTAGAGAGAGACAGAGGGGGGTAGAGAGAGGGAGGAGTGAGTGAGAAAGATAGAGAGAGAGGGAGAAATAGAGAGGAGAGAAGGGGAGAGAGAGAGAGAGAAAGGGAGGAGTGAGTGAGAGAGAGGGAGGAGTGAGAGAGTAGGGGAGACAGAAGGGGAGAGAGAGAAGGGGAGAGAGAGAGGGAGGGAGAGAGATAGAAGGAGAAAGAGAGGAAAGAGAGAGAGAGAGAGAGGAGTGAGAGAGAGAGAAGGGGAGAAACTGATGAGAAAGATGGCAATACACGAGGAAGTATAAAGGGATAAAGGAGGAGGTTCCAGAAGCTGACAGGCTATTGGTTTCCTGTCTTGTTAAAATTAAAAAGGTGTAAATCTTATATGATAATTATGAGCAGGTAAAACATTAATCAGTAAATCTGTTTAAATCATATATATATTAATAAAAAAAATGTCTGATGATATTTGTTCAATAATTACATTTAAGCACATTATTATGAGAAGGTGAGTACAGGTAAAAGTATTAATTAAAGAGACAAGGAAGGTTTCTGGATTTCATTAGGTATATAATATCCCTGTGTATCTGTTTACTTGAATGTACTTTATTTTATTAAGAAGTGCTTATAAGCTCTGTTTTCTCTGTACATGAATACACAAACTGTGTAGTGCTGTGTTTTAAGTTAGCCTGTCTATGCCCTCACTCAATTATCATGTTGCAGGATGTTTCTACTGATTGGTTACTATGAGACAGTGCAAACCCTTTACTTAGAAGTACACTGTCTGCAAAGGGGAGAAACTGTTTGTAAGATGTTAGACAGAAAAAAACAGGGTTTATCAGCACTTCTTAATAAAGGAAATGAAAGATGAACAGGTATATTACATGTCCCTTTGAGAAATCGGTGACTTCTCTGAAGATGCTTTTCTGAATATGACTTGCATAGCTGTTAATTGTTGCATACATCAAAAACATTTGAAGATTTTTCTAATCTGCTGTGATCCTTTAATTTGGTGCCCTTTGAATCTGCTTAATTAATCCACTCAACATTTTCCTTTCCCAAAATTGTCAAAATGTAATTTTCTATCCTTTTAAAAAGTACACGATGTACAATGTACTGCAGAATTAGGCACTGTGCCTGTATCAACAACCCAGCTGATCTATTACTGCAGGTGAGAGCACATGTCCTTTACTCAACATTATTTCTTATAAGAATTTACGCTAATGGTTGATGACAGTGTACAGTACAGCTGAGCGCAACTGAGGCAGTCAGCAAAGGACAAAATGAACCAAGTGATTTGCATTAACCACAAAAAATTATATGTATATACACACACATGTACATCTATCTATCTATCTATCTATCTATCTATCTATCTATCTATCTATCTGTCTGTCTGTCTATCTATCTATCTGTCTGTCTGTCTGTCTGTCTGTCTGTCTATCTATCTATCTATCTGTCTGTCTATCTATCTGGCCAGTCTCTCTCAGCCTTTATAAGCAGTTCCGGCCCTCCTCTTCTTTGCACACTTCAGTTCAGTTTTTGAATCTGCGTCTGGAGGTTGTCTCTCGGCGCTCCCTTGTCTTTGGTTCCACCAAGTCCTACAATTGCAGACTTTGGCTCTTTGGTCTCAGCTACAACTCCATAAGTCTATTCAGCTTTCGGTAAGCATTGCAATTCATCTTTTTGGCTTTATCAAGCCCTACATTTACAGGTTTGTGCTCTTTTCACAGGTTTTGGCCCTCTTTGTTTGCAGATTTTGAAGCATTTTTTTTTACCTCATTTTGCATTGTTTTGACTTACCATAAGTCCTAAATCAGCATTCACTGGGCACTACCTCAATTTCAAACCCATTGGTGTCCATGCCATGCTCAAGGACATGCCTCCTCTTCGTCATGTGGCTTCCTACAAGCCCCCAGGCTTTCCATATGTCTTAGGCGTTACCTCAGTCATTTTTGACCCCCTCTTTGCCTTTTTTTATTGTCACATAACTTTCAACAAGCCCTTATTGTAGATACGTCCCATATCTACAAAACAGCATCCTTGCCCATGTTTCAAGGTAACACATTCAGCTTTCACCTCATTGCTGATCCGACCTGTGATGACCAGACTCTTTGGGTCAAGGTATAATATATAAGAATACTCCAGGTGGACACTGCATCAGCAAAGTAATACTACACAATACTATCAGATAGTAATTATATGTATTAATACAGTGCCAGGATATTACATCAGGTATTTCCATTGCAAATTAATACTGCTCCAAGATAATACTACACAGGGTAGTAATACTCCAGATCAACAATGCATCAGCATAGTATAACCAATATGTGATATATTTCAGAGATGAATAAGATTGGACCTTCATCTTCCAAGACCTCAAGGATGTGAGGTACTAGAATTACTTTCATCGGATCCTTCACTCTGGTCAGGTGTCTAGTGGGTCTCCTACTTCTCTGTAGTGCTATTCGATATATGTCCATTTTTGGGGTATATCAAGAGTGAAATCCCAAGCTCTTATATGATTTCAAAGGCTACTATATAGATCAGTAGTTTATTGTTAGACAGCAATTGAGCTCAAGAACTCACATAGAAGGATTATATCTTATATCTAGTCAGTTTTGCTCCAGACTTGATAAAGAGAAGTCACTGATATCACAGTCTGACTGGATAAGTATGCATATGGAACAAGATATCTAGAAGATATATATGTCAAAATCATCAGAGAAGATAAGAGCTGCCTTGAAGAGGAAACATTTTCATTGGTAGTATTAGCAATTTATACAAAATCCAGAAGACCCACAAACTGTTATCAGTTCAAATTTAAATATACCCCTATTGAACATGTGGTGAATGTCAGCAGCAATAAAAGTAGTTCCAGCACAGTATGTCTAGATGCAGTATCCTGTATTTATGATTTTGTATACTGATCCTGTTTTAATATTTTTAAATGCTGCATCCAAGGAAGGAGATTTTATAGACATTGGCTGCTTCGGTAAGAGACCCCCCAAAAAACCTGAAAGATCTGCCGGGTAGGTTTGGCAATAACAGCCTTATCAAGCACAACTAAAGAAAGCAGATCTCCTCATGACCCCCATCAGTGTCCTGGTCCATGCCTAAATGCATGTCTCTTTTCTTCATCACATGGCTTTCAACAAGCCTGCGTTGTAGATTTGGCCCATATCTAACGAACAGCATTCTTGCCCATGTTGAAGGTAATGCTTTTGGCTTTCTCTAAGCACCTCATTGCTGACTTTGCTCCATCAGCCTCCTTGCTCATGCCTAAGGACTCATCCTTCCCTCTATGCAGGCCAGATGTAGGTATCTACTGTGTCAATTCAGTTACACCTGAATAGATAGGCTGCCCCAACAGCAAATACAGAGAGCCCTCTAACACAACCAGTCTCCAGCCAATGGAGATCATTGCTTTGGTGGTAAACATTATGTCTGAACATTTAGCAGATTTCTGATAAAGCCACCTCTGTCCATTGACCTTTTAGTGGGTGGATACCAGCATTAGCCAAGTCTGTACTTTGACACCACGTTTAATATTGAATGTTGCTTTTTTAAATTAAATCTAATTTTTTAATGACTAATGCCTAAATAAAACATCTAACTGATGTTCTTAGGTCACTACACTGGTCCTTAAAACCATAATTCAGTTTATTATATAAAAGGTTTTGTATTACTACATTAATTCCAATGCAATTTTTAACTATTGATAATGTTTAAGTTATACAAACTAATTGTTATATATTATATTAAATGAATACAGTAGAAATAGTGAGAACCCAGAGTATCAATAACCTTTTTACATGCTCTCGTTTTTTATACTTGGCTTTAATATGTGAATTTTCTAACAGATGTTTACAATATAATGCGCCAATTTGCTTTCACTACTGTATTACGCTAAAATTGTTCTCTGATCGTTTGCAGATGGCGTTATTGTGCTGAACCTCACACCTACCTGGCAAACATGGAACGGATGACTGGAAATATTTTGTTTGTGTAAAAGATTCTCTTAGCAACTAGATGACAATGGTGAATTGATGCTCAGAATCTCCCTGTGTTATTTAATGATATCTGTTTTATGCTTGGTAACTATTTGATGCAGTTTGTATCATCGATGGATTTCTTAAAATGAATAGCATTTTGGTCTAAACTTTGTTTGATCCCTGAATGAGATTTTTTGCACTGACAGAAGATAAATGCAAATAATCACAATATCCGTAAAAGGGAACGTGATGATGTTACTGCAATGGGAGGCAAATCGAATGCTTTCGGAAGAAATAATATTTTATTATAAATATGAAAGATCATAACCCGGGGGGTAACTAGGCTCCAGAATTCTCCTGCTGTGGCTACAGGAATCCTCCCTTGCACAGTGGAGTTAATAGGCTTCTTGGTGACTGATTTCTATTCTAGGACCATCAGAATAGAATAGAGCCAAGGGGTTGAAAATATCAAACAGAGGTTATAACCTCTAAATAAAAATGAGAACACCTACTTATGTTCCCTAGAAGAGTGTCTCTTTATTGTAAGAGGAAACATTTATAGGCAAACAGAACTATACAACTTTGATTCAACCCACAAACATGATTAAATTACCTGTCCTGCTCATCCATCGGCCTATTCTCTATTATGCTATACTTTGGGATGCAATATGGGCAAGATAGAAGTCCTATTCTTATATGAGAAGTAGCCTTGGGTAGGCACTAATTGCATATAATAGTCCTAGAATTTTATTGCCCTGCTGAAAACACTTTTACCCTCACTCATAAGCAAGCAAATATGGTATAATCATACTGTGGTATACCGTTAAAAATATATATTTATATACAAAGGTCAGAATATTCCCAGTAATTTGTTTTGGGACTTTTTATAGGATGAGCTATTGCTATCCAGAACCTTTACATCTGTATATATATGTATTATAGATCCTAGGATCTACCACAAAGACAGGACTACTCCAATTGGATTAGCAATCACCTCTCTCCTCCACAGTACTGTTAGGTGTGGACCTAATAACCCCTCTATTAAGAGTACATTCAACATTTAGTGGTTTATGTCCACACATCCATTAGCCTATTTTTTATTTTTTGTTTCAATCCTGGGATTTTTTACCCCTTGTTTTTAAAGTAATCGCTGTTGTCACCCCCTATTACACATTTTTTTCCCACTTTTTGTATATACATTAACCAGTCCATTGTCCAGTTTTCCTGTTTCTGCTGATGGAATTAGCCGAGACTGGAAATGTGATCAAGAGGATGAAAAGCAAGTGAGTACAACAATATTTAGGAAGGGTTAACGGGGGCAAGAGCTTCAAAGTGGGCCATCACAGGACCAATTTGAAAGAAGACTACCTCCCAATGTAAAGTCAATGGGGAAAATGGAGAGGACTTAATTCTTTCAGGTTTTCAGTGGGGGTCGGCAGGCTTAATCGTCCCATAAAATAAAGTTATTTTACATAAAGATGGTACCATTCTTGATCGTCAAATGAAATATAGATATTTTACATAAAAGTGATAACAATCAGGTATTTAAAAAAAAAAAGATTTAGCTAGGTGACTTAATTAATTTTGTCTTACTCAGTGTTATTATACCACTAGCGACTTGCCCGTCAAAAAATGACGGTCAATAAAAGAAAGTGTTGAAATGCTGTTTGTCACTCAATGTGAGTGTATTGTGTGCCTCAAGTAACTAAATTCCTCAAAAAGCAAAAATCTACATGACATAAAATAAGAAAAACTAATATCACCAAAAATATAAAATGTACATTACAGAACCAAAAAAAGAAACCTAAGTGACCAAAAATAAAAAAAGGAACATTACAGAAAAAAAAAAATACATTACAACCTCCCGTCACTACAAAATTTTTTTTTAAATTACATACCTGAAAATTAAATACATATAATACAATACAACACAATTAAATAAAATAAAATACAATACAATTAAATAAAATACAATACAATTAAATAAAATACAATACAACCCTAAGTAATATACATGCCACTATCTAATATACATGCCACTATCTACTATACATGCCACTATGTAATATAAATGCCACTATGTAATATACATGCCACTATATAATGTAATATACATCCCACTATGTAATATACAATACTATCTAATAATACATCCCCCTATCTATCTAATATACAATATATGCTATCTATATATATATAGCTACCCTAATTGTAAGCTACAATAAAATAATTAAGACCACTTACCTTTGAGATGTTTCTTCAGATCAGCAACCTACAGTAAAAAAGATTCCAAAAATAAATACAACACGTTTACATGAAATACCTAAACATTCTAAACATTCTAAACATTCTAAATATTCTAAATATTATACTCACCTTTCCAGCATGTCCCGTTCCAGCATGTCACGTCCTCCATGTTCCGTCCACCATGTTCCGTTGGCCATGTTTGCATCTTGTCCGGCGGTACTCTTGTAAAAAAAAAAAATTACATTAGTAAACATAAAGCAAAGTTAAATAAACACAATCTACATTATACTTACCTTTCTGCAATGTCTCTGGCCTCCTCGTCTTCTCCGGAAGCATCCGCGCATGAAGAAAAAAAAAAAGCAACACACATCCGCCCTGGCGGATGTCTCCGATGCTAATGACCTTCCTATGGAGTATTCCAGAATAAAACTGTCAATGGCGGTTTCTGATTGGCTGAAAAGGCTGTCTTTCAAATTCAGCCAATGAGAAGACCCCATTTGTGAACCAATGAAAAAAGTATACACCCCACAATTCTATTGTGATTGGCTATTGTCAGTGCAACCAATCAGAATGCGCAGAGGCTCCAACCAATCACCCTGTGGGGGTGTATTCCATTGTGATTGGCTGAAGGCATCTGCGCCTTGTGATTGGTTTAAAAAAAGATTGATAGGTGCATTATCCAATCAGAGTGGGATTTTAGGGTGTATCCCTTTCTGATTGACTCACACATTGGCGCCTACTGATTGGGTGAATTTGATAGACAGCGTTTTCAACCAATCAGAAGGCGCCATTGCTTATTTTCTTCCGGAAAATTCTACTGGAGCCTCATTAGCGTATATATTTTTTTATTTTTTTTTACAGGGCGTGGCAGAAGAGCATCCGGAGGAGGCTGGAGACATCGCGGGGAGGTAAGTATAATGTAGATTATGTTTATTTTATTTTGATGTATGTGTATTAATGTTGTGTTTTTTTTAACAGGTGCCGCGCCGGAGAAGGATTTAAAGAATGCCGGACGGACATGGCGAAAAGGTGAGTAGAATATTTAGAATGTATAGAATGTATATAATCTATAGAATGTATAGAATGTCCATGGTTGATCGCAATGGACATCTGCAAAGGTAAGTGGTCTTAATTATTTTTATTTTAGCTTAGACTTAGATTAGTTTATATATAGATAGCATTTATTGTATGTTAGCTAGGGGTTTTATATAGATATTGTATATTAAATTGTGTTATTTATTTAGATAGATTGGGAATGTATTATTATATAGATAGGATGTATATTAGATTATGGTATTTATTTAGATAGATTGGGAATGTATTATTATATAGATAGGATGTATATTAGATTATGCTATTTATTTAGATAGATTGTGTAATGTATATTAGATAGTGGTGTATTGTATTGTAATTGTATGTATTTGTATTGTAATTGTATGTATTTGTATTGTATGTATTTGTATTGTATGTATTTGTATTATATGTATTTCCTTTTCAGGTGTGTATTTTTTTTTTCTGTAGTGAGGGGGGGTTGTAATGTTTTTTTTTCTGTAATGTTCCTTTTTTTATTTTTTGTGACTTAGGTTTTTTTATTTTGTGTAATGTAGTTTAATTTTTTTTGTGAATTAGTTTTTTATTTCATGTAATGTAGATTTTTTTTGTGACTTTAGGCTTTTTTATTTTCTGTAATTAGAGTGGTGGGGGTTAATAGGGGGTAGGTAGTGTAGATGTTAATAGTTTAGTGTACAGGGTGTTTAGTTGATTTTTAATGTTTTATTGGGGGTTGTATAGTGCAGTATAGTGTTAATACTTAGTGTCATGATGGTCCTTGAGGACCATCATGGCACTTCTTTGGTTAATGTAGTGTTGTAACAGGCCCATAATGGTGTTAATATACCCTTATGGGACTGATGGGGTTAAATAGAGGGTTATGGGGGTCTGTATTGACCCGCATTAGAGTGGTGGGGGTTAATAGGGGGTAGGTAGTGTAGATGGTAATAGGTTAGTGTAGAGGGTGTTTAGTTGATCTGTAATGTTTTATTGGGGGTGGTATAGTGCAGTATAGTTTTTATACTTAGTGTCATGATGGTCCTTGAGGACCATCATGGCACGTATGTGGTTAATGTTGTAACAGGTCCATAATGGTGTTAATATACCCTTATGGGACTGATGGGGTTAAATAGAGGCTTATGGGGGTCTGTATTGCCCCCCATGTGTGACAGGGTTAATGAAGGGCTTATGGGGGTCTCTATTGACCCCCATGAGTGACAGGGTTAATGTGGGTTTTATGGGGGTCTGTATTGACCCCCATGATTGACAGGGTGACAGTGTATTTTTTTTTTCTTTTACAACGGGTCCTTTAAGGACCTGTAACGCTGGAATTTTGAATTTTGATTGCAGCGGGCAATCGGGACCCCCACTGCGATGGTTAATGTGAGATTAATGCAGGGCTCGGAGCTTATCTCGGATCCCCTGCGGTTAATCCGGGTTTCCGATCTTATCTCAAATCCCTTCTTGGGTAAGTTGTAGGTGGCTGAGCGGTCCTGGGTCTTTGAGCCTCGTTTTTTTCGGCTGACATTTTTTCTCTCGCTTAGGGGATTTTCGTGTGTGTGAACTCGGGAATTTGTACTTATATGGAAGTGTAAGTTCACTTTCAGAGGTCCTGGGTGCCCCCCCTTGCTATGGGTAAGCTTTTTATGTTGTTTTTGTGAGTATTTGGTGTGTTTTGACTGTTTATAGGTGCGCGCAGTTCTGCCATTTGTCGTGCGTGTGGGTGTTTGTTATGTTAAGGTTGGTTCTGAGGTTAATGCAGGTTTCCGAGGTGAGCCTCGTTTTCGTATTTTTCGGTGGCCATTTTTTCTCTTGCTTAGGGGATTTTCGTGTGTCTGAACTTGGGAATTTGGACTTAAATGGAGGTGTAACTTCACTTTCAGAGTGCCCCCCCTTGCTATGGGTAAGCTTTTTATGTCGTTTTTGTGTGTATTTGGTGTGTTTTCACTGTTTGTAGTGGCGCGAGGGTCGGCTGTTATAGTGGGATTCTTAGTGCGTGTCCGTGTCAGTTACGTTAAGGTTGCCTCATTCCCTAAGTGCTTTGCGAGGACCCTCATTGCAAATGCGGCCCCTCGCTTCGCGAGGACCCGCATTTGCGGAAGCGAGGGCCTCAGTTCCTGTCATGGAGCGCCTTTGGCGCTCCATTCCAGCAACTGAGGCCCTCGGCCGCGGTGTGTGTGTGTGTGGGGACGTTGGGATGATCCACCACCGCAAATGCGGCCACTTGCTTCGCGAGGACCCGCATTTGCGGGGAACTGCGTCCCTCGCTTCGTGAGGGACGCAGTTCTATAACTCCTAACAAGCCCAACAGATTCTCACCTTCTGGGACCTCCACCTTTCTTCCTGTTCTTTCTTATGTTGGGTGCCATAGTTTACAACCATAACCACAGGGGAAGGGCTTCACGATCAGTGTAATGCTGCTACATGAAGACAGTGACATGCTGTGTGTCTGTTTGCAGCAGTACGAGACACTGACAGTGTGAAGCTCATGCCCTGTGGGTGGGGCCTTAAGTCACAGCTATGAAAGATGGCAACCAGCGAGTGAGAGAACAGGAAAAAGGGTGAAGTTCCAGAAGTTGGGAATCTGTTACCGTTTTGTAGAAGTGAATTGTAATTGTTTTATCACAATCACACTGAGAAAGATAAAACAAATTAAGTCACCTGGTTAAAACTTTTATAAAAAATGGAAAATCTGAAAAATCTGTCTAAAGAGTTCATTAAAAGAACCACTGTAGTTTGTAAAATAGAAACACCATAGGCTTTTAATCTTTGGTAACAGGTATATAACCCTTTGTAAATCATCCTAAGAGACAGGCCAGCTTTAGGAGGCCACAGGAAGTAATATGGGGTTGGGCCCTGTAGGAAAGGACCTAGGCCAGTTTATTTCAACACCTCTTGCTCAGACCTGTGCCATGTTTTAAAATCAATGCTGCACACAGCATTTTATATAGAACTAGCGAATTGCCCGTCAAAAAATGACGGCAATGAAATTGTAAGGTAGCTAATGCTGTTTAGTGTGTAATAATGAAATATATAATACATTAATAAATGAATATACTTTACCTATTTTAAAGCATTGTGTGGAAGAGCTGTGAATGTGTTTTGATGTTGCTGCAGCATTAGTGGTGTGGATCTGCTGTGTAAGCGTGCTGAATGTGTGCAGTGTAACACTGTGCGTGCGCGAGCCCAAACCGTTGTCGTGTACTTCCGCATTGGCGTAAAATGGCGAGTAATGTGTGGTATACGTTTGTATCGGAATATCCGTAGGTGTTTTGTGGTGTTTTGCGAGTTTCTTGTGGTGTTTTGCGAGTTTAGAGTGCTGTAGCCTCGTTTTCGTTTTGTTCGGCGGCCATTTTTTCTCTCGCTTCGATTTTTTTTTAGTCTCTAAACTGTTTTATTTCGAGTTAAATCGAGGTGTAAGTTGTATTTTTGAGGTGCTGGGTGCTCCCTCTTGGTGTAGGTAAGTTTTTTATGTATGTGGTGTGTGTATGTATTGTGTTTTACATTTTGTAATGTTCGCGAGTTGCGTCCGAGTGTTGCGAGTCCGTAATGTGTGTGAACGTGTGTCGTATGTTGTTTGCGAGTGTCGTAATGTGTGTGTCGTACTGTTTGGGTTGCGACGTGAAGTTTGCGAGGGTCGCAGTTGCTGGCATGGAGCGCCGAAGGCGCTCCATGCCAGCAACTGAGACCCTCGGGCAGTGCCCTCGCTTCGCGAGGGCCGCAGCTCGCTACGTGAGCCCGCAGCGTTAGCAACAACTCGTACGCTCACAACTATATATGTGATCACATATAATAGTTGTCAAACTATGAATCGTCGTCACGCTTTGCAAGCTCGCAAAGTGAGCTCGCAAGAACTGTGTCCCTTGCGAAGCTCTAACACACAATCACTAAATACAGACTTACACAAAAAAATACGAGCCGCGGGACTTAGAAAAAAACATTCTGAACTTGCAAAAATACGACTTTAACAACCGAACAGCGAGCACCAGAAAACATTAAAAAAAACAATAAATACACACAAAAATTACATAAAAAGCTTACCCACAGTAAGGGGGGGGGGGGGGGGGGGGCACCCAGGACCTCTGCAAGTGAAGTTACACCTCAATTTAAGTCCAAATTTCCGAGTTTAGACACACTCTTCAGCAGAATGCTTCCTGCATATATAACTTACAAATAGGTAAAGTATATTAATCTATTAATTATTTAATTACCATACAAAAGTACATCGCAATAAACACAAAAGCCATTCATCGAGTGCCTCACAACAAGTGCCAACGCTGCTGATAGCACACAAACTACACCAGGGGACAGCCTTGCAATAAGCGCAAAAAGGAGATCAGCGCCGCCCTTACAATGACAGCAAAAGCGCCTCTCAAAAAAAGGACCACAACCAAAAGCCTCGCAATGAGCCGAAGGCGCTCAGCGCGAGGCTCGCAATGAGCGCCGAAGGATCTCAGACCACCCAAAAAATTAATGTCTGTGGCAAACAGCATTACCTGCCTTACAATTTTATTGCCCCGTCATTTTTGATGGGCAAGTTGCTAGTACATTATAACTACTAGCAAATCTCTGTTTCCTCTCTGGATCTCCTAGTCCATTATTCTGCTGTTATAAAATGTATTATATTTTAGGTATAAAGTGCCAGCATTTTCTTTTCCACAGCTCTGCTCAATGGAGCAAAACAAATGACAAATAAGGAAGTCAGTCACCTTGATTATTTCTCAAGGATAGTGAAGGCTCTGCCAAAAAAGAGTTCAGAATATTTGGATGAGCTATAACAACAGTTACCATAACACAATAGCCATAGACTCGGCGCAACAAATTTCCAATAACTGTTGAAAACAACATAAATTGGGCCATAGTTATCATGTGCTGGCTTGAAGAACTTGAATTAATTCTTTTTTAGAAAGTTAAAAAAATAAATGCATCCTTTCATTTTTAATAAAATTGTATTCAGTTTTGTTTTAGAGAGCCATTAGATTTTGTGGCAATTTTTTTCTATATGATATTTTGAGTAATGAATTTTGTTAATGGCCAAAATTTACAGGCAAGTTCTGTCTTCTATATATTCTGTGAATAACTAAACCTAAAAACTGATATACTGTTTTTTTTAAAGCAATAATAAATAAATAAATAAATAAATGTATTATTTGCAGTGGCTTTCATCTTCTCTTATCACCTGAGCCTGCTATTTTTCATTAGGTCATGACCTTGTAAACTAATGAGCTTCCAATTAGTCTTGTTGATAGCACTGGGTGTAGAATTTCCGTTGTACAGAAAGAAATGTATTTTCTACCGCCGGTGCACACGGTGCAATACACTGAAGCCCCACACCTGGAGGGGGCCACCGGAGCTCTCAACCCCCTCTCTGATCCACCCTTGGCACACCACCTTGATCCCCCTTGGCATCCGCTTGATCCCTCCCTCCGTATTCTCCCCCCTCTTGATCCACTCTCCTGATCCCCCCCTGACACTCTCGATCCCCCCCTCTTGATTACCCCCCTCCCGGCCCCTCTTGACCTCCCCCTGCTGATCCTCCCTTGGCCCTTCCCACCTCACCAGCAGCCCACCTTCACATTGCAGCCTTGCTTTTGGCACTTAATATAGTAATATTACTAATCAATAAAATAGAATTAATATGAATAAAAATTGCATATTTTATATATTTATCTTGAACAAAAAAACTGTAGGTTTTTGTGCACTCTTAGGCTAGATGTCCACAAAGTAGTCCAAAGAATATATACTGTATGTCAAAGGCACCCCCTTTACTCAAAAATTTATCTTTTCTTATTCTCATTAAGACTCCTAGTAACCCAATATCTGTCACCTTAATAAAACAACCCACTGAAGGTACAGAATAAGGTTGGGTAGACTTTTAAAATATGTTGTTGAAATAAATCAAAGCATCTTGGTACACTGATATAGTCAATGGAGGCATAAATTATCCTAATTATTTGTGTGATATTATTTTTGCAAGTGTGTTTTTCAATACATTTTGGTGCAAAACCCTAACTAGAGTTAGTCACCTTATTAAAGGTCAAGTTAATTCAGCAACATTGTAATGTAATCCTGAAAAAAATGTAAATACTTTTTGAATTTTTGAAATAGGTGCCTCTTTCACACAAAAAAATCATAAATGAAGTTCTGTTTATATGAGACTCTGGCAAGTCCCACAGGAAGACTGACAGTAAGAGCTGTGTGTACAGAGCTTGCAACGGCCGTTATCGGCAGATGCTGTTAATCATAGAAGAGTCTGCAGTGTGTCTGTAAACAGATCTAAGACTACAGTATACATTTTTAGCTGTTATTAGCATGATTTAAAAAAAGCAATAGATAATTTTAACATAGAATCTTGTGCTTTTTCACACCATGAAGAGCACTTATAGTGAGGTAAATGGCCCTTTAATGATAACATTGCATTGCCAAACACAAAGAAGTTACCACTAGTTACAGTTTATTGACACAATGGCCCCTATTCAATTGAGCAGTTGTTGGTTATTGGAGCCTTTAATATAGCCCATAAACTAATTTGCTATTCAATTGGCCTCTGTTAGCGAGCCACTAACAATCTACGGGTTGCAAGCTGAAAATCCCTGCGGTTCTCAAAATCGTAACTTCCAAACCATCCAAGCCTTTGGGCCTTATTCAATTGCGTTATACAGGCCGTATGTCTGCGGGCCGAAAGCTAAAATCATAACCCACGCAATCGTAAGTAGCATTTTAAAAGGTGATCATGATCAATTAAGCAAGGCCGTAACTACCAATTTAGAAACAGCCAATAGTAAATGAGACCGTCATCATGACGTCAGTAAAACATGGAGGTTAAACGTCAATCAATTAGCATTTAGAAATTCAATATGTGATCGGGCAATTTTCAAAATAATAGAATTGAATTAAGGAAATGTTGGTAGCCTGATATGTATTAACTCCTTGATTCCTGGGTTCAATATAACACGAAAAATAAAACATAAAAAAAATAAAAATGATTGCCGATTTTCAAGCTTGTGACTGTTGTGCAATTAATTCTAATGTTTTTCATCACTTTCCCGTCTTTTAAAGTGCAGTATTGATTATTTATTTGCATTTACAGTGCTATGAACAGGTGTTTAACCCCCTTGCAAGTCCTATCTGGTACCCATAGGATTTTCTTCTACATTTTTCATTTACGGTGTGGAAACAACTGCTGGCTTGAGGAATTGTAGCAATTGAATAGCAATTTGCAATTTTAGTGATTGTAACTTTTGCGGGCTTGAAAGATCAAAGGCTTAGATGGGTTGGAAGTAACAATTTTTTTTTTTTTATGTTTCATTTCTATGTCATATCAATCTCAGGAATCAATGAGTTAATACATATCAGGCCACCCACATGGACTAAAACAGTATTGCCATTCATTTTTATTATTTTTATACATTGCCGAATTGCGAGTCTGATCGTATATTGGACCTCTAAACACTAATTGATTGACGTTTAACCTCCATTTTTTACTGACGTCATGATAAAGGTCTAAATTTCTATTGGCTGTTTCTAAATTGGTAGTTACGGACTTGCTTAATTGATCATGATCACGCTCTGAAATGCTACTTACAATTGCATGGTTTACTGTTGCGACTTTCAGCCCGTAAATTGCGGGCTTGTTCAATTGAATTGCTTTGTAATTGTAGCAAATTTTAAGCCTGCAGACATACGGCCTGTTTAACGTAATCTGCGGGCTTGCAATTGAATAAGGCCCATTGTATTCTATCTGCCTGATTGTTCTTTTTATGTTCATTTTCTTCAATTAATATAATTAACTAACAAGTTGCCCATCAAAAATGACCGCAATCAAATTTGAAGGCTGGCAATGCTGTTTGCCAAACAATGTGAGGCTCTCCCCCCCCCCCCCCTCTAACTTGTGGGCCTCGCGATGATCGTCTTAGGCACTCATTGCAAGCCTCTCCCCACACCTGTGTCTCTTACCCCTCTATCTCCCCTGTATCTCTTTCCCCTTCTCCCTCCCCTGTGTCACTTTGCCCCCCACCTCCCTACCCTGTGTCTCTTTCCCTCCTCTCCCTCCCCTTTGTCTCTTCCCCCTCTCTCTCCCCCCTGTGTCTCTTCCTCCCCTCCTCTCCCTTCCCTCTCTCATTTGCAGGCTTGATGGCGGTTGAACCTATAACTTTTTTTTAAGCCCGCAAGATTTGCAGCTTAAATCTATATTGCTCCAAGCCTTGCAGGCTTGAAAAAAAATGTATGAGTTTAACGCTGCCATTTATTTTTAAAGCCGTAACTCAGCAGCCATTGGGAGGACGACAAAAGCTTTTAAGTTACGGGCTTGAAAAGAAAGCTTGAAAAGAAAGCCCGTAACTCGGAATATGGTCAGAGCATCTTTTAAGAGCCTTCAGTGATCATTGCGAGCCTCTTCCCCCCAATCTAAGTTGCGGGCCTCTTCCCTCTCCTCTACGTTATAAGCCTCCTGATGAGCCCCTTCGGCACTCATTGCAGTTCACATCAAGCCCGTAACTTTCTGGCTTCGCAATGAGCCCCCAAGGCATGCGCAACCTGTAACTTTTAACATAACGTGACCAACAACCTCGCAATTACGACAACTATATATGGGATTTTCCATGGGGGAAAAACTTTTGTAATGTATAAAACATGCTCATTTAAAAGACCATGATTAATTAACAGACAGTTGGGATTGCAGTGTCTGTTTAACGATTTTTATTATACTTTGCTTTATTAATTAATGATGCAAACCTGCACTGGTTTTGGATTCACAGATAAAAATGATTTACATTCAGGCCTAGAAATCTGGGTTTGTCTCACAAGCTATATATAATGGCCTGTACTGAACAACAGTTGGCTCTAGAAGAGTAGGTTGCTGACCCCTGATATTGCTTCTCCCTGCCTTGCTACAAAAATGTATTTAAAGTCATATCTACATTTCCTGGATTATGAATTAATATGAAAAATACAAAAAATATACATTTACAAACTCACCCTGATAGTTTGCTAAATCTTTTCTTGCAACTTTTGTCAGCTGACAATCTTGAAAATACCTGCTAGGATTAGCATAAAATTCATAATTCCTTTTGGCCAATCAGGAGAAAGCAGAGGTTAGCTGATACATTTGTATCATACTCTGGGGTTAACGTGTTGCAAAGCAGCCTGGTATATGTAGTCTCTCTCTCTTTCTTTGTGCTCTGATTTAGCTGTGAGCTCAGACCCCACCTAACCATGTGATTCCATCCAGCCAGCAAGTACTTCCTTTGCAACGTCAAAATCTGTACCTGCTTGTTTTCCTGTCTGTACTTGGTAATGTTAACTCCCAGTGAGTGTGCACAGCTGGATTTCACTATCCTGCATAATAACTTTGTAAGTACACTGAACACATTTTTTTCTGATACTCACTGTCTGTTTCTTTCCAAACATTTGAAACCCAGGAAACGTATATATTCCTTTAATAATATTTTTGTATAAGTTACCCAGACTGAGTAACTTATTCCCAGAGTGTGGTGCCTAAGGTGGGGGCTCCCAAGGATGTTGCATTTAACTAAGTGTGATGCTATTATATCTAAGGCATTTTATTTATTATAGCTAAGGCAGCACTGAATTATTCATCATTTTAAGAAAAATATATATATTTGTTGTTGATTTACATATTTAGGTGACCACAGGGTTTTTTCATTACAACTTATTATTTTGAGTCACGTTCAAGCTATAGCGGTTACTCTGTATTTTCCCTGTGATTTTTAAGCTGAGATGGATAGATGAGGCAATTGAAGCAATGAAGCAGTGGCTGACAGATGTGTCTGGCATCCTGCGGATCATAGGGTCACAGAAAGCTGGATACAACTGAACGACTAAACAAATATCTCTTCCACTTCTTTGATATTTATGCATTGTCCCCATTGGTATCATATTAAAATACTTTTAATGTAAGTAATCATTTTAATGTGTCCATTAAAATAAATCAAATATACATCAATATGATCTGTCTGTTCTTTTTTCTGTAGCTTGTATTGCATTTTGGGGGCATTTTTAAACCTTCTGGATAGCAGTGCAGAATTTCAAGATCAAGATCACAAGATTTAAGGACTTTTAGTACTGAGAGGACCACAGCTTTCATATAGGGTGGAGAAGTCCCATCTGCTTAGGAATATTCTTATCCTGTGTTGTGTGCTGCTATTTACATGTTTTTTTCTTTACGCCCTAGGCAGATGCCTACACTGGCTAATGGACAGCTACTCATAGCTCTCTGCTACAGCTACTCCATAGCTCTCTTCTGTACTTGCTCTGCTGTGTCTCATACTAACCAATCAGTGACCATGTCTCAGCAACATTCTGCAACAAGCCACTGAGACATGGTCCCTGATAGGCTCGGACACTACACTTCAAATCCAGCCCTACAATGTCTGTGTCTGCATACGCTGCAGAGGGCAGACTCATACAGGGACTATTTTAGGCAGAGCTTATAAGCACTTAATAAAATAAAGTACTCAAAAATAAATAGATACAAGGGGATATTATACACATAGGAAACTCCAGTAACCTTCCATATCCCTTTAATAGAGATTATCTTAAAAGTTTGCAATCGGGTTTAGTTTTTGCAGCTACCTTGTCATGGTGAAAGAGCTTGTGTGCTTCAGTGAAGCTGTGAGGGTTACCCAAAATGGGCAGGTCATAGCAGAGAGGTCAGGCAAATCACAGTCCACTGGAAAAGGAACACTCCAATATATTTTCCAAAGATACCATATGGATAAGCACACCAGACACAAGATGTGCCTCGTGTGCTGAGGTCCATATGGTCACCGAGAGTTGGACACAACTTAAGGACTGAACAACAGCAACAAAAGAGCTTGCACTCTGTTATTTTTTTAAATATGTAATAGCGCATGATGAGAAGTAGTTGTGTAAAAAAAATGGTTAGTAATTCCTGCTGTAGAATAATGCAATGTCTCCATCTAGTGGTGAACAGTATGAATGCATGTTCAAACACTTCATATTATTATTATTACTAGGAAATTGCCTGTCAAAAATGACGGGATTAAAATTGTAAAACTGGAAATGCTGTTTGCCACACAATGTAAGGCTTTTGGTCCTCTAAACACCTTTGGCGCGTATTGCGAGCCTCTCCTCCCGTGTACTTAAAGTTTTCTACTTTGCACTGATCGGCGCGCATCGCGAGAACCACGCTGAACGCCTACGCTCATTGCAAGCCTCTCCCATTCGCGATGCTCATCGTGAGCCCTGCGATGAACACCTTCGTTGCTCATTGCAAGCATTTCCTCTCGTCTACTGTACGGTCCGCTCATTGTAGGCCTTGTTAACCTGCAAGTTTTGTGCTTGGGAATGCCATGTGTCTCTTTCCAGCATCTGCCCCCTGTCTCTTCCCTGTGTGTTTCTCCTCTGTGTATGTGCTGCATGTTTGCATGGCGCGCGATGACTGCCATTGGTTTTATTTTCAAAGTCCGGTGCCTGGCGTTGTTGTAAGTGTTAGTGTGTTCGGTGTGGTGTATTTTCTAAGTCCCATTTGCCTGGCGTTGTTCGTGTAAGTGTTACTGTCTTCAGTGTCGTGTATTTGATACGTTTTGAGAGCCTGGTGTTGCTGAGCCTCTGGCTGCAATGAGCACATTTGGCACTCATTGTAGCCTAAGTGCTGTGCGGCTGCTTCGCCACGCTTTGCAAGGCTCACATGTGTGACGGCGCCGCTGGCTGCAATGAGCACATTTGGTGCTCATTGTAGCCTAAGTGCTGTGCGGCTGCTTCACATACGCAGAATACGTGCGGTAGCATAAAACAGGAGAGCACCGGGAGGAGGAGCAGCGATCAGGCAGAAGTCTTCACCTGATAACTAGATAGGATTGAAATTCAAACCACATCCTTTCCCTAGTATTGTTAGTTTGGTACATACTTGACAAACGTGTCTTTTTTGTTCAATTACTGTGCTCGTTTAGAACATATAAAGTTAAAGGGCAAATTTAAGACAAAATTCTGCATTTCCAACCTCAAATTGTCCCCCTTATGTTCTATATATTTTGAAGTATAAAGCAGTATATTGAGCAATGAACAACCAACAGTATTATAGCAGGTATTAATGTTTCTCTATAGATTCACAAATTGCTGAACATTGCCAATGAAACAGTCCAAGTTAAGCCACTGATTTTTTTTTAACTATATGTATTTTCCCCCTTTTCTGCTTGGATAGTGTAAACTTTTATGTCTTAACTAATTTTACTATTTTTTTTTTAAACATTAGTCAAACATTTTGATTCTGGCGTTAAACTAATGAAATGTCTCCATCTAGTGGTGGGTAGTAGAAACAATTTCTGAGAATGTTTAGGTTTCATATGTTTGAGACCTGGGGAAGTCAATTATTTTTTTTACAAAAACACCATATTTATGAAAATGACCAAGTAGTTTTCTGGTATTCATACATTGTATGGATACACATAAACAAATATAATTTAATCAGAGAATGGAAACTTATACATAGACAGAGACTATTGAAAATAAATCTTGTTTAGAATATTTTGGTGGAACACTTATAAATGTAATAATGGATAACACTAAACCACACTCCTAACCCCTAAACCTAACCCTAACCTCCTCATCCTAGCCCTTAACCCTAAACTTTAACCCTGACCCTTAACCCCTAATCCTAACCATAACACCTACCTCTAATCCCCTAACCCATAACCACTCACACTAACCCTAACCTTGACTCCTAAAGAGAATGTAGCTCCTGATTCAGACCCAGGTCAATCTTTTGACTAACCCTATACTAGATTCACAAAAGGGACCTCATTCAATTAGCGGCCATAACTCGCCCGCAAGTCAGGGATTCCTTGCAATCGGGTAATGGCCCCGCATAGCGCTACGTCCAGGCTGCTATTCAATTGGATGGATCCGCATGGATGTCCCCTTTCCCACCAATTGCAAACCATGCTATCGGTAGTAAGCGTCTGCTGCAAGCCTGTCAATCGTGTTTCAAGCCCGCAAACTCGTTTGAATTTAAAGGCAAATATAAATTCAATCCAGCACTGTAAAGCACTGTACATGACGGGGAACACAATGGGGGACATGAGGATTAATAGCAAAACATCCTCAAGCTGGCACATTACCAAAATCCAATATTTTATTTCAGGTTTAATTTCCGTCCAAAGTCCTCCAGGCTTGAAAGACCTCCAAGCCCATAGATCGTTATTCAAACACATACGGGCTTGGAGGTTGAAGGCCACAAACTGGGATCACTGAAAATGCAAATATATATTCACTGTGAAGCACTGTAAATGATGGGGAACACAATGGGTGACATTAGAATTAAAAGCACAACATTCTCAAGCTCGCACATCGCCAAAATATAATACTTTATTTCATGTTTAATTTCCGTCCAAAGTCCTACGTGCTTGAATGACCTCCAAGCCCATAACTCGTTATTCAAGCCCGTAGGACTTCAATGAAATATGGAGGTTGGATTCCACAGTCCTACGGCTTGTAGGTTGAAGCCCATAGGACTTTGGCCGAAAATTTTTAATGAAATAAAGTATTTTATTTTGGCGATGTTGCTTGAGAATGTTGTGCTTTTATTTCTAATGTCATCCATTGTGTTCCCCATCATTTACAGTGCTGGCTTGAATATATATTTACATTTACAATGCTTCCAGTTTACGGGCTTCAGGCAACTAAAATTAACCCCATAGCTCATGGTGGTCAATACAGACCCCCATAAGCCTTAATTAACTCTATAACTCATGGGGGTCAATACAGAACCCCATAAGCCTTAATTAACCCTGTCACTCATGGGGGTCAATACATACCCCCATAAGCCTTAATTAACCCTGTCACTCATGGGGGTCAATACAGACCCCCATAAGCCAATAAATAACACTGTAACTCATGGGGGTCAATACAGACTCTCATAAGCCTCTATTTAACCCCATCTGTCCCATAAGGGTATATCATGACCCTTATAGGGCAGTTTCAACCCTATCATTAACCACATAAGTGCTATGACGGTCCTCAAGGACCATCATGACACTAAGTACAAACACTACACTATACCCCCAATAAACCATTAAATCTAAATTAACCCCCCTCTACACTAACCTATTAACACCTACACTACCTACCTACCCCTTAATAAACCCCCCCACCACTCTAATTACAGAAAATAAAAACACTTTCACAAAAAATAAAAAATCTACATTACAGAAAATAAGAAATCCTAAAAAATAGATTACAACCCCCCCCCCCCCCACCACTACAGAAAGAAAAAATGTACACACCTGAAAAGGAAATACATACAGAATACATACAATACAATAACCCCTATCTATCTAACATACATCCCCCAATCTATCTAATATACAATAAATCCTAACTATCTAAAATACATACCCCTATCTAACATACAATAAATACTATCTATCTAAAATACATACCCCAATCTAACATACAATAAATACTATATAACATACAATAAATCCTAACTATCTAAAATACATACCCCTATCTAACATACAATAAATGCTATCTACATAAGCAAAGCTCAATTCTAACCTAAAATAAAATAATTAAGATTACTTACCTTTGCAGATGTCCCTTCAGATCACCAACCTAGGGTGAAAAAAATAAATGGGTACAACACATTTACATACAATAAATAAACATTATAAACATCTAAATATTCTAAATATTCTACTCACCTTTCCAGCATGTCCCCGTCCTCCTCCTTTTCTTCTCCAGCGCATCCCCT
Source organism: Discoglossus pictus (assembly GCA_027410445.1). Classification (NCBI taxonomy): domain Eukaryota; kingdom Metazoa; phylum Chordata; class Amphibia; order Anura; family Alytidae; genus Discoglossus; species Discoglossus pictus. Next base: position 142,450,236 of record CM050170.1, read on the forward strand.
GTTAAAAAAAAACACATTACATTAGTACAACATACATATAAACGTAAAACAAAATAAAATAAACATAATATACATTGTACTTACCTCCCCACGATGTGCCTGGCCTCCTCCTCTTCGCTTCCTACAGAGTTTTCCAGTAGAAAATTGTCATTGGCGGCTTCTGATTAGCTGAAAGCGCTGTCTATCAAATTCAGCCAATCAGAATGGGTTACACCCCAAAACTGGCTAATGCACCTGTCAATCTTTATTTAATTGTAATTAGAGTGGTGGTGGGGGGGTTTATTAGGGGGTAGGTAGTGTAGGTAGGTAGTGTAGGTAATAATAGGTTAGTGTAGAGGGGGGTTAGTTTAGATTTAATGTTTTTTTGGGGGGGTATAGTGCAGAGTAGTGTTTGTATTTAGTGTCATGAGGGTCCTTGAGGACCGCCATGACACTTATGTGGTTGATCTTAGGGTTGTAACTGCCTCATAAGGGTCATAGTTACATAGTATTTAAGGTTGAAAAAGACTTTCAGTCCATCAAGTTCAACCTTTTAAGATCTCCTCTGATTTGCAATATGTGGATTAACTATTAATTAATTAGTTGTATAAAAAAAAAAAAAAGTGGCAGAATTATATTTGCTTCCCTGGCTTCTATACCCTTCTTAATACATGCTAATATTTTATTTGCCTTTGCAGCTGCTGCTTGGTTTTGAGCACTGTTACCTAGGTGGTTGTCCACAAGCACTCCCAAATCCCTTTCAATATCTGATACACCTAGATTTGCTCCATTAAGATTATATATTGCATGGCTATTTTTCCTTCCCAGATGCATAACTTTACATTTATTCGTATTAAATCTCATCTGCCATTTAGATGCCCATTCCTCAATTTTATGTAAATCCCTTTGGAGGGAAAGCACATCACTATCTGATTTAATTACCTTGCACAACTTTGTGTCATCAGCGAAAATGGAGACACCATACTCCAATCCTACCTCTAAGTCATTAATAAATATGTTAAAAAGGAGAGGACCTAATACTGAACCCTGAGGAACCCCACTTACCACATTAGTCCAATCGGAGTATGTTCCATTTACAACAACCCTTTGCTTCTGGTCTTTTAGCCAGCTCTCAATCCATGAGCAGATATTTACTGCAATTCCTGTATCTCTTAGTTTGCACAATAGTCTCCCATGTGGTACTGTATCAAAAGCCTTTGCAAAATCCAAAAAGACTACATCCACTGAGTTGCCTTGATCCAGGTTCCTACTAACCTCCTCATAGAAACTAATTAGATTTGTTTGACATGACCTATCCCTCATAAATCCATGTTGACTCCTACTTATAATCCTGTTAAAATAGACATATTATTGTATGTTATCCCTTATTAACCCTTCTAAAAGCTTCCCCACTACAGAAGTGAAGCTCATTGGTCTATAATTCCCCGGATTTGCTCTTGCTCCCTTTTTAAATATAGTTATCACATCAGCTTTTCTCCAGTCCATCAGGACCCAGGGCTTTATTAACATTTATTTTTTCCAACCTCTTATGGATTAAGTCCTGTGTTAACCAATTATTTGGCAAAGGTAGTGTAGCCCCATTATGTTGCCATGTCCCAACCACTGGTACCTCCCTTGTGTATACCAAAGAAAAGAACCTATTTAGCTCATCTGCCTTTTCTTGGTCACTAATTATTAGATGGCCTGTGGTACATTGTAATGTTCCTATAGCTTCCTTCCTTGCCTTCTTCCCATTAATATACTTAAAAAATATTTTAGGGTTAGTCTTACTCTCTTTTGCAATTAATTTTTCATTTTCTATTTTAGCCAGTTTAATCGCCCTTTTGCAAGCCTTGTTGATTTCCTTCTATTCCTATAAAGCAGTCTCTGTCCCCTCTTGTTTGTATAATTTAAATGCCTGTTTTTTACTCCGTATCTTGATCTTTAAATCATTGTTAAGCCACATTGGATGGGATTTACTCCTTTTACTTTTATTCCCACACCGTATATGTCGATGTGTATGTATATTTAGTAAGGATTTAAATGTTGTCCACTTGTGGTCAGTGTTTTTACCTGCCAGTTCTCTGTCCCAGTCTATACTTTGTATTGCTGCCCTTAGACCCTTAAAATCTGCCCTTTTAAAAGTAAGAGATTTTGTTGGCCCCTTAAAATGATGTTTTTTTAATTCAATCTCTTAATATACCCTTATGGGACTGATGGGGTTAAATAGAGGCTTATGAGGGTCTATATTGACCCCCATGAGTGACAGGGTTAATTAAGACTTATGGGGGTCGGTATGGATCCCATGAGTGATAGGGTTAACTAAGGGCTTATGGGGGTCTGTATTGACCCCCATGAGTGACAGGGTTAATTAAGGCTTATGGGGGTCTGTATTGACCCCCATGAGTTATAGGGTTAATTAAGGCTTATGGGGGTCTGTATTGACCCCCATGAGTGACAGGGTTAATTGAGGGGTTATGGGGGTCTGTATTGACCCCCATGAGTTATAGGGTTAATTAAGGCTTATTGGGGTCTGTATTGACCCCCATGAGTTATGGGGATAATTTTAGTTGCCTGGGGTTACTATTTTTTAGCGCAAGTCCTTTCAGGACCTTTTTAAATGCAACGGGGTGATGATCGGTTCCGATCGGGGACCCCTGCAGCAAGGGGTTAATGTGGGGACAAAAACAAACTGAAATCTTTTAGGTAGAGGGAAGAAAAAATATAAAAATAAAATATTATGGTTGCATACGTATGCACACCCTTAAACTAATACTTTGTTGAAGCACCTTTTGATTTTATTACAGCACTCTAGTTTTTTTTTGGTATGAGTCTATCAGCATGGCACATTTTGACTTGGCAAGATTTGCCCACTCTTCTTTGCAAAAACACTTCAAATCTGTCAGATTGCGGGGGCTTCTCCTGTGCACAGCCCTCTTCAGATCACCCCACAGATTTTTAAGCGGATTCAGGTCTGGGCTCTGGCTGGGCCATTCCAAAACTTTAATCTTCTTCTGGTGAAGCCATTTTTTTGTTGATTTGGATGCATGCTTTGGGTCGTTGTCATGCTGAAAAATGAAGTTCCTCTTAATGTTCAGCTTTCTAGCAGAAGCCTGAAAGTTTTGTGCCAATATTGACTGGTATTTGGAACTGTTCATAATTCCCTCTATCTTAACTAAGGCCCCAGTTCCAGCTGAAGAAAAACAGCCCCAAAGCATGATGCTGCCACCACCATGCTTCACTGTGGGTATGGTGTTCTTTTGGTGATTTGCAGTGTTGTTTTTGCGCCAAACATATCTTTTGGAATTATGGCCAAAAAGTTCAACCTTGGTTTCATCAGACCATAACACCTTTTTCCACATGCTTTTGGGAGACATCAGATGTGTTTTTGCAAAATGTAGCCTGGCTTGGATGTTTTTCTTCGTAAGAAAAGGCTTTCATCTTGCCACTCTACCCCATAGCCCAGACATATGAAGAATATGGGAGATTGTTGTCACATGTACCACACAGCCACTACTTGCCAGATATTCCTGCAGCTCCTTTAATGTTGCTGTAGGCCTCTTGGTAGCCTCCCAGACCAGTTTTCTTCTCATCTTTTCATAAATTTTGGAGGGAGCTCCAGTTCTTGGTAATGTCACTGTTGTGCCATATTTTCTCCACTTGATGATGACTGTCTTCACTGTGTTCCATGGTATATCTAATGCCTTGGAAATTCTTTTGTACCCTTCTCCTGACTGATACCTTTTAACAATGAGAACCCCCATTTGCTTTGGAAGCTCTCTGTGGGATGCAACTAAGAAAATTTCAGGAAAGACCAACTAGAACAGCTGAACTTTATTTGAGGTTAATCAGAGGCACTTTAAATGAGGGCAGGTGTGTGCTGACTCCTATTTAACACAATTGGGAATGTGATTGGTTAATTCTGAACACAGCTACATCCACAGTTATAAGAGGGTGTGCAGACTTATGCAACCACATTATTTTATTTTTATATTTTTCTTCCCTCCACCTAAAAGATTTCAGTTTGTTTTTCAATTGAGTTGTACAGTTGAGTCCCCGCCCAGGAAGCACATCATGCTGTGCTAGATGGGGCAGATAGCCCGCCATGAACACTAAGCGTTCTCAGAGTGGCGATGTGCAGCAGATGAGTGGTGGAGCTGATTTGGATGCAGGAAGTGGAGGTGGGAAAGCAGGCTGGTAGCACACTTTCCAAACAGTGGACATAGTCCACAGAGCAGCACTGTAACATTATCTGGCAGATTCTGAAGGGGAAAGTGGCTGCAAATGCCTAGCCAGAGAGGCTGACTGGAGAACTGAAGAGCAGTGAGTGGTCTCTGGATACAGATTACTGCATAGGGGAGACGGTGGATACGCAGGTTGTGAGTAACCAACAGCCCACAGTAATTTATATTCCTAAAAAGAGATGATATGATTTATACTGAGGAAAGTTTGTCAATTACATATTTTTCGGGCTAAATGCCAAATTCTCCATATTAAGATACCTGAAAATGGAGGATTGTAAAGGACATTTAAGATTTTTTATTCACACTGCTGATTTGCACCTGATATGCACCTTGCTCAGGTAACTTGTTTCAGTAACCTTCTTTACTGACACTTTAGCTCTATAGAACAATGTATGAAGATGGGCCTGAGTTTGATTCATTTGGATTGTAAAGGACATTTAAGCTACTTATTCACACTACTGATTTGCACCTGATATGCACCTTACTGAGGTAACTTGTTTCAGTAACCTTCTTTCCTGATACTTTAGCCCTATAAGAACATTATATGAAGATAAGCCTGATTTTGAATCATTTGGATTGCAAAGGTCATTTAAGCTTTTTTACCCATACTACTGATTTGCAACTGATATGCACCTTTCTGAGGTAACTTGTTTCAGCAACCTTCTTTCCTGACACATTAGCTCTATAAGAGCATTTTATGAAGCTGGGCCTGTGTCTGAATCGTTTGGACTGTAAAAGACATTTAAGCTATGTACTCATACTGCTGATTTGCACCTGATATGCACCTTTTTGAGGTAACTTGTTTCAGCAACCTTCTTTCCCGACACATTAGCTCTATAAGAGCATTTTATGAAGTTGGGCCTGAGTTTGAATCGTTTGGATTGTAAAGGACATTTAAGCTATTTACTCATACTGCTAATTTGCACCTGATATGCACCTTTTTGGGGAAATCTGTTTCAGCAACCTTCTTTCCTGACACATTAGCTCTATAAGAAGCATTTTATGAAGATGGGCCTGAGTTTGAATCATCTGGATTGTAAAGGACATTTAAGCTATGTATTCATACTGCTGATTTGCACCTGATATGCACCTTTTTGAGGAAACCTGTTTCAGCAACCTTCTTTCCTGACACATTAGCTCTATAAGAGCATTTTATGAAGTCTGGCCTGAGTTTGAATCGTTTGGATTGCAAAGGAAATTTAAAAAAATTACTCATACTGCTGATTTGCACCTGATATGCACCTTTTTGAGAGAATTATCAGGCAATATGAAGGATAAAGATTCCAACGCCACTAAACCCAAATCTAAAATTAAGAAAAATACTGGGAATGCTCCAAAAGCACCACCGGCAACTCTTTTCCCCCCAAAGGGGAATTTAGGAGCTATGAGTTCCCCACAAAGAGCATTTCCTACACATATTTACTCATCACCGGGATTAGATCAAACAAAACTGTCTACAAATGATGAATCAGTTGAATCAGCTGATACAAAGGAAGATGAAGTTCTAACCATTTCTATTATGAAAAAACTACTTAATGAATTCCAATCTACTTTAAGATTTGACCTTTTACAGGAAATCCAACTAAATAAATCAGCGATTAATAGCTTGTTGGATAGAGTGGAGGAATTAGAAAAAACTCACGAAATGTTAATTAAAGAATTTCAAAAAGTAGTTAATTATTCAGCAGATCTGGAATGTAAAATGGAACGTATGGAAATTAAAGCTACACATCAAGAGGACTTTTCCAGACGGAATAATTTGAGATTAAGAGGCATCCCGGAAACCCTCAAATTTGATGAACTTAAGGCTTTTGTAGCTGCATTTTTTCTCATCTAGCAAAGCCCATTAAACCTTGGATCTATATGATAGACCGGATCCATCGGATCCCGTTACCTAAAGACCTTAAGGGTGCTAATACTAGAGATGTTATAGTTAGATTACACTTATTTGAATATAAAGAAGCAGTGTTAAAAGCATCATGGGTTAAAACTAAATTTGATCCTCCGTTTGAAAATCTGATTATTTTTACAGATCTTTCTGGAGAGACTTTAACAAAACGTAGAAAGTTTCAAGAAATTACTAAAGCTTTACGTAAGGAAAATATTTCATATAAATTGGCTTTTCCTACTAAATTGATAATTTTTAAAGATAATCAGAAAAAAATTGCTATTTCGGTGAAAGAGGGGGAAACTATGTTGAGGGAATGGAACATACCCTTTGTGGAATCTGTTAAGGAAACTGTTGCTAATTTTCAAAATCTTCAACTTTTAGAGTGGAGAAGGAAATAGGGAGGGGTGGGGGGGACATGGTGGTGGTGTGGGGGGGGGGGTGGAGGGAGGCTTGGAAGGGAGGAAAGGAATTAAACACTATGGGCCTCATTCAATTGCGATTTGGCCAATTGAATAGGGCTCTAAATAAGCACATAGCATATTTTTTTAAAGACGTTTTTAGTTAGTGAAATCCTTGCTTTTGGATAGATGCTTACTAACTGAAAACTTCTTTAAAAAAATATGTTATGTGCTTATTTAGAGCCCTATTTAATTGGACAAATCGCAATTGAATGAGGGCCTATGTTTGGTTAGTAAGAAGACACTTCACAAATGTTATTATTGAACATTCATTCACTTACAAAGGAGAAGAGGAGAGCAAAATAATGGGGTAGCTGATGGGAATGTAGGTAAAAAAAGTAAGGTAATAGAGAAAATAAGATATTGTTAGTAAAGGAAGATACACATTTACACTATAAATAACACTATAAATTCACGGAAAAATCACTGATTGATAATAGAAAAGTTGGATACTTTTTGTTCCAGCATACAAATAGTAGGAATTAGCTAAAGAAGTTATAGAAGGGAGGGTAGAAGGAAGAATAAGAAGCATTAAATATGTCCATCCTCCCATCCTCCATTCCTCGCTTCCCCTGTGGCTCCCCATGTTTTTCCCTTTCCTTTTCCACTACTTGTTAAAGGGGTTCCTTCTCTGCTTTCTCCTGATAATATATACAGAAGAGAACGAATAGTGTTCTGGGGCGGGCTACCATGGTGGGGCTGCTAGATGTAGATTGGTCTAGCCAAATTAACCATTAGACTTATAGTCATCTGTCTTTTGTTTGGGTACATCATGTCTCGGTTTTGTATGAAAATATGTATGTTTTTATGTGGAATAGTTGTAAAACTTTTAATGTTCAGGTATTCAATTTTAAGGTTATGTCGAATTCTGGGTGGTATAGAATGGTATATTTTTTTTGAGTGGTACCCTAAGGGGTTCCTTTGTTTTTTTGGATGGGATTTAAGATAGTCCCACAGAATGTACAAGGATGGAACTCTGCATTCAAGAGGCGAATGTTAATAGATCAATTTCGGAAAATTAAAGCTGATGTTGTTTGTGTACAGGAAACGCATTGGCAAATAGATAAAGTCCCTTTCTGGAACGATAGTTTTTTTACTATTAAGGTCGATTCAACATATAAAAATGGGTTCTTAAACAAATTACTTAAACGGGTTAAAAATATTAAAGTAGGCAAACTAATTGTTTGCGGCGATTTTAATATGGTACTGAATGTATCTTTAGATAGGAAAAGTAATAATCAAAAATATTTACATGGGCATACAAAAAGGAAGGCTAATCTGTTCTATGAATCCTTAGTGAGATTTGAGTTATATGATGTTTGGCGGTTAAGATATGGTAATGTAAGAGACTATACGTTTTATTCTCACCGCCATAAGTCTTTTTCTAGAATAGACTACTTTTTGGTTGACTCAGAAACCTTGGCAGTTACAGACTCTACCAAGATTAATATAATTAAATGGTCAGATCATGCTATGATAGAACTCCAGATTAAGGATCATTTGATTCAAAAGAAGTATTCTAGAAATAGAATGGATATTTCATTATTTAATAATTCAGATAAACAAATATTATTACGGGAAGAAATAGAAAACTTTTTCCAAGTTAATGAGAATTCAGTTCCTGAGCCCTCAACAATTTGGAATGCCCATAAAGCATATATACGAGGAATGTTACTCTCATGGGGTGCACATAGAAGGAAACAGAGTGGTCTATCACTCCGAGACTTATATGCGCAATTAGCAATCCTTGAAAGACAAAATAAATTATACCCTTCAGCTGATAAGAGTATAGAGATTAGAAAAGTAAAAAATGGAATAAATAAAATTGTCCAAAAAAATATTGATAACAGCCTGTGGAAACTTCAACAGAGAAAATATTTTTTGGATAATAAAAACTCAAACTCTTGTCAAACTCTTAGCTCAGAAATTAAAAAACAATAAACCAATTAATAGAATAGATGAATTAATAATTGAAAATGAAAAGGACTTAATTACATTAACAAATCCTAGTGATTTTGAAAAGGCCTTTTTTGACTTTTATGAAAATCTTTACAATTTAGAAAGTAACTATGCAGTTATAAAACCAAAAACAGAAGATATTATTACATTTTTGGATAGACTTTTGCTTCCCAAAATCACTAAGGAGGATCTAGATTATCTAAACAGTGAAATAAAAACATTAGAAATTGAAGAAGTAATTGATAACTTAAAGTTAAATTCAGCCCCTGGTCCAGAAGGCTTTGTAAATTATTATTACAAAACCTTTAAAACTGTACTTATGAAACATCTAGCTGAAGTGTTCAATGAAATTAAAAGAAAGGGGAGTGCACCCAAAGAAATTTTGGAGGCAGTTATAATTAATATTCCAAAGCAAAATAAAGATTTAAGGTGGTGTAAGAATTATAGACCGATATCTTTAATGAACACGGATATAAAATTATATGAAAAAATTTTAGCTAAAAGATTGAGCTTGTGCCTTGGTAAATTAATAAATATGGATCAATCAGGTTTTTTACAAGATAGGCAGGGAGCCGCTAATACAAGGAGATTAATTGACGTAGTTTCTTTTTGTAAAGATAATCATAAACCTTCGATAGTTGTCACATTAGATGCAGAAAAGGCCTTTGACAGGCTAAACTGGGATTTTATGAATCAAGTATTACTAAAATTCAGTTTTGAAGATTTTGGAGTGAAATCTATAGGGGCTTTATATTCAAACCACACTGCCTGTGTTGTAGTAAATGGCCTAAAAACAAACACTTTCTCTATTACCAATGGGACCCGTCAGGGTTGTCCACTATCTCCTTTAATGTTAGTTTTAATGATGGAACCTTTGGCAGAAGCCATTAGAATGAATAAGAAAATTCATGGAATTAGAATTGGTGATTCTGAGCATAAAATTATGCTTTATGCTGATGATGTGATATTAACTATATCCGAACCTAGATAGTCTTTACTTCAGATTCAGGATTTAATAAACAAATTTGGTTTAATTTCTTACTATAAAATAAATTGGTCAAAGACAGAGGTATTAACGATAAATATAGACGAAGATGAAATAACTTCTCTGAAAAATATTTGGGAAATTGATTGGGAGTTAAATAAAATCAATTATTTGGAAATAGAATTCTCTGAAAAATTGGAAAATCTAACTAAAATTAATTTCTCAAAATTATATGACAAAATTAAAAACCAACTAATAAATTGGAAATCGAATAGATTATCCTGGTTCGGTAGAATAGGAGCCGTAAAAATGTCCATATTACCGCAAATAAATTATTTATTTAGATGTTTGCCTTTATCCGTTCCTGAAACTATAATTAAAAAATACCAAACCTTGATCGATTCATTTATATATAATGGGAAAAGATCTAGAATTAAGTCAAGGATTGTTAGGAAGAGCTTTATAAAAGGAGGCGTTCCCTTGTGTTGAAGAATATTATATGGCTGCAATGCTATCTCATTTTATACCCTGGTCCACTAAAACAAAACAAAATAAGTGGATAACTATAGAACAATGTTTAGCTAAGGACTTATTATTAAGTGATTGGCTTTGGTATGATAAATTTCCCAATAATAATATTACGTCAATAATAATTAAATCAGGGTTTAAATTTTGGTTTAAATGGAAGAAAAAATGAAACCTTTCAACAATTACGTGTTCGGAAATGTCACTGTTAGGTGTAAGTAATGTTCTTAACTTGGCCTGTCTTCGTAATTGGAGTAATTGGAATATACAGACATTGGGAGATCTGTTCGATAAAGGTGAAATTAAGTCTTTTTCCAAATTATGTGCTGATTTTAGTTTTCCATCGTCTAAATGGTTGGAATATGAGAGAGTTAAAAAAGTTATTTTAAATTCGAAATATTTAATTACCTCAAACAGATCCTTAACCAATTTTGAAAAGTTAGTACTTTATAATGACAGGAAACATATAATTTCAAAATGCTATGAAATATTAAAAAAACAGGATAAGATGGAAAAATCTCCAGGTATGCTTAAGTGGGAAAAAGAATGTAATAACTTAATTAACCTGGAAAACTGATCAAGAGCATTTGCGTTCTCACAGAAAATTATTAAATATCAAGCATATAGAGAAGTCAATTTTAAAGTGATCCAGAGGTGGTACTTTGTCCCAGTAAAGATAGCAATTATTAACAATAATCCTAATAAGGGGCTTTGTTGGAGGCTTTGTAATCAGCAGGGGACGCACAAACATATTTGGTGGGACTGTGACCCCATTAAGAAACTTTGGAGTTTGATTTTTGAATATATTTCTAAAATTTGCGGTAAAATCATTAAGCCGACATGTGAAATGGCTATTCTTCACATCATGGACAATAGGCTTAAGATGGAAGAACAAGCTTTAATTATACAGGTAGTCTCAGTAGTCAAATGGCTTATTGCCAAACGCTGGAAATCAGAACTTATTCCATCACTGAATGAAGTATTAACAATTCTGAAAAAGAACAGAGAAATAGAAAGGAATTTATATGACATGGGCATTGTTTTATCCAGGTTTAACAGTTGGCTGATTTGGGATAAATATTACCATTCTTTAAACTCATAAGACATAACTCTTTTTTTTTTCTTTAGTTTTTGTATGACTGTAATCTATCTTGTATTTTGTATTTGTATATTTGTGTTTCGTATAATTTTGTAATATCTGTTTGTTATTTGTAGAAACTGAAGAAAAATTAAAAATTAGAAAAAATAAAATAAATTGAGTTGTACAGTTTATAGGTCACATTAAAGGTAGAAAAAGTTCTAAAATGATTTATCTTTGTCTCATTTTTTTACAGCACAGAAACCTGACATTTTAACAGGGGTGTGTAGACTTTTTATATCCACTGTATATATATATATAAATATTTATACTAAGTAAAAAATATTTTTATGCTAACATGTTCCTTTTCTGTAGTGCAGTGCACACCCGCAACACCCCCCAGTAGCACCATTTAGCCCCATCCCATAAGCACCATTCAGCCCCCCCTGCAGCACCATTCAGCCCCTCCCAACAGCCCCATTCACCCCCCCAACAGTCCCATTCACCCCCCCAACAGTCCCATTCACCCCCCCAAAAGTCTCATTCACTCCCCCAACAGTCCATTCACCCCCCCCAACAGCCCCATTCACCCCCCCAGCAGCCCCATTCACACCCCAAACAGCCCTATTCACCCCCCCAACAACCCTATTCAAGCCCAAACAGCCCCATTCAGCCCCAACCCTCAGCAACACCACTCACTCCCAGCAGCCCCATTCACCCCCAGCAGCCGCATTCAGCCCCCAACCATTCAGCCTCTCAGCAGCCCAATTCATCCCCCAGTAGCACCATTCAGTCCCTCAGCAGCCCAATACAGCCCCATAGCCCTCCAGCAGCACCATCCACCCCCAAGCCCCAGTAGCACCATTCAGCTCCTAACCCCACCAGTAGCACCATCCAGCCCCCCTGCAGCCGCATTCAGCCCCACAACCCCGCAGTAGCACCATTCAGCTCCAGCAGCTACACAACCCCCCAGCAGCACCATTTACCCCCTCACAGTAGCCCCATAACCCCCAGCAACACCACTCACTCCCCCCCAGCAGCTCCCTCCTCTTACTTGTTTAGTGTGGTCCCTGGTCCGGTTGTCTCATTAGTCAGAGGCTAATGAAGTCATGTGACGCTGCAGTATGAAGCTCCGGCAGGAGTGAGTGTAGGTGGAGATAATTAGTGTGGGTGGGGTGAGTGTGGATGGGCTGCAGTATGAAGCTCCGTCAGGGGAAGGATATCCAGCCTCTGACTAATGAGACAACCGGGCCAGGGACCACAGTGAACAAGTAATAGGAGGGGGCTGCTGGTGACACACATGGCCCGGCTGAACAGAAGCCACTACTGATCCGCGGCTCGCGTATTGGGACCCCTGGTTTAACAAATCAGCATATTCTCTAATTCAGCAATGTGTAATTTTAACCTATCAAAATGTCCTATAAAACTGCTTTGCATCCTATAAACCAGTGATCTGCTCTATAACCTGCGTCCTAGAATGCATTGATATTACATTATATACATATAATTTGATCATAGAACAGGATTTTGGGTCATGGACTATGTTATCATAATGTATACATGTTATTCAAATATAGGACATTGCATAGTTTAGTGCCATTATTAGATATGCCAGTCAGGGTCCCTTCTAATCAAATAAATATTTGTGTAATGAGCCAGTGTCTGCATATTTTTATAAATATATAAACAATTAATCCATGGTTCCCTGTAGTTATCACATACATAGTGGTGGTAATTGCGAGTTTGTTGGTAATGCTATGTTAAAATTTACAGGTTGTGCATGTGAAACCACAACTCGCAATTAGCACAACTATGAGGCCCGCAATGAAGGCGCTCTTTGCAAGGTCCATAAAGGAGTGGGGTGGGCTCTTGCAACCCCAGCACCCAATCTCCTCCGCTTCACCCAGGACCCCCCACCCAGCCCCACTACACTACCCGATCCCCGTAGCCCCTCAATCCCCCCCTCCACTCCAGATGCCCTTCTCCTCTTCCACATCCCCTCAGACTTACAGCTATATCCTCTTCTATGTCGATGCTTTCTCTCTGCGTCTGTGCGTCCTTCTGCAGGGGCAGGAAAGTCCAAATGTTTTTTTGTTTTTATAAATCTTTTTGTTACAGATTTTCCATTACAATACAAAATACATTTCTCAACATAAATAACAAACATTCCAGTTGGGGTAAAGGAGGGGGAAGGGAGTTCTCTCCAATACTCATCCTCACCGACTTATGCCCCTTACTATGCAGCATGAGATGAGCCACCTACCTCTTACTCCTCAATTTTGTACATATGTGTCCCAAACCTTCCATTTAGATATATCTTGTTTTATCCACTCTGCTTACAGAAATCATAATCCAGTGCTCTAATTCTATTCATAGTAACTACAATGTCGCTCCATTATGGCACTAAGCTCTTTTTCCATCTGTGGACTATAAGCCATTTACATATGGTCAATAACTATATTACAAGTGTTTGGTTGGCTTTGTTCAGCTCTACAGAATTTATTTGAAATAACGCAGTTTGAGCTAGAGAAATAATATTTTTATCTAAGATCGCCGAGATCTTTTGGAAGCAATCCAACCAAAATGGTTGAATAACCGGCAGTCCCACCATATGTGGACGTGTGAACCTGCCATCTCACAACCCCTCCAACACAGCTTATCTTCAATTTTTTTAGATATCATATAGATTTTATATGAGCAGCATTTTTTACAAATTGGTTGGTTATAGAGAAAGCCCTTATCCATACCTCTTTAGAAAATGGTATCTTTAAATCCCTTTCCCAAGCCATGAGAGTGGAAAATGTATCTTTAGTCTTTTGGTATATGAGTAAATCAAGGATTTTTGATATCAGATGATTTTTACTATCCGACTTTAATAACTTTTCAAAGTTATTTAAACTATTCGTTTTACGTTTTCCATATCATGCCTTTTCCAGAAAGCTTGTAATACTTAGATAATGGAGCCAATCTTAATTTACTATATTGTATCTCTCTTGAAGTTGCTCAAATGAAATCCAAAAACCTTCTAAAAAGAGCTTATTTACTCTATCCACTCCTTTGTCGATCCAATCTTTTATTTCTGGCATTTTTGTACTAATATGGAGATCCTTAATAGGAATACACAGGCTTGGAAAGTTGTTGCTTATTATTCAGTTTAAACCAAAAGGAAATATTTTTTTAGCTATAGGTTGTAAATATAATGGTTGACTAAAAGATCCTTCATTCACTAAGGCACTTTCTATATCTGCCCAGGAATATTCAGATGAAGATTCTGTCCATTTTATCATATGAGCCAAAACTATGACATCATGGTACATCTTCACATCTGGAAATTCCAGCATTTTGGAATTTTCCCACTAAAATTGACCTCTTAATCCTCGTTTTTTCCCCTTAAAAATGTATAAATTTATTACAGATTGAAATCTACTCATCCATTTAAATGGGAAAGGAATTGGAATATCTCTGAACAAATAATACATTTTTGGGAGAAGTATCATCTTGGAAGCAGCCAATCTACCTGACATTGAGAGTTGTTTCCCCTTCCAATCTTCATCGTATCTACACATTTTTTATATACATTTATAATTGTGAAGGATCATTCTTTTAATGTCCTTATCATCTTTTATCCCAAGATGTATAAAGTTATTACCATCCCATTTAAAAGGATACTTTACATTCAAAACACCCATGGTTTCTGATGTTAACCCAATATTTAAAACTTCTGTCTTTAAAAGATTCATTTTATAATACGATATCGGGTCTGATAATATTATGACAATATTATTCGAAAGTCTGAATGGTAACGTCACTAGAAGAGGATATAGCAGTATCCAGAGTGGAGGGGGCCTGATGGTATCCAGGGTGAGCACAGGGGAGGGACAGAGGGAGGGGAAGAGAGACATGGGAGGGAGAAAGGGGGGGAAGAGAGACAGTGGAGGGAGACATGGGGGGGAGAGAGATGGGGGAAGAGAGACAGGGAAGAGAGATAGGGGTGGGAGAGAGGGGAGGGAGATGGGGGAGAGAGACAGGGTAGGGAGGGAGAGGGGGGAGAGAGACAGAGAAGGGAGGGAGAGAGGGGATAAGAAAGACAGGGGAGGGAGAGAGGGGGAAGAGAGACAGGGGAGGGAGAGAGCTGAGGGAAAGAGAGACAGGGGAGGGAGAGAGCTGAGGTAACGAGAGAGAGGTAGGGAGAGTGGGGTGGCAAAGAGAGACAGGGGAGGGAGAGAGGGGAGAAAAAGAGAGAGGGGAGGGAGGGAGAGATGGGGAAGAGAGACAGGGGAGGGAGAGAAGGTAGGGAAAGCGATACAGGGGAGGGAGGGAGGGAGGGAGGGAGGGAGAGGGGGGAGAAATACAGAGGAGGGAGGGGAGAGAGAGAGACATGGGAGGAAGGGAGAGAGGGGCAAGAGAGACAGGGGATGGAGGGAGAAGGAGGGAGGAGAGAGACAGGGGAGGGAGAGAGGGAGGGGAGCAAAAGAGGGACAGGGGAGGGAGAGAGGGGAGGGAAACAGATGCAGGGAAGGGGGGGGGAGAGGGGTAGAGACAGAGGAGGAAGGGAGAGAGGGGGAAGAAAGACAGGGGAGGGAGAAAGGGGGGGAAGAGTGACAGTGGAGGGAGACAGGGGGAGAGAGATAGGGGAAGAGAGACAGGGAAGAGAGATAGGGGAGGGAGAGAGAGACAGGGGAGGGAGATGGGGGAGAGAGACAGGGTAGGGAGGGAGAGGGGTGAGAGAGACAGAGAAGGGAGGGAGAGAGGGGATAAGAAAGACAGGGGAGGGAGAGAGGGGAGAGAGACAGGGGAGGGAGGGAGAGAGGGGGGGCGAGACTGGGGAGGGAGAGAGCTGAGGGAAAGAGAGACAGGGGAGGGAGAGAGGGGGAAGAGAGACAGGGGAGGGAGAGAGCTGAGGGAAAGAGAGACAGGGGAGGGAGAGAGGGGGGAGGAGAGACAGGGGAGGGAGAGAGGGCAAAAGAGAGGCAGGGAAAGGAGAGAGGGCAGAGAGAGGCAGGGGAGGGAGAAAGGAGGGAATGAGAGAGGGGGAAGAGAGACAGGGAAGGGAGAGTTAAAGAAGAGACAGGGGAGGGAGAGGGGGGAGAGACAGGGGAGAGAGAGAGGGGAGGGAGGGAGGGAGGGGGGAGGAGAGACAGGGGAGGGAGAGAGAGAGGGCAAAAGAGAAACAGGGAAAGGAGAGAGGGCAGAGAGAGGCAGGGGAGGGAGAAAGGGGGGAATGAGAGAGGAGGGAAGAGAGACAGGAAATGGAGAGAGGGGGGAAGAGAGACAGGAGAGGGAGAGTGGGGGAGAGAGACAGGGGAGGAAGGGGAGGGAGAGAGGGTGGAAGACACACAGGGATGGAAGAAGGGGACGGAGAGGGGAGAAAGGGGAGGGAGAGGGGGGAGAGAGACAGGGGAGGGAGAGAGAAGGAGGGAGAGAGAGGGGAGAGAGACAGGGGAGGGAGAGAGAGGGAAGAGAGACAGGAAATGGAGAGAGCGGGAAGAGAGACAGGGGAGGGAGAGAAGGGGGAAGAGAGACAGGTGAGGGAGAGAGGGGGAATAGAGATAGAGGAGGGAGAGGGGGGAAGAGACAGGGGTCGGAGAGGGGGGAACAGAGAAGGGGGAGGGAGAGAGGGGGAAGAGAGACAGGAAAGGGAGAGAGGGGGGAGAGAGACAGGGAAGGGAGAGTGGGGGAAGAGAGCCAGGGGAAGGAGAGAGGAGAGGGAAAGAGAGACAGGGTAGGGAGGGGAGGGAGAGAGGGGGAGAGAGAAAGGGAAGGGAGAGGGGGAAGAGAGACAGGGGGAGAGAGACAGGGGAGGGAGAGGGGGAAGAGACAGGGGAGGGAGAGGGGGAACAGAGACGGTGAGAGAGAGGGAAGAGAAACAGGAAAGGGAGAGAGGGGGATGAGAGACAGGGAAGGGAGAGAGAGGGAAGAGAGACAGCAAAGGGAGAGAGGGGGAAGAGAGACAGGGGAGGGAGAGAGGGGTAAGAGAGACAGGGGAGGGAGGGGGAAGTAGAGAAAGGGGTGGGACAGTGGTGGGGGAGAGAGACAGGGAAGGGACAGGGGAAGAGAGACAAGGGACGCACAGGGAGAGGAGAGACAGGGGAGGGACAGGGGGGAAGAGACAGGGGAGGAAGAGGGAGAGAGGGGGAAGAGAGACAGGGGAGGGAGAGAGGGGGGAAGAGAGACAGGGGAGAGAGAGAGGGGGAAAAGAGAGACAGGGGGAGAGAGGGTGAAAGAGAGACAGGAGAGGGAGGGGAAAGAGACACAGGGTAGGGAGAGGGGTGAGAGAGACAGAGAAGGAAGGGAGAGAGGGGATAGGAAAGACAGGGGAGGGAGAGAGGGGGGAGAGAGACAGGGGAGGGATAGAGCTGAGGGAAAGAGAGACAGGGGAGGAGA